>JASXSY010002259.1:0-11986 GCA_034509805.1 Sipha maydis
TCTAGTCATTAAACTTTCCATCATTATTACGTCTCGCGTAGGCTATTCTGTTCTGGGGTTATTTAAAAATTGTAAGCCGACTGGATTCGTTCCAAATTACGTCTGAAAAAAACAAAGTAAAAATACAAAAATCTAAATAAAGATTAGAATAACGTGTTTTACAATACTCGGTGTGGTATGTTCTGTATAGGTAGTAACAGCAGTAGTCATAGGTAGTAGTAGTAGTACTAGTAGTAATAGTTGTAATACTAGTAGTAATAGTTATAGTAGTACGTGCAGTGATTCGGGAGACGGATACATTTTTAATTTGTAAACGTTCTTGATTACTAGCCGTAGCGCGCGGAGCCTAGTAACTATGGGCTAGTGCTCATCATAACTAAAACAGTAATCGTGTACTGCACGACCTCGTGTTTTATCAGAGGAAAGGTATATAGGAAACGGTGGTTAATCTAAAGTATTAATCTATGCTCATGAATATTTCGCATATTTATATAGGTATAAGGGTAAGATATTACGAATTATATATAATAGACCTTCACTGTTATGTGGGAACGGTGAGTACGTTTTGTGCGTTCTACGCGGTTACAAAGAAAATAAGTGTTTATTTATATTATATGATGCCGTCGAGTCACATTTATAATAATGTACAATTTAAAGCACTTAATTTTAAGTTATTTCATACAACTAATAAACATGACAGTTATAATAAACAATTTTTTACTCTCATATTTTTTATATGCAAATACCTGCACATTGTAAAAAAAAAAATAATGTCCATCTGTATATACATGTAATATATAACTTGTTTTCATAAATGTATGTGATTTCTCGTGATAAAAAAAACACGATTGTTTTCCGGATTATATCGATATAAAGAATTATTAAAATAGAATAAAAATGTTTAATAGAGATATAAATCGTGACTTATATTGTTTGCTACTATTTCCTTGAGTACTGAAACAATAACTCGTTGTTTTTTCCTTTTTAATATAGTTTTAAATCCAGATAAGTTTTCATAAAGTAAATGGGCTACATCAAGTGGTTATAATAGATTATGTAATTAATTACGAAAGAATTATTCGATTTGTATCTCTACGTACGGTATAAATTAATTTCAAGTTCTACCAATAGCTAATATACTTTTCACGCACAAGTATTTGATGAGGTACTCGTATATAAAATAAAAAAGTATGATATTTATAATTATAGGAATAAATTTACTAAAATTATAACAACTAAAATCTACAGCCATTAATTTCTAGTTGCCGCAATATAACTACAAGCAACACAATTATTTTGTTAAAATATATACAATTTTTCCCCAAGTATAACGAGGAAATTAAATGTAGATAACGATGATTATGAGGTTTACGGAGAAGAGAATTAAACGGAGAGTGAACGGATGTTAAAGTTACTGGCTACTATGAGAAGATTGCTGTGAATTTGTTTATAAAGAATTGTAAGTAGAGAAATTAGAGCGTTTATGAAGATTTTGAATTCGTTCAAAATTCTTGACATCAAATCGGAAGTATTGCATGTTGGTTTGACGGCTGTTATGCTGACATATAATGAACCGGATGAGATTGTGTGTTGTTACACGTGACGATTTGCGTATGATGCTGAATGCACACCAGTGATTAGTGTTCATATAGTCAGGAGGCTACGATCTATGGTGTACTTTACAGTTAAATACTCTTCTCCGCATCTAACGCATCTGGTCTGCTGACTACAGTAGCTACGCGTGTGGGCCATATGCTTGATATGTGTGACACTGGGGCGGACTATTTCGTCTTGCGTGTAGTTTTTTGATAACCACAGCAGAACAGTGTACAGATCTTGAAAAAGTGTTAGTTATTTTCATTAGGAACCGGTTTTTCGTGGAACAGTGGTAAGGAGCAATGATGACTCTTTTTGATATTCACAATGTGCGTGACCGAGTGTCCTAGTTCGGCCAAAGCATCTGAAAGGTCGGTTACGGATGTACAATGATGGCGATTTTTAATTACCACTTTGTATTGGTGTTTGCAATGCGGCCAAACGGAGTGAAATTCTCCATCGGCATTGCTTAAACAATCAATTATTATACTGTAAGTTATACGGTTGTTGGGCCGGACTGTTAGGAATGTGGACTTATACGAAAAATTGTTAATACCTGTGCGTGATGTTAATTTCTTATTGAATACTAACCAACCCGGCGAACTTCGTAACGCCTAACAGTCAATGAATGTAGTGATACCTTTTAGCTTAACTTAATTTATGATTTTAACTAACGTAATAAAATGAGTACAAACGTTTAATTAAGTTCAATAGTTCATTAAGATAATAAATATAAAGATTTAATAAGACTAATAAGATGTAAAAATATTAATAAAATATTATTAAAATTATTCTTCTATAATTTATATATTATTATTCTATTATTAAAATTATTCTTATTAAGATATTACCAGCCGTTCTTGAGTTATAAATGGTTAGGTTAGCTAATCCTACATTGTTTTTTTTATATAAGATTGAAAAACTTATGACGTTCTATTCATAAATCGCCGGCATTTGAATGGACTTATGTCTGATTTAAGTTTAGGGTAGCTACTCACACCCGATTACGTTATTATTATATAAAATTATTTCGGTTTCGGTGTCGCTATCCGCCTTGGTCAATGCCAAGTATAATTATTAGCGATTTTATGTTAAACTAAATAAGATATAAGAAAATAAATTATTATTTAATTTAATTAAATAAAAATTAGATAATAAATAAATATATTAGAGGAAATAAAATATAAACAAAAATATTTTAGACTTATGAGATTAATATAATAGCTCGGTTTTAGAGATTTTGTCGACTAAAATAAAGTTGATATAATTTATGAAAACAGTAAACTATAATATTTCTTAATAGAGCATTTTTTCTGTTTTTTGGTTAGGAATATAAATATATAAGTGTGTGTGTGTGTGTTATTTTCCGAGCTTATTCAAGAGTATACAACATAAATTTGTCCATGGGTGAAATATGATTCTATGTTATCGATCCCTATAACTTTCAACTTTATCCTTGGGTCTTGTTAATAGTCATCGTGAAACACAGCTAAATGGAAAATTAAAGGCACATGAATTCTAATGGATAATAATTTGTTAGAAATTTGAAATTATTGAAATTCAAGAACACACTATATTACTATATATAACTATAATCACATAATAACTTTTTGATTTGTTTTCAAAAAATGAATCATACTCAACACTGTTAACAATTTATTTTATATTTTGATAGCCAAGTTAGTAGTTTTTTTTTGCGATAAATTATTACAAAAATAGTTTTTTTTTATATTATTTTTAATTTTGAAAAAGGTCGTTCAATTGTAACTGTAATCACAGGCCTAGTTAATAAAACTTTTAATGCTTTATACACTGTAATGGAGAATTTATTTTAGAATTCTTAGACATGGAGTATTTATGAGAGTAATTTTTAATAAAATTACCAATTCCTCGTATAGTGATTTTTCATTAGTATCTCATCCACTTGTAACAATATCTGAAAATCCATACTTTGCTTCATCAAATCTACTTTATTTGTTTCGGAAATACATAAAATATCAAAGAAAAAACTAGAACAATGAAACTTTTTGATTATTTAAATGTTCTACTTAAACGAGTAATAACTTGGTTAAGAATTGTAAAAAAAACTCGATTTAAAATTATTTTCACTAGTAGAATTGGTAGATGTAATACAACTTTAATAATCAAAAATTTCTTTTTTTTAACAGTTCTCTTGCTCGTAAACATTGTTGGTTGAAAATTATTTACGAAAACGCAGGGCCAGTAAATTCAGTCCTAAACGTGGTACCCAGGGCGAAGGCCCCGTTCTTCTTGCCCTGGCGAAGACTTATGCCGATTTGATATAGTTGCTTGTGACGATAGAGGCAACGTCATGTTAGGCAAGCCCAACACGTGATGTTACGTATATATGTTTGGTAATAATGTGAAGCTCGTGTGCAATTTACTTAGACATCGGTGATAACGGAGCGCCATTAGCATACGTGTGCCCGCAGTGGCGTTTGACACCGTACTCCTATTTAAGTTTGAACACTATGTTATAATATGTATTATTTTGTATTCATCTATTCAAAGCGAAATGTTTCAGTGATATAGTATATATATATATATATTAAATAATTAAAAACTTACAGCGGATTTACGTTTTTAGACTTTTAATTGTTGTCGGAACTCGCCTTTGTGCTATTGCTTTTGATCCTGAAGTTTGTCAACAATTTTAGCATCCAGGGTGGTATGTATGAAACTATGTAGATAAGTCTTACAATTATCACGTAAAATTATTGTGACATGAGTCACCGTGTACATGCATTAGAACAATAATAATAATAATAATAGTAAAATAGTAATAATACTCATAATATTATTATACAGGTACGTGTAATATTATACTTAAAACTTACATTTTAGACGTGCCTCACATACACTGTATATGTACATTAGGTGTATGTCTAACGATAATATTACTTACACAAGTAAGTATTTATTTATCTCTACTTGAATCAAATAATTGTATACATATAATCTTTTGAATAACTTTGTAAATTTTCGTTTTTTTTTTCTTTTTTTTTTTTTTTAAACACAAAGTATTTAAAACGTAATACATTAAATAATTATTCCCAATTATTTATATTTGTGTGGATTAAATAACAATTTGATTCGAATAAGTAAAAAATATAAGTTATTCGTACACATAAAACAAAGACGGAACCATTAATTGATTTAAAATTGTTTTTGTGTTTTTTCGCTGCGCAATGAATAATTTGGACAAATCAATGTGCACATTTTTTTCTCACTTATCTTTTAATGGAAATTGTATGTTCTGAACTAATTGCTCTAATCGACCTACGATTACATGCATGTTTCCTATACTTCATGTTTGCGATTTTTGCACTTAACCGTAGTTGTTTTAATCAAAATTATAAATAAAAGTAATATATTTTATAATAAAATCAAATCAGAAGATAAAAAACGAAAACATCGAGATAGTATATCTAGAACGATAAGATCATTTTGATATTAAAATCTTGCTACCAACATGACTTCGTAAGAACAACACTGTCTGAACATTTAGTAAGCTATAATTTATATTTATATTAATATAATATATATTAACATATGTAGTGCATTACATTACGTGGTGTTAGGAAAAACGATTTTTTCAAGCATGATTTATTTACAATGTGTTCGTGCTCTTGTGTTCACCGTGATATTATTTTTGACACTCGAGGTAATTAATTAACAATCGCATTTAGATAAATCTGTATAGAATTTCCGTTTGCAGCACATAATTTGTAGTGGAACACACAGCGTGACATTTAAAAAGTGATATCAAGTAAACGACGTTTCCCGCTTCGTTATCGTACACCGCATGTATATACTCGTATTTTTGCCTATCGAGGTTATATTTATGGACACCAGCGCCAGATCGGTTTAAGATGAAAAGCAAACATTAAATCTTCTGTGACCGCGGAATGATTTTATATATATATATATATATATATACATACTGAACGTGCAGTTTTTTTCCTTGTGGTTTCACGAGCGATAAAGCTCGCGAGTAAATTAAATTTTAGAAAAAGGCAAAATAAAAATAAATAAATAAAAATACGAGAAGTAAAACCCATAAATAACGCAGAATCGAGGGAGAACGCCGAACATCAGTATTAAATTATATTTTGAGATGAGGAGAGAGAAAAAATACAACGAAAATGTAGTTTCGTTCTCATATTTGCTCTTCTGGCAATAATTAAAAAATATACATTGCAAAAACGACCGTTGAGATCATCAGCCCGGAAACTAATAAATCTTTCTTTTTTAATTACGCTTGTTCTTATCAAATAAACCACTGGTTTCCCGGTCATTGCAATCTGCATCTTATAAGTTCGTTTTTTATTCCCTCCTTCCGTGGTCACCAACCCCTAACCAAGACTCGCGAAAACTACCGAAACGCATAAATTATGAATTCGAGCAGGACATTTATGGTTTCTCGTATTTTGTTCGAACACTCATATGTTTGGAGGCGGTTTGTATTTCGGATTTCAATTTTTCGTTAGTCGTGACGTTCTATAAAAAAAGAGAACTAAAACAATGTCATACTATAACAATGACTGTAGTGCACGAGAAACACTTTACATACGGAATGTTTATTTGTACGATATACATGGTGCAATGCAGGCACATGTCCATATGGGTATCTTTTCGTCCTTACACAAACCACACTGCTTCTAATCAGAAAATGTTTAATATTAAATACCTTCAAAACCCCATAACCTATACAAGGGGGCTTTATGTATTTGTTTATCAATATCTAATATTGTAATGTATTATGCATGGATAAACGGTAGTGGAATAGGTAATCGATTGTTAAGAGGCGTTTACATAGTTAATATAATATATGTATTTATATATATATATATATATATATGTTTATTGACATTAATATTTTATTATGATATTGTACTCCTAAAATCTCGGTGGGTAAATCATAAAAATATAATTAAAATACACGATATACTAGAAATCCATCAACCTCCTACACGAATATGTAGTTCATATAAGTTCATATTACTAGGATATGACGATCGAAATAACTAGGAAATATATTTATATATAAAAATGTAGTATTATAATAAGTTTTTAGTTTTGATAATAACGATTGGTCAAAATGGATAAGCCACATCACTGTACACACAAAAAAAAAAAAGAAAAAAAACAAATTTATATAATGGACAAAGTCACTACTGATGTATAAGTCCATGCAATAAGTTTTGAAATTGGTTGGTTTTACATGAAAATCTCGATAGACAGATATTTTTCAACCAGGTCCTAACCGAAATAAGACCATGAATTCGAGCGAATCTGGTATACTTACTGTGTATGCGTGACTACCTCTTATTTTCGAGTGTTATCAGCTTATGCGCGCGTAGCGATTCGCCGGTGGTGGTGTTGTTGATAGTCGTCGTCATTCTCGAGATAATATACGGTGCACCGTATAACGAGTTTCACTTTTGGTGGAGTACAAAAGTAATAATTATAATAATAATAATAACGTGTAAAATGTACATGTACATGCGTGCATACTTCGTAATGATAAAACGTTAGTTGGCAAAAACCCGTCGACGGATGGAGAGAACTACTGAAAGGGATAATAAATACGCAACGCGTGTGTGCGTGCGTATACATAGTGTTATATCCAATTAGACATAACACACGCATTGTGTTCAACACGGCGGCGGCGAGATCGTTGTTCTCGATTTTTCCGCAACCTCCACCTGAAGCCATCTCTTCCCCCGCGCGTTGATTTCACCCCTTTTAGCGGTGGACTAGAGACGCTTCGTGTACACGTACACACATACACACATTTATATGACACATGCACGCACGCACGCACATACACATTTAATATACGACCCACACACACACACGAATTGATGGTGCTCTTGTGTGTATACACGCGCGCGCAAGACGAGGAATGTAACAGGAACAGGAACAGGATATAAACACGAGAATCGGAGCTAAAAATTTCCAAGCCGCCGTTAAGATGATATTTAATTAAAACACATGCACAGTTACGCGGGTGCGCAAACGCACGCACGCGCGCACGTAGGATGTGAAGCCGGAAGAATTATTCGCGGAAAGAGGTATATCTTTCTCTCCGGTCCGTCCTTCTTCCATCTCACCATCTGTGTCTTTCTAACGTGTATCACTCCCATGACAATAATATGATAACCCCTCCGTAAGTCAGTCGGCACGTTGTATTTCGAGAACTTTTTACCGTTGGCGGCGACGGTACAACAGTACACCGTACAACTTCTACGCACACACACACACACACACACACACACATATTTACTGCATGTTATAGGTGACGACGTCGTACACCCGTACACATGTACACAGACACACGGTAGTCTTGTCTTACCCCTTTCGCGCTGTGGAAAGGGATGAAATGAAGAAATGTAACGTAACGCCGCTAACGATTCTTTAGAAGGTGTTAAGGATATACGCGGGCGCGCGCGCGCGCCCGCGCGTCGGATAAAGTTTTCGGAAAGGTAATAAAACGTTATTAGACTCTTAACAAAAGACAGAAGGCCCCGCCGTCAGTGCAGTAGTCGTCCGTCCGCGATCCCCTTTAATTTTAATGTTACTTTAAGAGCTCTCGTCGTTATTAACGCGGACGACTGTACACGAACATCGCATACACACGTACCCGTCGTAACCCGGTGTGCACGGTACGACACACACTGCCCGACGCGTTACATTAATGTGCGCAGTGTAACACGGGTACAGTCCCGTTGGCTCAACTTTGTACACGGCGATGACGACGCGCATGATATTATTTTACGTTTCACGTCCACCATTGCTTCGTGTTCCCCGCACCGTTCTGCGCTAAATCAACGAACAAAAACTTCCTACTGTGCAATCGTGGTCGAACCGCGGGCGCGTCTCCTACCCGAATCGCGTTTCCGATACGACGTCTACACCATCGGAGTGCATGTCGTCCGTACGGGTTAACGTCGCTGGTTCGACGTTATTTGTGCCGCACGTTCCAATGCTTACGCGCGTTCACATGACGGTTAAGACCGTAACGGAATAATATTCGTACCGAAAACAAACGGACGGATCGACACGATTCGTATTTTTATGACTGGCGTTGTTGTCTGTGCGCCGGCAAAAGGTTTTCTTACAATCGGTCTAGGCGTGATAACGATTTCTGTACATGTCGTAAATACGGTACACACGCAAGTGTTGGACAATTTGAATACATCCGTTACGTCAGGGATGGTCAACTGGCGGCCCGCGAACCTTTTTTACCAGGCCCGTCCAACATTTCCGAATCACATCGTACAATTTTAAAAGTTTATTGTCTATATTCTATCTTATCGATATAATAATCGTTATCTGGGATTGAACATCGTTGTTTGTACCGAACCAAGAAAATAAAAAAAAGAAGTCATTTAAAATCTAAATGACTTTTTTTTTTCGGTTTTTATGTTCAGGACTGCCGAATTTTAATTTTATAAAAATTGGTCCTATAGTAACTTAAAGTTGCCCATTCCTGCGTTACACCGTTCATTTGTCGCTAATAAAACACTTATGATTTTCAATATAATATGTTTATATTATAATCGTTTGGTAAGGGTGGATTCAGTATATATTTACGGACGGGGCACTTTATAGAAGAAATGAAATAATATATTTGATCATTAGTATTAATATAGATATAGATCCCTTACACTCAGTTCCTTAGACTTAGTCTCCCAAGAAAATATGACAATGTTCTATTAAAACTGTTAACATTTATTTTTATAATCCATTATTTATTTAAATACACTTTATTTTTAATATTATATTTTCCCCACAGTGACCCTTACCTGGATTTACATAACTCAGGGCAACGAAATTGAAATCAATTTTTTTTGTACAAATCTACAAGTATAAACTAATCTCTGTTACCCCTTTTATGTGAGTTTCTTATAAATCAATCGAATTTAACTAGATTAAAAGTGTTGGCTTCGAATAGCCTTCCTAAATATTCTACTAAGCACGTAAAACGGAACTGGTCTAAGGATATTTTATAAATCATCTCTAGTCTCTCAAAGGTTTTGATTTCTTGGTCAAGTTTACGAGTTACTAACAATTTTACAATTTATTTATATCATTAACTGTACAGATTGTTAATATCAATACAATTTTTTAATCATAATAATCAGTATTTAAAATAATAGCAATTACAAATATTCCTGTAATACTTAATATTACAGGAAATTTCTTTAATATTATAAAATAAAATAAATGATTAAACGTATTACACA
Organism: Sipha maydis; assembly: GCA_034509805.1. Taxonomy (NCBI): domain Eukaryota; kingdom Metazoa; phylum Arthropoda; class Insecta; order Hemiptera; family Aphididae; genus Sipha; species Sipha maydis. The sequence continues at coordinate 9,870 of JASXSY010002259.1, forward strand.
TGATTGTTACACTATTTTTTGGATTTATTATTAATTTAAACAAATATATGAGAAAATGATTATTTAAAACTACCCACTTAGTTTAATACGTTTCAGAACTATTTTATCAAGCTTTGAACACTATTTTTTCTTGCAACATATTTCAGTACACCATGTGAATAATGATTCAACGCAAGATAACGATAAATAACACGTGTTGGAAAAATAGCACAGAGGCATTACCTAAATTGTATTATTTTAATATGGATAATCAAACTACACTTTGGTCGGAATTACAAAATAGAGGTAGATTTATTTTATGCTTAACTGCATAAATAGTAAATAATAAATAATAAATTACTTTCGGAGCTTTGTAGATAATTATTGTAATGTGAATAATATGTTCGTAAGCCGTGCATGATAAACAAGGTTAATATGATTTTACACTTAAGATTAAACTCCGATATAATTTATCACAGCAAATGTATAACAAATAATTTATAATATATAATGGCTGAACGAATACGTCTTAATTTTAAAAAAAAAAATAATAATTTTATAATTATTGAATTATTATTGTTTCCATTCGTATCAATAACTGATACAGGTATGACTTAACGAGGCATGTTTTTTTTCTTTTATCATATTGAAAAATTAAAATCAATCATAATTTGCATTAAGAATGACTGAATACAACAAGAGAAAAAAACAAGAAAAATAAATTTGAACATTTAGTTAATTGTTTTCCTTGCTTGAGTGTGGTCACTTATTTCTTTTAGTAACTTATTACTGATTTTAATCACTAAATCAAGGTAAGTAGCCGTAACTCAATAATAAAGCTGCATAACTGCAGGTACAACTTAGCAAACGTAGTCGTACAGTAAGTAAATGTATAGCAAGACATTTTTATTGTATGTGTTCTGCAAACCGATCCGACTGCAATAATATTTATACAAATTATGATTTGCGTAACATTTCATTTACATTGAATATATAATTTAAGTAAAAACATTACTTGATTCCGGTATTTTTAGTTCATTCTGTTTTCAATTATATTAAAAAAAATTTTCCGACAAACAACAGGAAAAGTGATTCCTCCAGGAGTTTATTTTAGAGGGGTGATCCTACAATACATAATGTATACATTATATACATAACGGAATACGAGTTTTAAACTATCAAATATTTATATTTATTTCACTAATTGATTTAATTGAGTTTCGCGTACCACTCACCCATGACGTACTCCCATGTAGTGTTGTTAGCGCAAGTGAGCTATACCCATGTTAAAAGCGAGTGTTCATTTTTTTAAATTATTTATTCGATTGCAATGCTATACCATTCGATAGAGCGTTGCCAAGTTGAAATATCTAATGGCTATTGGCCGTTAATAATACGCTATCGATAATTATATGATAAATACAGTACAATATGACGGTCGAATAATAAACAATTATGTCTCCATATCATTCGATATTTGTATCCCAAGCATTGAAAATTTTATAATAATTAGTGAACATTGTGGATATATTTATTGAGGTATATGTAATAATAATTAGCCCTAGAGAGTTCAAACAATAGTTAATTAGTAATAATTTAGTTAATTGATTTTGATACGATGAACATTCTGATTTAAAATTAACTGGGTATGTAGTATATTATCGGTCGTTATCGTAAAAGATAATGTTGTTGTACTGAAATTTGGCAGGTATGTCAACGGCTTGCTGTATATTACTCTAACGAATCTATCGATTTTAATTATTTGTGAATTTGAAACGCATAAAATCTGCTTTTTATTGCGCTAAACGTGATATTAAGTAATATGAATTAAGTAAATTGTATTTCAAACGCAATAGTAAATTATAAATGTACTATTTTATTTTTTATAGTGCATTATACTCGTATTCCTGTTATTTCAATCTCTTTGATTAATTTCAATAAATTTGTTGTATCCATCAATATTCAGAATAGTTTACTGGTAGAAAGATAATACTTTTTATTTTCCTGATGTAGTATTTAATATAGGTACTATATTGCACTTTTCCAGTATTTAAATTGTTATTGTTAATTTATTTTTCAATCAATATATATCCCTTGTGCACCATGTGGATCAATAGATGTTAAAAATTAGTTGAAGC
>JASXSY010002260.1:0-57463 GCA_034509805.1 Sipha maydis
AAAAACACAAAGAAAAAATTAACCATACTTACCATAACCAAGTTGTAATTTTCTTTTAAAAGTTGTCGTGGCTGGTTTTTTAATTTTTTTAACTAAAAAGAATAAATAAAATTATACAGTCTTCTTATAAATAACAAAAAAATTGGAAAGAAATAATTATACATCTACTAATTTTTAATGACTTTCAACATTTTAAGCCTTTTATTTTCTTAATTCATATTACTATTTGGAAAGTTATGTACTATCATGTATGCATATTCTAGCAATATCAACATTATATAATTTACATTTTTTTCTAAGAAGAAAAGGATTGAGTCGAATAAATAAAATTGATTTGTAAATACTACCAATGTATAAGAGATACTGAGATTATATTGAATATGATTGATCATATATAGCAGAATATTTTTTCAAATAATTAACAGTAAAATAAATAATTTAAACAGGCACTCACCTTTTCCAGAATTATTTGTTGGTTTATCAATTTTTGATTTTTTGTTTTTGACATTTAAGTCGATTTCATTATCTTCTAAATATAAAAGATTGATTGATAAATTAGTTTGATTTTTGTAACTTAATTTATATTTATAATATATTTACAAATAATGGTAAAGCAAATAAATTTAAGTTTACATGTGTTATAAGTAGGGCCCGGATTAAAATGCACTTGAAATTATATAAATATGCTCTAAAAAATAACCAAAAATGTCCTTAAAAAATGCATTTTACCACAAAAATGACTTTAAAAATGCCATATATATATATATATATATATATATATATATATATATTTTTTTACACAATTTGTTAATTTTAAAAAAGATATAATTATTATTTATTATTTTATTAAAAAAAAACTGAAAATTTGAAAAATTGACTTTATACTGATATGCATATATTTTGACTGCAATGTCATATGAACTGACTGCTTATTATTTTAACTTGGTTTATAACTGAATATGGGTGACGATCCACAGTCAATAATAAAATAGATAAAAACTGAATTGAAAAATAAAGATTAACAATTAATATGGAAAAACCCAATAAAGCTACTTAAATATCAAGAAAATAAATTATCTTTAGATAATATTTTTTAATAGGCTATATTTGTTAAGTATATTGAACAAATATGCATTAAAAACCAATAAAATTACCCAATAATGCTAAAAATGATCTAAAAATTAAAAAATGCAAAATACAATTTATAGCTTTGTAACTCTTGTTACATGAAACGAATTACATTGGAACCTCGAAAACTCGAATCGATTGGGGGCAAGAAAAAAATTTGATTAATGGAAAACCTCGATTACTTGAATCGGCAAAAAAAAATTTGATTTATTGAAAATATTTTGTTATTTAAAACCCCAAAACTTAATTTTATAATTTTATTTATTTGTATATTTACTAATAAATGTATAATGTATGTAGATATTTATATTGTATTAAAATTTAAAAAAAATACAATGTAATAAATAGGGCTCGGATTTATATGTAAATACATATTTTTACTGTGACTTGATAAATTAATTTAGGTAAGTGATAAATTCATTTCAAGCGATTTCCAATGTAATGAGCTATATTTTATTTTACACATTTTGTCATAAGTACATATTTCTCAATAATTCCATTTTTTCCTACATATTTCGACAATTTGTTCATTTACGATTTATTGATAATTATATAAGATTGTATTTTTTAATACAGACAATTTCCCATGTTTCCAAAAGTACATAAACAAAATATTACTAATTATTGAACTAATCGACCGTAATCTACGGTTGATAAATATTATGTTGGATATTTATGACATCAATAAATGACAGATAACTACGTGTTTGCGTTTGAAGTACTGAAAAATAATAATCCTATAATAATAATCAAAATCCTGGTTTAGACTGCCTAAAATTAATTAGAGATACGCATTGCAAAATTAATGGGATAATATTGCCGGCTGAACTCATTCCTTTGGACATTGCAAAAATGAAATTTGCACCCATTACCTCGGTGAAAGTCGAGCGCTCCTTCAGTCGGTACAAATCTGTGTTATGACCAAACCGTAGATCATTTAACTTTGACAATTTAAGCATGTATAAGGTATCTCATTGCTTTCAAGATCAAGGTGAATAAAGTCAAAGTAAAATAAGTAAATTAGATAATAATGTAATTTATAAGGCAATTTTTTATATTGTTTTGCAATTTTTTTATATTCTATATTTTCATATGGTACAAATAAGTAAGTTAGATAATAATGTCATTTATAAAGCAATTTTTAATATTTTTTTGTTCCATATTTTAATTTTTTTATCACATATAAAGTGATTTTTTATTACATATATATTTACATATTGTCATTTTTTTAATACATATAAATCCGAGCCCTAATAATAAATATAGTAGAACTATTTTTTAAATAAATCTGATATTTTTATTGTTTTATTGTTTGACCTATCTGTAAAGTTTTCTATAACATTTAATGTGAAAAAAATCTCGTTTCCAATTCCTCGTTGTTCTTGAATGTACTTACGTATAACCTGTAAACTATCTAATACCTGGACAAGAGTAGTTCTAGACAAAGCCAATTCTTTTTCGTCATCAATATCTGACTTCTCCTCTCTTGACTGTTAGGCATTTCTTAAAACTTCAAATCATTCAGTATTTTATATTTTTTGTATATAAATTCGAGTTATAAGCCAAAATTCAACTATACTTCGGCTTATCGAGAAATTTGAGTTAGCGAAATTCAAATTATCGAGAAAATGTATCATACACATCATATATTGCAAAGCAGAGGCCAAGACATTCCTTCGAGTTATCGAAATTCGACTTATAAAGGTCTTACAATGTGTAAGATCATCCAAAAGAATATGAACTTTGCATTGAAATTCAGGCCTTAATTATAAGATATTTAATAATTTATATTTCTGTATCAGGATATATCAATCTTAGATTAAATAAAAATAGACTGAATATTTAAATATGTTATAACAGAAACAGGAATTGTCATTAAAATAAAGATAAAACGGAGAAGAAGATAAAAGTGAACAAATTATTGGAATTGATTTAAGGATAGATACAGACTCATAGTCAGTCTATATCATCAGGTAAGACAAAACAATTTTAGAGGGGAGGGGGGGACAATGAAACAAAAGTAATTTATGCTACCACTATTTATAAATAAAAAAATAACAATTTAATTTACTTGTTAGTTCTTTTTTTAATCTATTTCTTGTCATATAACCATTAGATGTAGTTTGGACTGCATGATTAATATCTATTTGAGAATTTACACTAATTTTTTTTCTTTTAACTAAAAATAAAATGTATATTTATTATATCACTTGAGTAAATTATTAAATTTATATATTTTTTTAAAGTTTAAATCAGTAAAAACAAAATAAGTTTATTTACTTACGGTTTATATTATCATTTGATACATCAAAGTCTGTTTTACTAGCAAACATTGATCTTTTTACCCTGTTCCTCTGAAGATAAGATGTTGATTTACAATTTGATAATAAAGTACCTATATAATAAATTAAATATTTATACAAGAAGAAAAATACAGTGCTCATTTTTATAAATTTTACAATATTTTAAAAATTAAAATGAGTGTTAAAAATTAGTTAAAATATATAAAATGCATTATAGTTAAAATGTAAGTTAAAAATTTCATGTTCAATTGTAAAAAAAAAAAAACTTTATACTAAATCAAATATGATTATCAATGAACCTTGACATTTAGAAGAGCATTTATATAGTAATTAACAAATGTGTATAATTTTATTCAGTTAATTTGTTTAATAGTTTTCATAATAGTTATAAAAAATTAAGTGATTCTAAATATTGTATTAAAATATTATATGTAAACAAATTGTTGGCCATTTCATTCATTAGGATATTGAATGATAAATTAAAATAACAGTATTGGAATGCATCCATGCAAGATAAGTGAGAGATCAATTTTTTTAATTGACTATTAATGGATAACTTCAAGTTAATATTATTAAAGAATATTAATAAAACAACATGAAAATTTATATTATTTTATTATGAATGAAATAAATATTTATTTATGAAGTTACAAATAAAATAATAGTGAAAATGAAATATTACTAAATACAATGAAAACTTTTATCAGGTGAAAATTAAACAAATAAAAGGATAAAAATAATTAATCTTACCATTACTCGGACTCATCTTGAAGTACAATTTTCAGGCTATTGTTGTTATTAATTATGAATTCAATCGTCAAGTACTGTTGAACCGGCGTAAATTTGCTCAAATATCCGGGGACCAAAATCCACATGTTATGCCGAAATACTGATAACGTATAATAACGTTTTTCAGCGTTAAGCAATTATCACCTGAGTCGGGGGTGAAATCGTCTGGAAAATCGGGCGATAGGTACGATCTATCCTCGTGAACGTCGGCAATCGATAACCGTCTAAGTAGGTATTATTTATAAAAGACGGGATTTCGAAAGAAATAATGGATTACGTTCGGCCGGCGAATGCGTGGTTCCGAGGGAAACTCAGCGAGTTCAAAACACAGTGAAACAGTGTTCACCACACTATCAGTCGGTTTATCTTATTATCACGCAAACAGAACAAATACAAGCTAAGGCCGCCTACGTTGTACAGAGTGCGATAGACTGAGCGGTCGTGAGACGTGTAAGAGCGAAACGAAGCTGGCGGGTTAGCCAACGGTCATCTACGTAGATGTTATTCGATCAAAACGAACATTTTGGAAGCGGAAATGCAAATGAGTCGTTTTCTTATAATAACAGTCTCTGATTCACGAGTCGCATTTGCGGAGCCGACTCAAGAAGTCCATTTAACGTTTTGGGTATCTTTGAGATTTGTTGTGTCCGGTGCGGTACGGGGTATTGGAGTCCGGTGCTCTTGGCCGCACTGTAACACCCGTTTCCACCACCACAAGCGCTACTGCTGCGCTATATACCATTACGTTCTTTTGTCATGGTCCGTGTCCGCGATTTTGCGTAGCAGAATGCAGACGCAGTTTCGTTTTCGACCGGGTACTGGACGCTTCTCGTCGTCAATCACGATGCCCTTAGCGTCCGCTGGTCTGCACGAATCGTACGATAAACGCGATTAACCGCGTTTCAACAGCTTACTTCAGTAAACTCCACTTCTGTCATACCCGTGGTTCTCGTGCGTTCACAGTGCGCACGCGCGTGTATCCGGAGGTCATATCTCGTCGACGTGACGTTGTAGTTTTTCCTCGCGAGGTTTCCACGCACCGAGGAACGCAACCGAGCATTGTTGTAAATTAGTATACGGCTGTTGTTGTGTCGACCGTCGAGTACGTCTACGTGTCGAATAGTTTGCGATCGGTGCTGCTCGTGAACGAGCTGAACCGTGCAATCCAACGTTAAAATGAGCAATATGGTTGGGTGAAAAATTCGAATTACTCACAAGACGGATCATCATCATCTTTAACTGCAGTGTGATAAAAATAATGAAAATTTGTTCTGGCCCGGCATACATCAAACACCGTCCCAGGTAATTATCGTGTAATTGTATATCGTAAGCAGGTTTCGTTATTGGGACTGTGTTATGTATGTGTTATGTATGTGTGTGTGTGAGATTATGTGTGTGTGTATGACCATCATGTTATTATTGTTTTCACCCTTCCCCCGCCACTGAAACCTTACTCATCCCTACCGCCGTTGTTGCCACCCGTTTGTCCATGACACGCGGTGTGACTGGTGGTGTGTCGTGCTGGTAGACGGGTTGTTATTATAATAATAATTTACCGATATAGTAGAAGTAGGTACATAGTAGTAATCGCATGTATGTGTGTGTCGGTCACCGCCACGACGGAATGAATGTGTTTACCGGAGAGTGTGAAAAAAAAATTGACAAAACGAGGTCAATATGGAAAGGCCGCTGTCGACGTGTTACCTAGCCATTAAGTTTTGTTTCAAGTTCTGCGTGTTGTTATTGTGAACCGCCGCCGTGTCACCTGGGTATGTGCGTTATTTAAATGTTATTTACTTGATCCCGTGTCCGTCAACAAAGACCCACTTGGCATCTGCCACACTGTCTTCCTGTGACGGTACCGTCATTGAAACTTGGACAAACTATTGTATTCTGGTTAATTCTGATGTGTTCAGACAATATTTGTCTGCCATTTATGATTTCCATTCAGATTTTAGAAAATAAACAAAAAAAACACCTTGTATGTCGTTTTTCATTTGTTTCAATCTAATTTCGAATTTTGAATATTGCATAACATTGCGAAATTTTAAATAATTCTGATTTAGGCTTGATGGGATTAGATTTTGGGATTTTGATTTTAATCTTGGCTTTATAGGTTTTAAAGATACTTTAAATAAATATATTAACTATTATGCTTTATTTTAAATAGATACTTAACTGCTGACTCATAGACTTATGTTTTGAATATGAGTAAATTTTTTTTTTATTACGTTTATAGTTACTATATTATATTAAGTAGAACAAAGGTACCTATTCTATAATCAATAACTTTATGTATTACACTAAACTTCAATATAAGCTTTGTTTCAAATGTAAATTATGACTTTTAAATCAAAAAAAATAATTGATACTTGCTCATAAATAAAAACTTGTACCTGGTTAGCATATTTCAACAAACAATTGGGTTTTTGTATTTATCTACTCATAAAATATAAAGTTTAAGTAATTCTTAGTATATTTTTCATTCTATTAAACTTTTACTCAAGTATAGCAATATTTGCTAGAAATCTAAGAAAAACAATTATACCTTTAAAATGTACAAATTACATATTAATTCTTAGCATTATTATTATTATTTTTTTTTTTTTATCTAATACGTAGGTTTTTAAAATTAATATATTGTAACAACCTTGAACTTGCTGTCGGGGTTTCTGTTTAATTTTGGTAATAAATATGTTTATTAATTTGGTAGAGGCTATTCATTTCAGTGAACTATTCTATAATTGTTTTCCTATAACAGAATATTAGAATACTTAGAAATGTAAAATATATACTGATAATATGAAACCTTGTTTTATTACTATAAGCCCAAGTATAAACCAGTTACTATATTTACATTGTTTTGATTTAAATTATAATTTGCTTTTTTTCTGTATATTATGCTTTTTTTAATTTGAATACCCAGTATTTAATTAACTTACTAAAAGTGATATCAATAACATTGTAAAATATGTCAAAGTATGATAATCTGATATTTAATGAGTATTATTCACCTATTAAACATTTATTAAAGAAAGTTATGTTTAAAAAAAAAATGATTATTAGATATTAATGTATTCAATATAATAGGTGTTCTGGTTAAAAACATTGATTTCTCTAAGAAATAGTAGTGAATTTATTATACTTGAAACATTTTTAAGGTTAGATATTTACAGTATTTAAAGCCAGTTTGTTGTTGGTTGTCATCATAGGTAATTTGGGCGATTTTTGTGGGGAGAGGCAAACTTTGATTTATGTTGATATACCGTTATTTATATATTTTATTTATTATATTATTACTTAAAACTAGATATACTTATTCTACAGCATAATATATTATTATGGCAAATGCCAATGAAAAAATACATTATAAATAAACCATTGATTTTTTTTTTATCGTTAAAGTTCAAAAATTATACTTTTCTTGATAAAATAATTCTTGCAAATCTAAAATGCCTTTTCTATAATATTTTTCAAATTTACAAAATATCAAAGTGGTCATTGTCCCATTAAATTTTTAGAGGGGACAGTTTTTCAACATCAAAATACTCAACCCAATGTGATAAGAAGTGTAAAAAACTATTTGGAAAATATTTAAGAGAATTTCTTACTCTATTTGCTGTATTCACTATACCAAGTCCCTTTTAATTGCCACTTATTCCGATTGATGCAGCATATACTTTCTGTGCTTACTAAGAAGTGAGAATTTGGCTTAATGAATAGTTGGTCTCTAAAATGAATTGTTCTTCTTGAAAAGACTCTATGGTCTACCAAAAAAATGTGTGAAAGTAATAAACAACAATAGTCAATACTTTGACTAAATTAATTCCTGGGATATTTCTTATTATTATAGTAATAAATGCCTAAATTATGGGAAAAAATCAACATTATTAACCATAATACCTATAATTATAACAATATTACAAGATTCATTTATAATATACTGATATATATATATATATATAATATACTGATATATATATATATATATAATATACTGATATATATATATATATATATAATATACTGATATATATATATATATATAATATACTGATATATATATATATATATATAATATACTGATATATATATATATATATAATATACTGATATATATATATATATATAATATACTGATATATATATATATATATATAATATACTGATATATATATATATATATATTAATAATTTAGTTTTAATATGAGTTTTAACTATAACAAATTTTTTTTTTATTATTATTATTCATCCATAAGATTTAATCTTAAAATTTAATAATTGTTATTGATTTTAAAGGTTAGTGAAGGATTTATGTTTGATGTTTTTGATAACCATTTTTAAAGTTTTATAAATAGTTTGAAAGATTATTTTTAAGAAGTTCAAGTAAAAAATTGTTGTTATAAGCAGCATGTTTATTAATTTATTTTTTCTAAATAATTCTTAACTTCATGTTTGTATTTAATATGTTTAAACTACTCATACTTTATATTGTATAGTTTATAAATAGTTTAATTAGATATATTATGTTTTTTTATTGTAACAATAACATATATTATTTTAATTATTTATCCATATTCAATAAATGTCAATAAACTGAAAGATTAATTATAAATACAAATATTTGAAAGATGGCAAACAACAATACCTTATTATATAATATGCAGTTCTATACAATTTTACATTTGAACACCACAAAAATATTTCAGTTATTAACTTATAAAATGTAAATTTACTGACAACAATTATAATTAATACATTTGCTTGTATCTATTTTAAATTATTTTATTGAAACTGAATAGGTATTAAACATTTATATACTACCTATTTACTTTGGTGAAGCATTTATTAATTTAATGTATAAATAGTTACTAAACATTATAATTATATATAAGCTATTTATTTGTTTATTCATTGAAAAGTAAAAATATTACACCAACTTTTGTTTTTTTTTTTATTACTGTATTATTTATTAATTATAAAATATTTTAATTTTTAAAATAAAATTTAAAAATATAATTGTTAAACTTATCTTATTTTATTCCATATAATTATGACCATATTAGGTATTAGTCAGAGTATAAATGTTTAATTTATTTATATATTTACATTAGTTAAAATTCAATAGATATGCATTGAGGTCATATGGATATTACCTAAATATGTTAAATTATATTATTTATTAACTTAACTAAAAAAAATTAAATGCTTAACATAGATGACTAATGAGTAATTATTATACTAAGTTTAAATATAATTTGTGTAATGAATAAAAGTAAAAATGAATTTTCATTATAACATTAATAATAATTCTTGGATTAGGCTTAATTGTTTTTTTTAATGCAAAAAATAATAATAATATATTTAAAAACTTAACTCTCATTCAATGATATTTCTTCAATTTAAATTTTAAATATATCTCATTAGTTAGTATGAAAATTAAAAGTTATGTCAAAGCAATTATTTAGTATTTATCTTATTAAGTTGTTGTGTTGTCGGATATAATCTCAAGACCATATTCCATGTTTAAAATATAAAAAAATATGTTTAATAGTATCTTTAGTTGTTTATTATTAAAATATATTATAAATTTAGAACTTTTACTATATTAATGGAGTAAGATACACAAGAAGAAAGTATATAAATAAAATTATAGAACTAGCAGAATTGGTTCACAAAGCATACAGAAGTATATAATTATACTAAAAATAATATTGAATGAGAAAAAGATATAAAGAATATGAACAATTTAAAAATAAATAAATATAGAGAGCTGATAACTACAAAGATGAAAATAATGGAATGATTGGCAGATTTTGAACAGTTGCTTAATGAAGAAGACCCTGAAGAAACCTTTGTCTCTATATAAAACAACCCAATAATTGCAGATGTGAAATACCCATATTATAAGAAATTATTTAATAAATTAAGAGATTAAGAAATCATAAATATATATTATATAGTCCATAATTAACATAAATATTTGTCATTACATTCTTATTCCTTAATTGATCTGTAAAATTATTTTTAGCTCAAAATTTTAACCTTTTTCAAGTTCTCTTGTTTGCTCTTTTTTTTTATGAATTGTATTATAGTGAAGGATTTTTTTTTTTTTAATTTTTTGGTAAGTTATTTTATAGTTTTTTTTTTTTTTTTTTTTAGAAAAAAAAAAAACAATTATTGTGGAATAACCTCGGGAATAGCATTTTTTACTACTGTTAATTATCAATCATTATTGTTTTTTAAAATGTGATACAGCATAAAGTAATATAATATGAAGTTATTAAGAAAGATTTTTGAAAAATTAAATTAATTCTAAATATATTTCAAATATTTATTTTATTTTTATTGTTACAGAGTGACATGTACAACAGTCAATCTCAAAGTTTGTGTTCAGACCGTCTGGTGGCTGATGAAAGTGTCGCAATTGTCACGCATCACAAAAAACGCAAGCTGGACCAACTACATAACGCCGCTTGCGGCCCTGAAAATTATCACCATAATAAATATAAATTGAGTTCGTTGCACCACCATTACGAACCAATTGTTGAATTGGTGCCATATGAACCAATCAAGTATCGAAAACATCATGGTACTTCTATTGCTCCATCCAATATTAAGACAAGCCCATCATCTGCACATAACCAGAATTTTATACGGGCATCAACTATCAAATTATTAGACACATACCAACGTTGTGGACAAAAGGTAAAAATTAAAAAAAATAATCAATACTATAATATTTTTACTATAAAGTATATACTATATAATTAAATCTTAAAATACTAATTTGAATCTTATTTTTGACTATCGAGGATATAAAACAATATATTTGGTAAAAAAATTTGCATTTATTAATTTTGTATTGTATTTGAATAATATTAAAAATGGAATACATTTTATGTCCTTTCAGTTTATATTGATGAAATTTTAAGCTTTCAGTTATTAATCAATAATGATATAAAAAAATATATGTATACATTTAAAATCAGGTAACTTAAATAAATATATTTGTTCATTGGTACTAGTGATAAAATTGTATCATATAATATAGCTGTATTAAATTTAATCGGTAGCTTTTAAAACTAATGACAATATTATATTTATTTTTTATATTATGATTATAAACTTAATTTTATTTGTAAAAATGTATTAACTTTAATTTGATCTAAGTTTTTTTTTAAAAAAATTAGTTTTTATAAATATTATAAAATGTTATTTTGAAATGAGTATTCAAATGTACTTAGTTGTGCTAATTTGAATTATTAATAAATTCTTGTTATCTGTTCATAAACCTATTGTTAATTAGCCACTTTATGACTGATTTATGATAAGAATTTTATAATGTTTACATATCATCTATATTTTAGGCAGTGTCTCATTAAAATTTACTATTCTAAAATGGTGGGATAATGGTGTTTACAAATACATGTATAGATTGTATGTGTAATAATGAGTAATTGGTGTAATATATCTATTCTTTCTTTCTTTATTTTTTTTATGAATATTAGCGAAAATCGTGTGAAGGCGGTGTGACAAATGGTGTGGAGTCAAGTTGTGGCGCTGGAGGAGCAAATACTGCATCAACAACTACTACAACAACTACCACAACGGGGCAACAAGGGAAACAGGGTGCTGATGGTGATTATCAGTTGGTCCAGCACGAAGTATTGTACTCAATGACGAATCAATACGAAGTTTTAGAATTTTTGGGTCGAGGAACTTTTGGTCAGGTATGCATGATTTAAATCACGTTTTCTACTTACAAACGTTTAAAATATTTAATTTAAGGTTGTTAAATGTTGGAAAAAAGGAACAAATGAAATAGTTGCCATTAAAATATTAAAGAACCATCCATCATATGCTAGACAAGGTCAAATTGAAGTGAGTATCCATACTAAGTTTGAACCAATAATCTTTTAAATGATAATATAAGCAATTTTCATTAAATGGTACAAAAAAAAAAAAAAAAATCAATTAAATTTAATATCAATAAATACTAGATAAGTGAGTATCCATACTTATCTAGTATTTATTGATATTTAATTTTATTGATTTTTTTTTTTTGTACCATTTAATGAAAATTACTTATATTATCATTTAAAAGATTATTGGTTCAAACTTATGTAAATAATTTTAACTTAATTATTTTCTATTAATACATAGTATTCAATTATAGCCACTAATAAATTTAATGTTATAAATCATTTTTTAATGAGATCCCATTATAATTTACTCAAATGTATGTGGTATAAATTATACTGTGTATTATTATTATTATTTTATAACTTCTACAGTAAAAACTTGGTTTATAAATGTTGTTACAATTATTAGATTTTTATAAAAGGTGGGTCAGTCTTAAAATTCGATATTGTAATTAGTTGATATTAGTGGTTTTGTTTATTTGTTAAAAACGATATCCTGCAACAAAAAAAAAAAACTAACAGTATAAAATTTTAACAACAATTGTATCACAAAGTATGTGTACTACAATTTGTTTATTATTGATAAGGCTAATGGTGTAAAACCGCAGACACGATTAAACTAAATTAAAATTGCTATTATTTTAGTATTTTTTCATGATTTTTGCTTAAAGAGTTACATTTTTTAATTTATGGAATTTATCATGAAACACTTCATATAGGTAAACGTGGTATTCTTTTCTACTATTTATTTTTGGTATACACATTTGGATTTTTTTGTTTCTATGATTATTTTATTTTAATTTGTTTTATGATAAAATTAGTAATACAAATTAAATTACCAATATTTGTGATTCAAATGATAAAATTGTTATATATCATTTAACAAATATGTATTTAATATAATTTTTAAGGTGAGCATTTTGTCACGATTAAGTCAAGAAAATGCAGATGAATATAACTTTGTTCGCGCCTATGAGTGTTTTCAACACAAAAATCATACTTGTTTGGTGTTTGAAATGTTGGAACAAAATTTATATGATTTTCTCAAACAAAACAAATTTAGTCCACTTCCATTGAAATTCATTAGACCAATATTACAACAAGTTTTAACTGCTTTGTTAAAATTAAAGGTATTTTTATCTTGTAATATTATTAATTTTTATTTTATGTTTAAAGAAAATATTTCTATTCGTTAATTTTTTAGTATCAATCATTTAAATTTGTTAATATTTTATTGTTGAAGTTTTAGTTATAATTAAATTTCTTATATAGGATTTAGGTCTTATTCATGCAGATTTAAAACCAGAAAATATAATGCTTGTTGATCCTATTCGTCAACCATATAGAGTTAAAGTTATTGACTTTGGCAGTGCATCTCATAAAAGCAAAGCTGTGTGTAATACATATTTGCAGAGCAGATACTACAGAGCTCCGGAAATCATACTCGGTAAACATTTTGATAAATTGATGATTAAAGAAAATGTATCAATATGATTTATTATTATATTATTATATCTTAGGTTTACCATTCTGTGAAGCAATTGACATGTGGAGTTTAGGATGTGTAGTAGCAGAATTATTTTTGGGCTGGCCATTATATCCAGGTTCATCAGAATATGATCAAATACGTTACATATGTCAAACACAAAATTTACCAAATTTAGATATGTTAACAAATGCTTCGAAGACTTCAAAGTTTTTCTACAGGGATGTAACTTATCAAAATAATTGGAGGCTAAAGGTTGGTACTACAATATCCTTTGATTTTTTTTTTTTTGTTATAATTATTTAATATTATAGATTATGGAAGAGCATGAAGCTGAAACTGGGATAAAATCAAAAGAAGCAAGAAAATATATATTTAACTGTTTGGATGATATTGGACAGGTAAATGTGCCAACAGATTTAGAAGGTGGTGAATTATTAGCAGAAAAAGCAGATAGGCGAGAATTCATTGATCTTCTTAAAAGAATGTTATCTATGGATCCGGTAATTATAATAAGATAAATATTATCTTGATTCTTATTAAATTGTATTAAAACAATAATTTTTTAGGCCAATAGAATACATCCTAATACTGCTCTTCTCCATCCATTTGTTACACTTGCACATTTAGTAGATTTTGCACGATGTGATAATGTTAAAGCAAGTGTACAGATGATGGAAGTTTGTCGACGAGCCTTACCAGATCATCATTCAAGTTCTGGTCAAGCAGTACTAGTACCAGCAACTAATGCTAATGTCACGCTTACTTTTAATAATCAGGTGATTTAATTTAATATTTATAATATGTACATTTTTTAATATAACCAAATTAATATTTTATTAATTTATTGTTCTTTACCTTTACTTTTCCCAATTTTTTGGAGTTTTACATTTTCATCCATAATCCGCTAACATTTCATGTCAGTCACACACAATTCCATTTAATCATGTATTTCACCATATATTTCCTTTTACATTAGTTTTTAAAACAAGAAATTTAATTTCTCTTACTATGACATGCCTCATTCATCTCAACATATTCTGTGATTTTATCTGTGATTAGTGCAATTCCTTAACTACCCTTTTTTTACTACCTTGTCATTCAATATAGCCACCTTCAAGTTATCATTAAACTCATTTTATGTTTTAGTTATTAGTTTTCTTGTCCACATTTAACATCTGCAATTTTTTATTCTCCTTTTACTTTTCTATCCATTCTATCTTGATATTTTGTATCTTTTATTTCCATACTCCTGTTTAACATAATTATAATTTTATATATGTACCAGAATATATATTATAAAATTAAAGCTATTATATTTTACGATAGTTTTATCAATTTAACAATACAATATAATATTATTTGAAAATGTATTACGTGTTTTAGTATCAGTTATATAACAGCCGTTCTATGGCTCGTCAGTATAGTAGTAGTTCAAATCAACATCAAGCTCATCTTTCGATACTTTGTTCTGCTGGTCCCGGAGCTTATCAAACTGGAGCGTCACCTCCAAAACATGTTGCTGTTATGCCACCGCCGCCTCATCCATCACAATTGCAAATACAACATTCAACTAGTTTGATTACACAACAGGTAAGAAAAAATATTATTTGTATTTTATATTAACAGGGCCGGATCTAACATATTTTTTACTCAGGGGTAAAGTATAAAATTGGCACCCTCTCATAATTTAGCTTTCTCTTTATTCTACTATTTTATTTTATTTTTTTTATCAATAATTATGTTTTCTTTTTGTTGTTTAAACACTCCGAGTTATAATTTTAAATAATATTATATATTTTAATACAATACAGCCGGGTGGTCAGCAACAATATGTACCTGTATCTATGGTTGATGGAAGCCGCCAAATGATTGCTACTTGGCCAGCTCCACCTGGACCTCACCATCGTCAAATGACTATTGTTCCTCCGCCTGGTGCAGGAACTGCTTCAGCTGCATGGCATCCTGGTTCTGCTGTTGCTGCAGCTGACTGGGCAGCATCAGTTCCTAGACCTCTAATTGTTGATTCAGCTACTGCAATCTTACAAGTAATATTTTTATTTAATGATTTTATTGTATGAAATGTTGATGAACTAATTTATCAAAATAATTTATTATAGGATCAAAGACAAGTAGCATTTACAACAGCTGATGTTTATGAAGGTATATTAGATAGCCCAACAATGGTTGGTACCATCTGGGGTAGTTCCAATAATAGTGGAAAATCACGTTCAACTAAAACACATATAGCTCCTCCTCAATCCCATCATCACCATTCAAATTATCAACAAGCGCCACCTGCTCATCACCATCACCATCATCATAGACAAGACAAAAAGGATACTGTTATCAATACAGCAAATCAACTGAGTCCAGTGAAGAAACGAGTAAAAGAAGGAACTCCTCCTCAAGGTTTTATTTGAATTCTCTTGATTTTATTGACTAGTCATATATATTTACTAAATATTTGTTGTATTCAGAGTATGATGGAAGAGTAAATCGAGGAAGTTTATTATCTTCTTCAAACAATATTCCGAATTGGCACCAACCTTCGCCTACCTATAAACAACTGGTTATTATTCAAAATTTTTGGAAAATCAATTTATGTATTAATAATCAATTCTTATTTTACAGATTAATAACCGACAACATACTATAACTATTCATGATACTCCATCTCCTGCAATTTCTGTTATTACTATATCGGATAGTGAAGATGAAGCTTCAACTAAAGGGTAAATCTAATTTTTTAAATTTACTAATTTTCTTTTATTATTTTGTTTTACAATTTCTTTTTTATCTAGAGCTCAGTTGAATATCAAAACTAACCGTAACAACCGAAAAAATGTAATTTCATGTGTAACAGTTGGAGAAAGTGATAATGAAGAACAATTACAATCAAAACCTTTGATTTATCATCAAAAACAACTTCAAAGTTTACGTTCAACACCAGTAATTTATCAATCTTCTTCTAAAAATTCTAATATACAAGTATGAATATTTTTTTAACATTATTAAATTGTATGTTCCATAGAGCACTATTTTATATGCTACTTCTTAAACAATATAATTTTATTATAATGATATAAAACACAAAATTTTAACATGTTTAGTATAAATGGTCTTTCAATTTTTCAAACTTTAAAATGTAGTACCACTTCCTTGGTATATAACTATCACCGTGCTGACTATTAGTCTATGAATTATCATTTAAGTTCTATTGTCTGGGATTCCATATTTAGCGAATCACTTGATTTTTTCAGTAACTATTTTTAATTTTTATTCCATAATTCTAAATCCCATTAAATTATTTACTCCTAAATATTCTTTACGAAAAAATTATTATCCCCTTTGGTATGATAGTGAGTTGAAAGCAATTTTATTTAATAAAAAAAAACGATTACGCAAAGAATTCAAGATTTCCAAAAACCATAATATATATAATGAATTTTTCCGTGTACTTTGCAAAAAGAAATCTGAAATAAGTTATTTGCGTTATATAGTTGTAATATCAAAAATAATTTTACGTCTGATCCAAGATCTTTTTGGAATTATATTAAAAGTCTAAAGGTTGATAATGATATACCTTACACTATGTTATTAGATGATGTATTCTCGTCGAGTGGCTCAATTATTTAAAGTATTCTTTGAGTCAGTTTATTCCACGAGTAGTTTAAATATAAGTGATAGTCTTGATAAATCAAAAAAGCATGCTGATATATGTCATCAGCCTAATATTAATTTCACTGCGTGTGAAATTTTTGAAGCTCTTAGTTCTCTTGATTCTAACTCGTGCCCAGGACCTGATGGAATACCTAATTTACTGTTGCGCTCTTATAAATATTCCTTGTCAATTCCTATATGTAGATTACTTATTGATCTTTAAGTACTGGTAATTTTCCATCTCGGTGGAAATATAGTTTTGTTATGCCTATTTATAAATCCGGTAATAAAAGTTGCATATCTAACTATAGACATATCTAAATTGTCTGCTTTGCCTAAAATGTTCGAAGCAAACACCTATATCAAGGATATTGATGGCAAACAACAATGGGGACAAATGGCTCCCTTGGGGAACACCAGAAGGTACTGACAAAATGTCTGAGAAAAAACCAATGATCTTTATTTGCTGGAATCTATCTTTTAAATAAGAACATATCCATGATAAAAACGTTATACCGAATAATCTTAATTTTGCAATTAACAAAGCATGATTCACTGAATCGAATGCTTTACTAAAATTGGTATATAAATATCAGTTTGTATACCAGATTCAATTGATGTTAATAGGAAATTATAAAAGCAAAGTAGATTAGTTTCAACTGAACGTCCCCTTCTAAAACCATGTTGATTGTTATCTAATATTTTTTTAAATGGGAAAAATTAATTGTATCACAGTTAACATTTACATTTAAAAAAATATTAGATAACAATCAACATGGTTTTAGAAGGGGACGTTCAGTTGAAACTAATCTACTTTGCTTTTATAATTTCCTATTAACATCAATTGAATCTGGTATACAAACTGATATTTATATACCAATTTTAGTAAAGCATTCGATTCAGTGAATCATGCTTTGTTAATTGCAAAATTAAGATTATTCGGTATAACGTTTTTATCATGGATATGTTCTTATTTAAAAGATAGATTCCAGCAAATAAAGATCATTGGTTTTTTCTCAGACATTTTGTCAGTACCTTCTGGTGTTCCCCAAGGGAGCCATTTGTCCCCATTGTTGTTTGCCATCTATATCCATGATATAGGTGTTTGCTTTAATTATTGTAAGTACCAGCTATTTGCGGATGATCTTAAAATTTATGCAAATGTTCATACACCTAATGACCATTGTGAAATTCAAGAGGACCTTAATAGATTTGGTGAGTGATGTCGGTTAAATGGGTTGACTTTGAATACCTCTAAATATTTTAAAATGAGTTTTTCCCGCTCAAAAAATAAGTTGAACAATGTATATCATGTTTTTGATGATCATATTGATGAGTTTAGTTCTATAAGATATCTGGGAGTGGTGTTCCAAATAAACTTACTGTTTATCTCATGTGGAATTTGCAGCAGCGAAAGCCCTTAGATGCCTTGGGTTTATAAATAGCAATACAAAAGAATTTAGAAATGAACTATGCCTTAAAAAGTTATTTACTTCCCTTATTAAGTCTATATTAGAATACTATTCTATAATTTGGAATCCTTCTCAAATAGGTTTAATCAAAATGATTGAGCGAGTCCAAAGAAGATTTTACGTATCATTGCTTATAAGCGTAATGTAGGTCCTAACACAAACCATCCAGATTTATTATCTCTTTCTTCTGTTCAAGTTACTCTTAATTTAGATACTCTCTAATAGACTTAGATATGTAGACATTTTTTTTTTTTTTTTCAAACTTGTAAATGGGTTGATATCTTGCCCTGATTTATTATGATCGCTTAACTTTTATGTACCCCAGTTTAATTCTCGTTCTTGTCCTACGTTTGATATATCTTTTCATCACACATCATATGTGTAAAATAATCCTCTTGATCATATGGCTAGAGTATGTAATGGTATGCCAGACTTTGATTTGTTCAATATTAATAATTGGTATTTTTTTTATTTTTTTATTTTTTTTTTTTTTTATATTCAATGTTTAATACCTTTAATTTTTCAAAATTCTAATTTTAGTATCTATGTCATATTTATACTTTATATTTACTATAAAGTTCCATTAATTAAGTATGTCATTTCCGTTTTATTAGATACTAATATCCTATGTATTGTGTAATTTAGATAAGTTGTATTTTTGCTGTACTTGAGTTTTTACGGGTTTTTATCAAATAAATAAAATGTTTAGTTATATCTTGATAACATTTCTAGTTATCATTATTACTAGTTTATACATTATCTTATATTGTGGATGAACTTATTTACCAAGGAATTTTCTTTTTATGAATATGCTGTTCATTAACCTAAAATAAAAATTCCAGCATTTATTTTTTTGTCATAATTATAAATAGATACTTCGATATAAATGTATGTATGTTCATTATCTATGATTTTAAGGACTTACTAAAAAAATCATAATTTATTCATCCAAAAAATAAAATAATTGATTCAAATGTTTCAGAATGGAGAATATATTGCTTGTCGCAATAGTCCTCCAGGTATAGAGTTAAATAGTGGTCAATATTCTCAACATCCTTCAATTAACAACAACTCTCAGCAATCAATTTATATGCCACAATTACAATTACCGAATGAAGTAAAACATGAACCCCATTATAGGTACTAAAGCTTATTACAATATCTGATGTTAAACCGTTTTAATATATTTATAATCTAATATTTATAGTTCTTCTCATGGTACCAATACCATGTCCCAGTCACAACTTAAAAGAATTGTATCAAAAGGTCAACATGCACATCAAAATCAAGATTGTAGCATTTTTAATACTTCTGGAACAAACAAACCTGAACCACCTCAAGCTATCGAATACTACTGTAGTGGAACAAATTGTAAAGATCCTTATCATTATGTCACACCACATGATCAGCATATAGTATATGCTAGGTAATATAAAATACTGTTATTATTAATAATAAAATCATTATTAATTTACTATATTTTTTAGTGACAAACGTTTATCATATGCAATTCCATCAGCTCATAAACGAAACATTAATAATCCAATGGATTATCAACTACAGCCTCCAGTAGCACATTCAAGTAGGGATTCTCATATTATAAGTGCTTCAAAAACAGCATGGACCCAGCAAACAATACCAGTGCACCAAGCTTATAGGTAAATTTTAAAGTATTATTATTGTCTTAAAATGTTTATTATCCGAGATGCTTTTCTTATTAATTTGTCATGTATCAATAATAAAATACTAATATTGCAAGTTTTCAATAATATAGTAATATTTTCCTGAAAAATGTAGGAGCCATGTAGCTGATTACACAGCTGCTCATCTTTCACCACAAGCTCTTGGAACCAACCGTGGTCTTTCTCCATTGGCGGGTCAACCTTTATATCATCAAAGTGATATTTACCGCCGACAAGCAGTATATGTCACAACAGGTCAACCACCAACTGCTGCAGCTTATTTACCATCCCCTCAAGTTCCTGCTACTGCTTTCACTACTGGGTAAGTGTGAAATTATTGATATATATATTCTATTTATGTAACATTTTGAATTTTGTTAATTATATTTTTAATTTTCTCAAATATTTATTTCATTCATACTTTTAGATCTTATAATATTTGATAACTAATTATAGTGTAGAACCCTTCTGATTACTTAGTACCTTGTATTTATTGTTTAAATGTGAATAGTTAGTTTAGTTCACTTCAAGATAAAATTTTAATTTGCATCTAGTAATTAGGCTTGATCTTATTTACCTTTAACTATTCATATTTTAATATGAACTTCTTGGTGTGATGTATTAAGAATTCAGATAATCATAATAATCTTAATCACTTTTAATAAATCATCTTATATGAAAGTTTTATCAATATATAATTCTATATTTTCAGCCCTATTCCACCTCCTGCTCATCATGCAAGTGCAAGACCATTACTTACTACCCACGCTACTCACCCATTACCAGCTCACATGCAACCAACTGCTGTCTATGGTTATTTAAGTCCAGCAAAAACACATCATCAATACCAACCACTTTGGTTTACTGAGTAGGGCTTACCACAGGGGTATGTATTTTAAATAGTACTTAATTATTATCTATTATATACATATTAAATTAATTAAATTAATTAAATCTATCTTTAGTAACAAACATCTAAAATATATTAAATTTGTTAACATATTTTTATGTATATTTCTATACTAATATATAGTTTTTTCTAGGTCTGACAGAATGGCACCACTACTTAACAACGCAGATCGTCTAGTCATTAAAGTCAGACCTCTGTACATGATAACAACAATTAATACTGTGCATGCTTAAAGTAATGTACACTATTTAGTAAATACTTTATTTTCAATTTTTAATGGTACATTTTGTTTTATTGCAAATTATAATTTTTAAATAATCATTCGTTGTTCTGTTAAACGAAGAAAAAAAATTGTGACATTTCAGACTTTAATATTGCTTATAATTAAATTACCTTCATTTAATTTCTTACTTGACCTTTTAAATAATAAGCAATTTTTTTTTTTTTTTTTAATTTCTTTTGGTCAACATTTTTAAATTAAATCATTTTGCTTTGTGTATACACGATTAGTACCTTGTAGAATGTATTAATTTTATATTGATATCTATATCTATTGATATATTTAAATATTAATTTTCACATTACAGAGTTATAAACTTATAAATATAATCGTGTAAATAGGATGAATATGCCATAATTTACTCATTATTTTTTTTTAATTATAATATTAGTGAGACTTTATTAACTTATTCGACAATTTTTCTTTTATATCTATGGTTATTTTTAGTATAGTATTAGAGGAAAGATATTCGTAAATATATTTTTATTATATTAGAGCTCTAAATACATCGTCCTATAAATTTTATTTTTATTATTATTAATGATTAATTAAATAACATTATTATTGATTGTATATTATGATTGTCAAATGTGTTATATATTTTTTTTTTTTATATGTTTTAAGTGACAAAAATTATTGGTTAAAAATACTTACAAAACTAGAATAGTTTTACAATATGGGTGATATTATGGGTGTTAGACCTTAAGGTCAACAATTTCTAAAAAATTTGACCACTATTTGCTTTTGCAAATTTTTATTTTTAAATTATTATTATGATAATGAAGCTCTACAAATTATATCGCTCTAAAATATTACTAACTAAACCAATTAAAAATGAACTAACTAACAACATTTAAATTTACATGTATTAATATATTTTTTAATTTAAAATTTGATATAGACATTTGAAGATAAACAAATTATATAGAATATACTTTTTAATTATTAATATAATTATTTACCTAAATCAATCAAGCTTGTCTTATATAAATTTTATATACTTAAATGCAATTTATATTTTAAATCAAACTTTTTTTTTTAAATATATGATAATTAAACTTAATGATTAAAATATTATTTAGAATAAATTGATGATATAGTTGAATTTAATTGTTGTTTGGACTGTATTAAAATATTAGTATTTTTTTTATAAAAGAAAAAACTATTTAATTATTAATTTGAATTTTTAACTTGCACATAGTGTCAAGTATAAACTACAAATGTTTATAATAATGACTATTGTCAATTGAATGTAATCTAATTTACAATAACATTGCCAATTATATTTTAATTTCTAATATAAATAACACATTTATTATCTTTATATATTACTCAAATCGGATGATAATTTATATTTTAGCCGTTTGCATATGTAGTCATTTCATATATAAACATTTTTAATTTAGCTATACACATTTAAAAAATTTAACTATTTTGGTGTTAGATATCTTTGTACATAGGAAAATATATTTTTTAAGTATAGATTTAAATGTTTAGCTTTTTTTTTTTTTTTTTTGGGCTGCATTTGAACTCAAATAGTTTATTTATAGAGTATTAAATTCTATTTATACTTAGCTAATTATTTGTTTAGTCTCAACATTTTAACTATCTATTTATTTTTATTTTAAATATTCCGAATTTTGTTAAAAAAAAAAAAAAAAAAAAAAAATGTAATAACATTTAATTTAGGGAAATATTTGGTGATAGAATTTGTAACAGTTTGCCTTATGAGTTAAAATTGTTTATATTTTATACTTTGATTGAATTTAATTGATCAAAATCATAAAATATATATTAATATGTTTTATTTTTATTTTTTTAATAAATAACTTTTGTGAAAGCCATTTAATTTCCTTACAATAAAAATATTTCATATTTTCTTTCAAGAATTACAAAATATTATTTTGGCCTGAATTTATTGAAACTATAATTAACCCTAATAATAATCAATTCATTATATACTTATATAATACAAAGTCTTAACATTCAACGCCAATTACTAAATATTAATTGTTAATTTAGGTTTTAGTTACGCATTTGTGATTAATAATAATTCATAGATAGCTGCTAATAGAGAAAATTAATTGATACATAAGTTACTTATTAGATATTATTCTTATACTTTACAGGGATTTTCATCAAACTTTTTTTTTAATTATGTATTAAATATTGAGGGGATAAAACATAATCATATTTTAGTAAAAAAAAAATTTAAAAAAATTAAAAAAAAATGAAGAAAAAAGTTTATATTTGTTTGTATCAACATTTTTAGTCTTGCACTCTTATGCAAATTTATATTAATATTAAAAACCGTTATTAGAAAAGATGAGCTTAATATCTTTGTTCTATGTGTAATGCTTATCATTAGTAATCACTAAAAAATAAAAAAGTTTTATTATGTAATATATGTTATGATTATCTTTGGACCACTAAATAATAATATTATTAAAAGCACTTGGCTAAACACATTTTTTTATAAGTGTTGATGTGATATAATTTAATACAAGTAATTTTGTTTTTAAAGCACCTTAAAAATATATCTGTTATATGTTTTTTACAATGAGTAATTATTTGGGTCATTCATTAACTATATAAGTTAATATTTATTTAAAACATAATATTTATATATATAAGAGTTCCTTTCTTAGGGTGTCGGTACAAATAATAATTATAATAACCAGATACTGGTGTATATTTGTTTGAGTTGTTATCCTATAGTTGTGTATGATAGTTAATAATTGATAAATATAAATGTAACTTATATATTACAGATCATAGACCATTTTCAAATTACTAACTTATATTAAGTCTAATAATAATAAATTTAATAGAAGTTGTAGTATCCCATTATTGTCATTAATTATTTGTGATTTGTACGTGTTTTAAAATTTTGCAATTATAAAACTAGCTATGTATGGATAATGGATATATAATGATATATTTTTCTTTGTTATTTGACTATTTAAATAATAAATATTTAGAAATTAGTATTTTATTATTTAAAAACTATTTTGTAGCTCAACCATTAATTTTATTATTATAATTTTTATTTGTTTAACATTCTTTGTATTCATTTTTCAATTGTTAAATTATTAATTATTATGCATAGTATTTGTATGTACGTTGTAGTATGCATGTAATAGTTTGACATGCCTTTATACTTTTTGTGATATATATATATATATATATATATATATATATATATATATATATATATATATATATATATATATATATATAATATACACAATGTATGTCAAAATTATAATGATGTACAATCAAAACTATTAATTTGTTCTATTTATCTTTTTTTTTTATTTTTTTTTTTATCATTGATTTTTTGTACGTATAAATAAAAATCATGCAAAACACACTTTATTTCAATGTAACCATTAATTGACATTATTTTTGAACATGACAATCTATCAGTTTTCCACTATAGTATTATTTCAATATGTTGCTTCTCAGGACATATTTTTCCACTTTTGTATAATTATATACTTGAATGTTTATTACTTTTTATGAACTAATTTATCTAAATGCATATTATATAATAATCATGTACAGATGTATATGTGTGTGTTCTAAATATTTATGCACATACATACTCACATTGAAAACATGTTTAATTGTATGTTTATGTATTTTTTTCTTTTGTTTTTCTTAAACAATATTTAAATTAAATATTTTTTCTGGTTTAAAATCAGTCACTTATATGAATAACAACTTACACATATTATACTGTGTAAAATTGTTTGGATATTTTTGAGATTTTTGCTTCATTTTATTATTATTAATCCTGACCTATTTTATTTTATTTTTTCTACTTTTTTTATTATCAATTACAATCATCAAAATTTAATAAATATAAAAATACATATTACTTTATGTTGTGTTATATATCGAGAAATGTGTGAAACAACACTGATGTACAATTACTGTGATATTTATTAAGTAAAATTTTTACCTCCAATTGTTTTTAAGTGTGGCTACACTAAGTGTATAAGACTGTCAGCCCCTTTATTTCCCTTAACTTGAAGTCCGTTTTTAATTAATATATAATATTTTTTATCTTATAATTTTCACGATACAGATTGTATTAATTTTTTTCTTATATTTATTTTTTATTTGTTTTCCTACTAACTTTTATATTGAAAGATATCAAAGCTAGTTAATTTGAAATGTAGTATTTCTATATTGTCACTCTTAGGTTAACCATAATTTGTACTGAACAATAAACTCTTAATTTACATGTTTGTTTATATATTATATTTATAATCGTATAGATTTATTATACTTAATCCTCAATGTTGCTTTTATGTATTGTTTAATTATTATCATTGATATTATTGTATTTTAAACAAATATTGTCATCTACATAAATTTGGTTTTAGGGTATTAATTTATTGGAACAAAAAAAAATATATATCTATGTATAATCTATGTCCTATAACTTCTTTATTTCATTTTCAATATACCTGTTGCCAACACATTAAATTTCATAACTGCATCCATCCTTTAGCATGTGTTTATTTCTATACTTTATTCCTATTATTTAATTTCAATTAAATTATGTTTCACATTGCTAGAAACACAATAACTTATTTATATATGCCATTAACAAGAATTAATTACATTGTGATATCAGTATTATGGATATATTATGTTTTGTTAAAAGTAGATTGGAGTTAGTCACATTAAGTTATCATTTTGTCAAATGTTAGCTTAAAATACACATTTTATTAAACTATCTGATCTTGAATACTAAACTATATATATATGAATATAAAAAAATATATATGTATATATGCACATTTAAATCAAAAATCATTAAACAAATATAATTATGAATTTTATGTATATAATTAATGTTTATTGAAAATCAGTTGTCTTCTATTAGCTTTTCGTGGATAGCACCTAGAGCCTGTAAATTAATAAATCATACATTACTATGTTTTAAAATTAATGTGCAAGTGACTTATACAATAGCTAATATACTATTCGAATGATATCCTCAAGTCATCTTTATTATTTATAATGTATATTTATATATATTATAGTCCTTACTACTTAACTATGTTAATAATAAAGAAACAATTGTGCGTTATACTTAATTTTGTAATTCCTAGTTATGGTACTGGCACTCAATGTCAGGTTAAGAACTTATTGGGCCCAGGGTTAAAATGTCATTGTTAATACTTTTTAGTTTTCTAAAGTTATAAAATTCTATTAAACAAATAAACAAAATCCTAATGATCAGTAACTGAGATCAATAAACAATAAGTCAGACAATTTCAATAATCTTGAGTACTGACCTATTATTTCTCATAATTAGCTACTGTACTCATTAATTTTGTGTATAAAGTAATAAAATATTTTTAAAATACTTATAAATATATCATAAATAGTATTAAATTAAAATTACCTATTTATAGTATCATTATTCTAATATGAATGCATACTGTTTTAAGTATTTAACTTTTTTTTTTACATAAATATTTTTTATAAAATTGGTAACATGCCCTTATTTTCCTGTATTATATATGACTGATTCTTAGCTGCCTTAATGTTTGGACTACTGGTTAGAAAGTATAAAACTCATGTCATCTTGCTACATATTTTTTATCGAACATTCCGAAAACCCCAATTTCTTGTGAGAAAGTCTAGGTATAGTGGCCTTGTTCCTGTTTGGTTTAAAAAAATATTTATTGGATTATAATATAAATCGATATGTGATCTCTTTTCTAATGCATTATTAAATTACTATGACAATTTTATGGGTCCTTTTGACAAAATATGCTTTACAAAACTGACTGTTAAGCTTGTAATACATTTCTCAACAAATTATATTATAAAATTATGTATGTGTTGTAATGATAGGTAAAAACATACTTAAACTATTGCAATAACAAGCATAAAAAAATAAATTATAAAATTATCACAATAACTGTCAAACTTTGTAGCATATTATTATTAAATTTTAAATATTATATGATAAAATTACACTATATAGGTACTTTTTAATTAAAAATATTACACATATACATATATATAACCTAATAATTAAATCATATAATGTCAATAAGCAATTAACGACAAAAACAAGCACATAAGGGACAGTGTAAAAAGACCACTCATCAACGCACCAGTTCGCAGTCTGACTTATTGAGGCTAAAGATTTGGTTATGCAGTGTAATTGTATGACAGTAGCTTAACTCGCCTTACCTGGTCTTACATGTGCGAACTGATAGTTTAACCGTATACAACCACTGTTCAAGTGTTTTTCGTTAAAGTATATGTTGCACTAGTATCATAGCATAATATCCAGTTATCGTGCAATGTTACAAAATATAAAATTGATTATAGTTAATACCATAATAGATTGTAGGAAATAGCAGAAAAAGTGCGAGATAAATATAAAAATTACTTCAATAGCGAGGGAGCAATATGCATAGCATAGGAAAATTAATGTTTGATTATAAATAAAATACTGTATAACTTCTCAGATTATTTGTGGTTTGTTTTTCTTTTGGATTTATTATTTTTGTTTTGTAATTTAAAGAATCGAACTCAACAAATCAAAAATTGATGGTTTATAGACCTCATCAGTGCCACATCCACTTTCTTTTTTTTCTTTTCAATTTTCAGTACTTCTTCGTTATACGTTGAATGTTAATTTTTTTATCTTTTTTTGTTACTTTATTCATGTCAATTAAACCCAATTCTATGCGAATGTTCAAACAAGGCTTTTCGCAAATCTCTGTTCTTATAATTAGAATCCAAACAATTCCATAAATTTGTCAAACTTTTATAACTCCACAAATCTTATGTTTTGTTCAGAAGTCCTTCTATCCGTCATTTTTTATTTTAAAAATATTACTCAAAATTGAAACACAAAAACACGCGTAGCAACGATAAATGTTCAGTTTTGGTCTCGAGCTATTGTCAAAACCGGGCATATGATACCGAGTCACATGCGAGCTGCTGATTGCGGTGTGATGAGGGAATGTGAGCTGGTGGATTTTTAAACTTTGTCCTTAAATAAAAAAGGAAAAAGTAACTTTTTTGAACAAAATGTGGGTGGGTATGGTAGGTTTCTACTGTATAATTATTTCACATCTGCCCAGTCCACCCCAACTCGTCCACCGTGTATTTATTTAACCAAAAACATGGCAGCACTGAAAAATGTTAACCACTGTTCGATGTATGTATGGACTTACTTTGAAATATTTTACAGTCTTCACTTTCAGTTCCATCGTGGCGTCTTCATCGCACAGTATAATTGTTTTTGGATGCTGTTGAAATGCTGAGACGGTCCACATATGATTGACCCCTTCCTCAACGGCTTTATGCAAGGCAAATGCCTTGTGTGATCCTGTGATCAGTATCATCACCTGTAGCCAAAAAAATAATGACCCGTAATAAAGGCTATGCACATAGAATTCAACGTGTATAAATAATTAATTAAAAAATACTAACTACTATTTTGATGAATAATGCATATTTATTAGAGGAGTAGGACTGCAGTAATCATAGTGAATATACCTTGTTCGTTGGCGAGATTGGCGTAGTAGACATTTTTTATTATCATTTATTAGGCACGGTTAAGTTTAATTTATTATCAGTGTAAGGATGCCATACTTATTTTCATAATAATTAGTAAACTTGCCAGCACAGAACAAATAATTGGAAAATGCTACCCTAATCACCTAATTATTACTCTTATTTTTTTATGACAAAACACAATTTCCTTCAGAAGGATTGCTTCGATCACCACAATCATGAAATGTTTTGAAGAGGCTATCTCTAGTTGGTAATTTGATTTGGTCATTTAACGAATTTCCAATAGTAATTGCGAAAAACACATAAAGTTATTAAACAAACGGCATACCGGTTTTCAATAAAACCAAATATTAGTTTTCATCGTTACAAATAATCGTAGAAACGTAGACATTTTCACTGACTGCCTATATTCTGAATACTAAATACTGAATGCCATCACTGTTCACTATAGATGGTATAATATTCAAAACACTTTTTAAGCTATTTATCTAGTGATGAACAAATCAAGACCAAGACTTACATTAATTAAATAACACCGGTGTGTTATATTTACTATTAAAAAAATAAAAGAATTTTAATTATAGATATGACCGTGTTGCTAATATTTATCATATTAAAGGTTACTAAGTAGAATACCAATCACTAATGATTACATACCGTTTCGGCATCCATAACGGTACCAACGCCTACAGTCAACGCCTGTTTAGGCACCTTGTTTATGTCGTTGTCAAAGAACCTGGCGTTTGCCTCTAATGTCTCCGAAGCTAAAGTCTTCACTCGAGTTCTGGATGCTAATGATGAGCCGGGCTCATTGAACGCGATATGACCATCTGGACCTATACCTACAAATTTGTTAATTTACTTAATCGTATAGGTATCATTGTACATAATAAAATTATGATTATAAATAAAAATGACCCGAACAAATGCTGGTCGTTGGTGTCATCGTGTCATACCCTAATCGTTATTAATATAGGTATTATAATTGTTGAGGTCACGAGTAGAGGAATTTTTAACATAATTTATTGGCAATTGCCGAATTCCGTCCCGACTAGTTATAGACGGTATTAATATAAGTTCAATTTTTATAGAACTTCAAGAGGCTTCACCTGACATCACGCGTATCGTTATTTTGTATTATCGCAATTATTCACAATAAAAACGTAAACGATTTAATGATCGAAAAGTTCCCACAGGCTACGCTACAATTAAAGCCGTGATCGCAAGTTGTAACGAACTCTATCGTCTATCTGTAATAGTGTAATCTGTATATATATGTACATTGTGTAAACTTACCTAATGCAAAAGAATAATGTAATTTTCGTATTTTACATCTTTCATATCTTTATCGCCTAATCGGCATTTTAAAAATAACTTAATAGAAGATATTCCGCATTACGAAATCGTATTAAATCGTATTATATCGAAACTATATATGAAGAGGCGTCAGTTATTCGTCAGAAATTCACGAGAGTGCATCGATTGTTATTTTTTCGTTATTTTTTACGTTTTTGTTCGTCCGTTCTTTTATTTATTGCAGTATAGCTGGTATTGCATAACATATATTATACTTATACTCTTAAATTTATTAAAATACCTATATCATAGTTACAGGTAGTAGGACGGAATTCAGACATAGTTGCTCCGCCTCCGGGACGGAATTCGGTCGTCAGTTATGGAACCATAGGGGGCCCGGGACGGAATTCGGTACCGGATAACATTGAATTGAGTCCCAAATATTGAATTGAGTCCCGCAAATACTTTTGGGTATCGGAGTTGAGTCCGACCAATATTTTTAGGTTGTTCGAGTTGAGTCCCTTCAGCCTATTAGCGTTACCCAGGAGACACCACGTGGAGGTTGGCTGAGTAGTCTTAATAAATAATAATAAGTAGGTATAATGAGTCAATTAAAAATAATAATATTTATGCGTAATGTAATAATGTTTATAATTAAATAGTTGCTGGTAAAAATTTAAATGATATAGATTTTAAAAAGTCAAATCTGCCAATTTGCATATTTATGTATTTGTTTGTCTGCTCTCGTAAAAAATTTTCTTTTTCTAATGTTTTTTTACATGGTCTTTTTGCTTTGCTTCTTAGTTTTATATATGTATCGGACTGTATTCCCAGAAGAGTGTCCACAAGAATAAAAATATTTGGATGTCCCGAATGAAAAAAGGCATTTAATTTTGCATGAAAACTTTCACAACTGTTAGTGGTCCGATTAGTGGTTGCTGAAAAATCACTCCAAACTTTGGGGGGAAACTGTGCAACATCATTGTCAACGTAGTTATTTAAAATGTAATCTGTAAAACTATCAATTTTTTCGTCAACACATGGTTTTATTGCCATCAAATCTTCCGTGAAACATTGGACTACGTCATTTTCATTTAAAAATGGTAGTTATGACA
Source organism: Sipha maydis (assembly GCA_034509805.1). Classification (NCBI taxonomy): domain Eukaryota; kingdom Metazoa; phylum Arthropoda; class Insecta; order Hemiptera; family Aphididae; genus Sipha; species Sipha maydis. The sequence continues at coordinate 31,613 of JASXSY010002260.1, forward strand.
TTTTATCTATACGGACTCAATTCAAAGATATTAAGATAATACCCTGGACTCAATTCAAACACATAAAAGTAGCATGGACTCAATTCAATATCACCGTCGGTACCAGCCAATATATTTAAACGGAAAAGGGGTTCAGTGATATTTGATACGAACTGTTCACAAATTATCTCTGTCTGTGTACACATACATTTAACACCATTATAGTCTAAAATGTCAACACACAGTAGTAAATTTACCTCATTGAGTTCATTACATCATTTAATATTCTATGTATCTGGACTTACCTCCGACGAACAGATGAACACCGCCGGCTTCTTTAATTTGTTGTTCGTAATGCAAACACTCGGCCTGTAGGTCAGTCGCGTTACCGTCCAAGATGTGTGCATTCGTTGGATCGATGTCGACGTGTGAGAAAAAGTTAGTCAACATGTAGTAGTGATAGCTTTCTACGTGATCCCTTGGTATTCCTATAGACCGTAATACGAGGCATAAACAAATGTTAGGAAGATTTCGGTAGCGGTTTATTTTCCGTTGACGTTTGGCAAAATCGAAGAATTTTTAAAACCTTATTTTATTGTGTTAAAAATATTTACTTTCGAAATTGAATTATTAGAATTTAATTTTTTACTTGTTTGATACGTAACCATAAATTATTTAATAATAAACAGGGTAATATGATATGACGTGGGGAAAATGGGGATAAATGATTATTGTTTTCAATAGATGTGCTATCAATTATTCATTTATATCAAGTTAAGTATAATTTACGTTGTTTGTTTTATGTCTACAGTGTATAAACATATTAATACGTAATATATATTATAATACATTTAAAATATATAATCATTAATTACCCACGTATTCGTCCATGTTAAACGTCTTAACATACTTGAAGGAAACCTGTCCGGCTGTGTAATAGTTTTTCAAATACTTGTACATACCCATTGGCGTTCCACCTATATTTGGACAAATATAATTTTATATTTTTGAAATGTTAGAGGTTATTAATACTTCGTCGATTTGATATCACGATTGAAATAAATAACCAATACCTGTCGGTAATCCTAATACAAAATATTTGTCGGGTCCCGGGTTGAAGTCTTTTATCCTCTTCACTATGTATTTAGCGGCCCATTCTGAAACTTTGTCCGCATCATTCATAATAATCAGTCTCATTTTTTCTAGAAATAAAATCGTTGAATAATTTTATTAAAAATACTTAGCAACAATAACTTCAATAGGGCGTCAAAACATTAATGGTAGGTAAATTTCAATCAACTATGTATTTATTTATTTTTCTTTAATCGAGTAAACTGAAATTCTTTAATTTATACATAATTGTATTATTAATGTTACCTATTATTAGTTTATCTCAAGCATATTTATACCATTAGCTGTTTATAGCTGTTTTACGATAAAAATTGAACAATAATATAAGTATATATAACCTGCATGTAGTATGTATGATGATATTACTCTCTTTTTAACGTTTTATTGTTTTTGTACCATTGCATACATTAGAATCATAATATGTAGATCTAACCTTTTAAATTATCAGTCCAAAGAGCATAGGTTATACCGTGTGTATAAAGCGTAAAAAAACTTGTTTTGAACACTATATTCGAAAAATTATTTGCTAAAGTAATTTTGATATTGCAACTATGGTACTAAATTCAAAATTGACTGAATAAAAGCCATTTCAATTTTAAAATATAATACATTTTTATAACATATGACGATATGTACTCGATTAACTATATATGTTTTGTTAGGTAAGAAGTTAATTTAAATAATTGTAAATCAATAAATGTCAACAAATATCTGAATAGTTTGAATAGCTGACTTATTAGTTAAAATGTGTTCTATCGATGACTGAATTTATAACGATAATCGACAGTAGGTGGAAAATGCGCGGAAATCCAATAGAAAAAGGCGTTAAATCGAGAAAATTGGCATTGTTAAAACAAAAATAGACTACTGTGTGTCTATATGTAATAAATAATACACGTGAAAATGTGTTAGTAAAAATGTGTGTAAAAAGATCTTCAATGGAATGGTATTAGAATCCCTCCTCTTTGCACATAGGGCTGGATGTTGTTATTTAAAAAACTTATATTGTACTGCGCATGCACACACCGGAATGATAAAAATTTTGAAATGTATCCATGTATCTATAAATATGTATTTACATATTACTAAATTGTAAAAAAAAATTCAATTAATTTCAATGATACCCGACCGAGAAATTTAGTGTACTCTAAATTGATAACACGCGGTATACCTATTTATATAAAAACGATATAGTTTTAATCAATAATATGAATGAAAAGGTAATAGATACTAAAATTATAAATTAGGATGGTATTTTATACTATTTAAGTGTCATATACTATAACGTTGATATTAAAGTTTAATAATTAAACGTACGAATTTCAATGAGGATTGTTTTGTATTTTTTTCTATTAATGCGTGATTACCGTATGCGAAGATATTTTCTGTTTTTTTATTCACATAACCATAGGCGTGTGCAAATCTGTATTTCATAGGGGGCCTTCAATAATTTTGGACCTTACTTTAATAAAACTTGTAAGTGTATTTATATTGTTATATTATATTTAATAAATTATAATATATGAATAATTAAATAAACATTATTTACTTAATATTGTGGTAATTAGTTCATATGAATATGTTTTCCTTGATACTCGTTTATTTTTCTCAGATTGCTTCAATTACTTATGATTTATTGTATTTTTGTAACTATTATATTATCATGATACATTTTAGCGCGAAAATTCATTACATTTTGTTTTATTTTTTTTACTACAAAACATCTTTAATTTTTAATCAAATATTTTAGAACAAATTACATTTACTCTGAGCAACATTAGTTTAATACGGCTCTTTACTCTTAGACTTAAATTATAAGGCCCTATTTACAACATTTAGAGAGGTGTCCGGACATACTCGGCATCCCCCGTGTGCAAGTCTATGCACATTGGTCGTAGATTGTAGACAAAATAGTTGGAAAATATGTTGTCTGTGATGTCTATTTTAAACCGAAAAAATTACATTTACCAACATTTTATGTTTTTTAATTTTTTTCTTCTTTTAAGTACTATATGTATTTTCTAATATAATTTTAGTACGAAAAACAAACATTTACCCACTTGCAATAAGTTGAAAACTACTAGTAGGTATAATACATAATTTTAATTTTATTATTTTTTGCGTGAAATAAACTATGTTTTTTTATAAATGTATCGATCTATGTTTATTATACTACTTTACTTTTACTTTATTAATCACTTTTCGTATACTTAATTAGGTTAAAGGTCATCATGAGGCAGAATATGTCTAGATAATTATATATTATTTAAAATACGAAAATATAACAACTTCAAAAAAATAAATATTAGTATTGATTGTATGTTTACATTATACCTATATAAATTAATAATTTATTTAATTTTTTGATGGAAAACTTAAAACAGTTAAGTTTACGGAACATCATAGCTACATTAATCGAACGTTATCCGCAACAGCGATTCGTTTATGTCGTTAACTCGTTTGTAACAGATATTGAAAGTAAAAAAATAATATGTATGTACTATATAGGTTGTAGCCTATGTAAGTATAAGTTGTTTTGTTTGACATGTTACTAAATGGAATGAGGAAATCGTCGTCCGTGTTATGATTATTCGAGTAGTTATATTGCGTTAATAATTGATAGTAATATATTACGAAGTTTTGTCACTATATATGAGTACCTAGTTATATGGAATAATGATACTGCGATATTAATGTTTTAAAAACATATTTAATAAACATTATTTTCAAAAATTCTTTACTTACAGATATCTGCAATGAAATAGATATAATAGTTATTAAGTAAAAAACCAACCTCGGAAAACTTGTAATAATTAAATATTGTCATATTATATAAAATTGTATTCAACAAATTACGTACCTATCCGTTTTATGTTGAAATATGAAACTAAAACTAAATATTTATACATCTATTTTACAGTGATTTGACTTCATTGTATTTTTATATTCCCGAGTAGTTTTACTGATACTTACAAAATCTAAATGTTTTATACTATGTCATCAAGACTAAAATAATAGAATTTGACATAAATTGCACATAAACTAATAAACATAGAATTCTTAGAATTTAAAATAGTTTTTCAAAAGCTGTCATCTTAGTATCACCAGTTATATAAAGACACTTGAGTTCAAAAAAATTTGATAGATTATATATCTATTCTTAATTATCTTCAAAGTTTGTTTTTATTATATAATTTTCATATTTGTTTATCATTTGAACAGGTAGTTTATTTCAATATTTCATACAAATTTACCACGAGACAAAACTTTAGAAAGATATACTTTTATAATACGTTTAAATCGAATATGTATTATATTATATTATATCATATTATTTTGGTGTGCAAAATAATCTAGAAACCGTGATTATTCGATCCAAATCTAAAATCGAGTAGTTAATGCAATTAAAATGTATATAAATATTTGAGAGCTGTATAATAATTTAAATGTTGATATACCAGTTCAATATTACAAACACAAAAAAAGCATTATTACCAAGGAATACATTTTTTAAGAAAAAAAATTCATATATTACATATTATAAATGATTAAGACATTTAGAACTCTCTTTCGACGATAAAATGCGTTGAAAAACTGGCTGTTATCTACCGCTACAATTCATCGAATTACATATTTTCACGTATCATCCAATACTAAAATATATTTGAGCTTTCGTAGGTTTAGACTGGGACTCGTTATTGAATCGTATTCACCATTTGTATTCTAATACGTATAAGCTGCATTTGGATACAAACTTACCGCCGACAATTGATTTGCAATACGACAAAACTAAACGGGAGGATTGGTTTTGGCACAAGCACGATCAACGTTAATATTTTATTTAAAAAAATAAGTTAAATTATCATATTACACTGAAAAATACTATACATACAAGCGAGAACGATTCAACGGTTCTTGTTATTATATTAAGACATCATTAAAAGCACTGCGGGCGTGGTGTCACTCGCGTATGACTGTCGACAGTCGACTGTGATGAAGATGAACGCTCACGCACGCGGTAGTCAGCTACTCGTGTAATAATTGTTGTCATACACCGTGCGCGCGAGAGTGTATAGCTTTTTTTTATTTCCAAGTACACACGCGCTCACATAGTCAATATTTGACTATGGCGAAGGGAAAGAAAAACTTTTTCTAAGGCAATACATTCCTTAATTCCAATAACTATAAGTATAATCGACGATGCCGAACTTGAAGGTCTCAAGACCCAAGGCCACTACTTAAAAAGTGGCCTTTTAAAAATATATTGATAAAAACTACTTTTAATGTTTATGTATTCAACACACTCAGTTAAAAAATTATTACACATAAATCATTATCATAGTTAAAAAATAAATATAAGTATATGTATTGAAATTTTTTTTAATACTTGGACGGGGACCTCGGAATCCATACGAAATGACTAATGACATTTACATTGATTTCTTCGCACATCGGGTAAGCTTTGGGTTTCTCACAGTTTCTTTTAAATTTATTGCGAAACTTAAAATTTGGTCGTGTTTTATTAAATCATAACATACCACTTATATACTGATATACGCTAACTTAAATTTGTTCTACTCGATAGGAAAAATCTTTCAGTTGTTTTAGAAAAGCTGTAAATCACCGCAATTCGAATACTGGCTCAAGTATAACCACGATTATATTTTATATTTATATTATATAATTAGATTTACTATTGTAGATTTTTCATAACCGAAATCACACAAGCTTGCACACAATTTTTCAAGACACTATTTAACTAACTATATATTATATATATAACTTTGTCTCGCGAAATAGTCAACCACGAAAAACACCACGTATGCATTGATTTATTGGCTATAAATCCAGCACAACGAAATACCAGCTGTCTGAATTATCTTATCGTAAATTTAGTAAAAAGTTAATTTACGGAGTGTGATGGTTCTATTGTTTAAATGTTGGACACAAAATCATATAATTAAATACATTTTTTTATTCGAGTTTTGGAAAACAGTCGAAATCAATCGAAATTATCTTTTTTATTTTCCAACTGTGAACTGTTGCCAATTGACATTTTTTACATTCGGTAAACAGTAATAATATATTTAAATGTTAAAATACAGTCTAGAGTTTGTTATAAGAATAATTCTGAATTTCTGAGTATGACGATAATAGAAAGGAAAAGTAACTATCATGAATTATTATTATTATTATTTTTTTAAAGCAAAATAAAAAAAAAAAAAACTATCATGAGAAGGACAAGAACGGCAAACGAAGTTCGCAGAGGGATAGATCGATAAAATATTTCATAATAGGTAACATAAAAAATTATCTGCGACTCTACGAGTACATTTTATTATTCTGCACAATTCTACGGACGATACACGTTTCTTAGTGGAAAAACGAATAAAAATTGGTTAATTCCGAACGTTACCGACAATTTTGTGTGTACAACTGACAGCAGCTGACGAATGTAAACACGAACACACGTATCTATGACACGACGGCACTCGTCACTGATAAGTGATAACAGGCTCGACCAAGTGTTGTGATCTCGTTTTTAATTTTGTTTTCGTTTAATCCAACATTTCTCACAAGTATATTTTTACTATTTCAATATTGTTTCTGAATATCGATGATCATGTCCTTGAACGCTACAAAAGCGCAAGGAAATGATTATTTCCTTACTAGAGAGCTGTTAGTAGCTCTTCTTGTTTTGGTTATCACTGTTGGTTGGTGGCGAAATGTTTTTATCTAAACAATTCTTCATTCGACATATTATAACATCCAACTATCTATTATATTTTCAGTATTATTTGTCTTGTGGAAGAAAAGCCGCAAGGCTAACCGAGATGTACTTCTTGTAGGATTGTGTGATTCTGGTAAAACAGCTCTGTATGCATACTTGTTGTACAACAAACCGATACAATCATTTACATCCCAAGTGGAGAACTTGGGTGATTATAGAAGCAAGAAGGTATGTTAAATATTTATATGTTTAATTTCAGATTGGAACACGTAATTATTCATACATTTTTTGCTTTTCAGAATTTGTTACGCTTAGTTGACATTCCGGGGCATGAGAGAGTGTTCACAAAATACTTGGATATTTATAAAACTACTTGTAAAGGTGTTATGTTTGTTATCGACTCAGAAACTGTAGAGACTGACATATGTGATGTTGCTGAGTATGAAATACATAAGGAATTTCATTTATACCTAAGAAATTATCTAATATTTATACATTTCAGGTTATTATATAGAATATTGACTGATATTACACTCCAATCCAACAAAAGCAAAATTATAATACTATGTAACAAACAAGACAAACTAATGGCCAAAGGGTCAGAAGTGATCAAGACATTGCTAGAAAAAGAACTGTATGTATTCAAACATTTGTTAAATTGTTTAATGTAATACCTGATATTTTGATTCTTATTTATTTATGTTTATTATGTTTTATGTTTCAGCGATACATTGAGGTTAACAAAATCAAATCAGTTGGAGAGTATTGATGGAAAAAAAAATAAAACCATGTTGGGCAAGAAGAAAAAGCGTTTTGAATTTGCACACTGTCAGATGTCAATTGAGTTTGCTGAAGTATCATCTGCATCTCAAGATGTAGTTTTAGAACCAATCAAAGATTGGTTGGAAAAAATTCAGTAAATATCAATATTGCATTTATAATTTATGTTACGATTTATGCATTAAACAATGATGCATTCATTTTTCCTATTTTTAGGAACAGTTTTTGAACTTGCTTCATTCCTTTGTTATATAATCTGGCTAAAATGTTTTTTGATTTTTATTCTAATTAGTTATTTTTATAATAACATTTAATTATTTTTCATAAATACTAACATTAATAATTGTAATTTATAATATGAATAAAGATGTACAAATGTCACTTAGTTTATCAGAAAAGGAAGATGATTCTAAAAATAGTGAATTGTTTTTCTTGAATAAATTGTTTTCGGATATATCCTTTGCCGTAAGTTCTTAATTTTGTTATAATATAAGATTTCAATTATTAAATTTTTGTTCTGAAAGTGGTTAAAATATTTAAAATACTCTGGAATAGAAGTTTTAATTTTTAATTAATGGAAAATGGGTATATTAAGTGCAAGTATATACCTATTGGCGAGTACATCATCTCAGGTTAAAACCATAATAAATAGTATGAATAAGAAAAAAAAATCTTTAAATGTTTCTATTCTCTAAATACACATTGATTTAGGTAATTTAAATGCATAAAGTTACTAAATTAAGATTTTTTTCATTATACACAATAATATTAGTTTATATTTGTATTTCAATTTAATGTATTGTTTTGTATTATACTGTATATTTTCTACCATTGTGAGGTGTAATTTTGTAAGATAAACAAACTAATTATAATAAGTGTAAAGAGATTAAAGAAGTTTTCAATTTATAAATTGAAGTTTTCATTCATCTTTTAATAGATACCTAATTTATTTAATTATTTTTTCTCATTAGACAAGTATCAATTTTAAACTGTATTTTTAATGATATATTTGGTTTAATTACTCTGTTTTGATTGAGTGTAGTAATTTTCTATATCTATCTATCACATTTGTAATGTAGGAATTTAGATATTTACCAATTCCAACATGTCAATTGATATATAAATAAGGTAAGGGTTTTGAAAACTGTTATAATTTAATTATTTAGTCTACTGGAGAAGTTAAAAATAACTTTCTTATATTTTTAAGTTTGTGAATTTTTTATTTTTAATGTAAGCCCATATAAAATTAGACAAGTTTAAAAATTGACATAGACATAATTTTCAAAATGTGTGGTTATTATATATTATAATATAACATATTATGTTATTTATATTTGAAGGTATGTAAAAGTAACATGTCAATGGAATAGATTCAAACTTAGTTTAATGGTTATAATTTTCTTCGAATTAGTTCGAAATAGCCTAGTTCTATAATAATATATTAATAACCAATAACTTTTATGGGTAAAAAAAAATAAATAAAAATATTAAAAATATGTTCAGTGTAGTCAACACAAGAACCTTTGATTAAATAATTATTTAATCAATGCAAGAACTATGTAATTCAATAGTTATTTTAAATGAATGGTCAATAAATATTAATAAAATTTAATAATTTAACTAAGAACCTTAATTAAACCAAATCTAACCAAAATATTAATAATACGTCAAATAATCGTTATAATATTCTTAATCTAAAATGTATTAATAAATTAAATCAATGTACACTCAAACAAATTTACCATGCAAAATTAGGGATATAGCTGCAGAAAATTAACTACTTAAACAGTGAATCCAATATTAAATTAAGTGTTTCCGGTAAAATTTACAAATTAAACCTTGACTTCTAAAGAAATCGTACTATTAATTAGACAAAGAGATCATCTGTACACTCAGGTTCAAAAACATTCAACTAATTAGAGATGTATTAAGAATTTTGGGCCCAAGTAAGAAAAAAAAATGCTCCCTTTCCAACTAAAATTTTTTTAGCAACATGTGTATTTGTAAAAAAAAAAAAACACATGACAATGAAACCAATGCATTCTCTGCTACATTCTTATTCTTAAACCGTATTCAATGTATATTATTCATACTAGACATACATAAAAAAATACATTTATTGAATCACATATTACATAATTATAGTAGGTATATTTATTATTATTTATACAAAAAAATTTAAATGTAATAGGTGAATGACAACACTACAAAAAAAAACGTGCGTGAAGTTGGCCCCCCCACCCATAACCGATTTTTTTGCAAATTATGTACTCATTTTGCAAATATTTGCAAACATTTGCAAATTGGTTTTTAGAATTTGCAAATTATTTCCCTGGCTGCTATAAGCAAAATAAAACAGGGGGGGCCAACTTCACGCAGTCCCCCCTTTTGAGCTACGAATTTCAAAATGATACCAACATTTGCAAATAATTTGCAAACATTTGCAAATTGGTTTTCAGAATTTGCAAATCATTTCCCTGGCTGCTATAAAGGGATTGGAAGTGGAGATTTCTGTCTTTGTCTAACACACGTGAAACATAGGATTATAGACGTGTTCTATTTCCAACGTACCGATTGATATAATAAAGCGATAAGAATTCTGAAAACAGATTTGATTTTGTCATCAAGTCTACTTGAGATCGACTTTCCCACATTTTTGATATTACCCTCCTAAAATCCTAAAACGATATATTAAAAAATTGACATATTTCAATTTTTGGAAAAGTTTTAATCAAAAAATAAAAATGTGGGAAAGTCGATCTCAAATAGACTTGATAACAAATTCAAATCTGTTTTCAGAATTCTTATCACTTTATTATATCAATCGGTACGTTGGAAATATAACACATCTATAATCCTATGTTTCACGTGTGTTAGACAAATACAAAAAATCGCCACTTCCAATCCCCATAAGCAAAATAAGACTAGGGGTCCTTTTTATTTTTTCACCAAATCATTGTGTACTTCCCAGCTGTTTACACGATATACATGCGCAGCATAATGGTCGTGTCCATACGAAACAGCTCCATATAATATATATCTAAACATTATTCAAAACAATTAGTTAAATAATATTTTTTTAAATAATTATATACAATACCTGATATTGTCAATTGTTAGAATATACTACAAGTCAGCTAGTGAGTATTCGTTGTATTCAGAAATTAAATTGGTCTTGATAAATAAATGATTTTCCAGAACTCTAGTAACATTTAAAAATCATAAACAGTTTGATTTTGTAAAATTTTTATCTGTTGAATTCGCCGAATAAATATTTTTAGAAGTTGTATTTTAGTCTAATTGTGGTGATATATCATTGTTTGAGCTAGCATTTCGTAGTTGCTTAATGCGGAAAAGTTTTGCATTACTATCGATGCTCTTTAGGTGAGTAACTATAAATTGATCAACAGCCATTGGACGCACATTGAACCGTAAAATTTGAGTTTTCAATTGTTTAAAATGCGTGCTGCGTAAAATTGTCCCCCTGTCTTATTTTGCTTATGGCAGCCAGGGAAATGATTTGCAAATTCTGAAAACCAATTTGCAAATATTTGCAAATTATTTGCAAAATTTTGGTGTCATTTTGAAATTCGTAGCTCAAAAGGGGGGGGGGGCCTGCGTGAAGTTGGCCCCTCCTGTCTTATTTTGCTTATAGCAGCCAGAGAAATAATTTGCAAATTCTAAAAACCAATTTGCAAATGTTTGCAAATTATTTGCAAAATGAGTACATCATTTTCAAAAAAATCGGTCATGGTGGGGGGGCCAACTTCATGCACGTACAAAAAAATCTACTTTAACATATAAAATAACCTAGATACCGTATTATTTCAAAATTCTTTCGCCCAAAAATGACCCTTCGCTTTTCGCCCGAATATTTTAAAACTACTTTCTCTTTTCGCCCAAGAATATTATATAGCACTTTCCAACTAAATTTTCATAATACACACTTTGAGAAACACTTACTTTAAATTGTTTATATCTAACATAATAATAAATTTGATGTATTTAAATTATTTATTTGTGGTTTTAATTAGTTTTATAAAGCCATTTAGCATTACCCAGAGAGTACCACGAGGAGGCGGCTTTTATTACTCTCCAAATGTATTGTGTTTTTATACAGTTTTTGTATTAATATAGTTTTTATATAATACAAGAGTAAATTGTTATCAAAAGTATAAATCGTCAAAATGTTGATAGTATAATATTAAATAGAATAGTTAAATGACATTGATTTAATAAAATCATACCGATTAATTGTTCCTGCTAGTTTAATTGCTAAGTCTACATTAAATTAAATAGTTTACATTCACAAAGGTGTCCCAAACAAAAAAATTATAGACCATCAGCGAAAAAATGAAGAAAAAATACAAAAATATAAAGCAGGAACAATTAATCGGTATGATTTTATTAAATCAATGTCATTTAACTATTCTATTTAATATTATACCATCAAAATATTGACAATTTATACTTTTGATAAAAACTTACTCTTGTATTTTATAAAAATTATATTAATGTACAAAAACACAATACATTTGGAGAGTAATAGAAACCACTTCCTCGTAATGCTAAATACGAAATGCACCTCCCTGGGTAATGCTAAATGGCTTTATAAAACTAATTAACACAAATAAATAATTTAAAGTAAGTGTTTCTCAAAGTGTGTATTATAAAAATTTGGTCAGAAAGTGCTGTATAATATTGTTGGACGAAAAGGGAAAGTAGTTTTAAAAAATTTGGGCGAAAAGTGAAGGGTCATTTTTGGGCGAACGGGGTCTTGCCCCAATATTCTCACTAAAATTTATCGACCGGGACCCAAACCTGTTCATAGCCCCCCCTAAATGCGTTTCTGCAGATTATACTAGACATAAAATTTTTTATAAAATACTGTTTTTTCTATTTTATAAAAAACTTAAAAATTATTTAAACCATCTCATTAGAGAGGCTAAAATTACTTATTATTGTGATAAAATTCTTTAAAGCAGATAATAATAATAAACGGTGCTGAGAATCAATTAACAAAGCCACAAATCATACTAAATAAAAACATATGATATAGTTCATTAATAACCAAAATGGTTATTCTTTAAATATAAATAAAGTAGCAAACAAAATAGCCAATATCTTTAATAATAGGTAATTTTATTTCTGTAGCACTTAAAATGTTGAACAAAATCAAAAATTACAACTGAAATACAAACACATTGATTTCAATAAATAATTATGGTTTAACGGATAATATCACAATGATAAAAGTATTTAATTAAATAAAAAACAACAAAGTTTTCGGTCATGGTAACATATTTAATTGTTCAAAAATAAGCTCGTACATAGTTATTGATGAAACATTATATTATAATAATATATTAATGTAGATACTGTGATCAAGTACTTTCAACGAATAATAATTTATGGGGCTAGAAGTTATTACATTCCTGACATTATTTTTATCATATGGTAAAGCCATGTGTATTATTACTGTTGAGATGTATCTTAGGATAGTGAACACAAATTTATTAAAAGTTATATAAATGTTTTAATGTAATGAAATCCTTTATTCAGTGCCGGAACTAAACTACTCGAAGGTTGTGTGCAAATAAAAATCTTGAGGTCCGGGGCCTGTGCTAATTCACACTTTGCACATCCAGATTTTACGGCACTGTCTTTATTATTTATATAGATTAAAACATATAGTCTTATCAAATTCAAATTATGTTCTTTACACTTGATATGGTTTTATTGTATGATAATTTACCTGTGTACTTGAAGTAGAGGTGATCCCTTTTTGTGCTGAATCCAAAAGATAAAAGTCCACAGAGCAAGGAAGTTACTTTTTAAGTGAAATAATTAAAACGCATATTAATTTAAACCGTGAGACAACAACCCGTATTATATATAACTATATACCTACGCAAAAGTTAGTAGAATGGTCATTGTCGAGAATGAACACTTAAGTAATTATAAATAGCAAGCATTCGTACGTGGTAGGTCTAAAACTGCCGCTGATACTATTACGACTGGAGCACGCAGTGATGAGACTTGTCTTATTTATAACATTAACCACTCGTACTTATTATGTGATTATTGAGTGTTGTTGTTTATTTTGTAAGTAATGTGTACATATTTTATTGTTATTGTATATTTTGGTATTAATTATATATATTTTATTTTTAAATTAGGTACATCGTTATTTTGATAAATAAAGTACATGGTACAGTTATATAATAGTATTAGTAATATAATTTTAATATTATTATAGATGATCATGAATTTTGGTGGTATAATATGAATATCATTACACATAACACCAAAAATATAAAAAAAAAACTTTTCTTCCTTCTTCATTTCTGGAACTGCTATCTCATATATTTATTATTATTTCTCAAGCAATATTTTCAAATACATTCAAAACTGCTTTAATCTCCCTAATTTTTAAAAAAAGAGATAAGCTTAATGTGGAAAATTTTAGACTAGTATCACTTATATTTAGTGTAGCGATAATATTTGAAAAAATAATAAAATTAATTTTTAAAAATCATCTTATATATTAGAATCTTCTATCCCCTGAACTAAGGTAGGGTAACTCAAAGTTACTAAAGTATCAATTTTTAAAAAATTAAAATCTAGTAGGCCAGAATTTAGAGATCAAAAAAAAAAATGCATTTAAAATATGTATTTTAAATTAACATTAATTTTGTTGTTTATAATGTAAATTAACAATGAATAAAAAAATTATTTAATTAAATAAAAATAATACAATTAGTACTTGTTTAGTAAAAATTTTGAGGATTGATGACTGCTAATGATAACGTGACAAAATAATCAACTTCTATTTCGAAAGAGGAAACACGAAGTAGGTGACTTAATGTTTCATCTGTAGGACGATTACTTTGTTTTGATTTTACATACTTCATACTTGAAAATGTATATTTACAAATGTAAGAAGTTGCATTGTTCCATGTTAAACATGGATAACATTTTTAAAGCAAACACTCGTAAAAGTGGATATTTTACAACAGGTAATTTTTTTCAAAAGCTTACTCCAATCTCTTTCGTAGATAATAATAATGGATCTGTTTGCAAGTTATATAATTTTAATTAAAGTTCAGCATCTCGATTTTCAATTTCAACAGTCATTGGATTATTAAAAAAATTTATTGAGGGTGCATAAGTTCAACTTTTTCAAATTTTAAAGTTAATTCGTCCAAGTGGGTAATGCAATGTTCAAAATTAAACTCGGTGTCCAATTCTATTTTTATATTTCGCAAAACAGAAAATGTATTAATTTGTTTTTAACAACTAAATTTTTAAAAACTACTAATTTTTTTCTAGATCCATCTTAAAATCCAATAATTTGAGAAATTATTTATTTTTTACCTTGAAGTTGTAAATGTAATCTTTATATCTCTTCTAATGTAACAAATTCCACTACTCAATCTTATTTTCTATAAATTGGTCCAAATAATTATAATAACCCATCATATGTTATTAATAAAATTATAAAAGAATAAAGTATTGATAATAAAAACATAATTTAAATAAATGATCAGTACATTTTTGTAATGGTTTTATTTTTAAATGGTTACTACAAAAATCTACTTATCATTCACTTGAATTATAAAGTCTTTATTATCAATAATTAATCCTTTTATAATTTTAATTTGTTAATCATCTGAATTATAGATTTTAAATAGCTTTTAAATCAAATTAATGCATTTATATTTTATAAAACTTGTAATTTGATATAATTAAAATGCATGAGCATCAACATGGGCTCATTATACGTTATACTATATTATATTTATATGTAATATTTTGTATTAAAAATAAATAAAATACAATTACTTAGTATTAAACAATTAATATTATTATAAAAAAAATATATATTAAATTTAATTAGTTAAAAAAAAGTTTAATTTAATAATTTTAAATTAGTATAGGGATCATGCAAATTAATTGTACTGTTTTATATTTTATCATTGTAATTTTAATAATTATTTATTGAATTCTTTGCTACTAATAATCATAATGATTCAAATTTAAGTTAGCTGTAAGTTGTATATAAAGTTATTAGGTATTTATATTTTTTTGTACCTATTTTAAACGTGTAGGGATAAATATGAAATATTACATTTAATGTTAATTAAACCTAGCGATTCCCAAATTGTTTAACTCGTAGTTCAATTTAGGTACTAAGGTTGTATCCTGGCGCCCTTGATAAAACTGATGACCTTTATTTTAGATAAAATAAATAAAACAAAAGAACCGGATGGGCCTCGCTCTGCTATACAGTTAGGGGTGGAGTGCACCTCGTTTATAGGATAGGTCATTATTACAATGGATTTGTTAAATTTGAATGCAATGATAGATATCATTGTATACGAATAACGATTCTGAACGGAGTTAATATGTTTGTCTAGGATATAATACATTGTTATTTATAAATATTCTAAAAAGTATATTTTATTTTGAAACGATAAATATATTTTTCAATTAGGATGGGTTGGCAGTTGCATACAGTGACATGTTTGTCAGTCTAGAATATTATACATTATATTATATTTTACATATAATTTTACGTCAATATTCGCTGTTCAAACGCTTATAAAAAAAAATTGTGCCCATGAATTTTAATAATTCTTGAATGACAATAAGAACTACTTCTGTGGAATCTTCTATTACATTTTCAAGTATTTTGTACGAGCCAAATTTTTTTTATCACCGATTATGAAAAAAAAAAATTTAAAAAATCGAATATTTTAAATTCCTATAAGTGGCTTAAAAATCAATATAATATTTTGAAAAAAAATATGACATAAAGGAAATGCCAATCTAAACAGCTGGTAAAAATTTCAAAAATCTGCCACTTATACTTTTTGAATTATAACAAATATTTAAAATCGTTTGAGAATAAATCGCTATTTTATGCAATTTCGTAAATATTTAAATTTTAAACAGTCATAAAATTTTTTTCTCTAAGTCCGGTAGAAATTTTTTTTAAAGGTTTTTGAAGAGTAGCTTATAGATAACCTAGTGTTAAAATTTTGAACCTTAAGTATGAACAGAAAAATTTTTATGAATTTTTATCTACAAAATAACTTGCAAATTATCGTGATTTTTACACGTTTTATACAAATTTGAGCTTTAAGGGCTTATAAAAAAAAAAATTTGAGTTAACCCATCACCGATTTTTTTTAGTTACGATAAGTTTAACTTATTATAAACTTTGTATTAAATTTTCAAGAGTTTTCGGTCTGCCAATTAAATTTTATAGATGTTCAAAAACAAAAATTGAAAATTTAAATTGTCTATAAATAAATCAAAATATGTTAAAATACTTAACCATGTAAAGAAAACGTCAAAGAAAGATTTGGTGAAAATTTCAAGTTGTTGTGAATTATGGTTTTGGAGTTAGAGCATTTTAAAAAAGAACCGGATGGGCTTCGGTCTGCTGTACACTTGGGGGTGAAGTGCGACTCTTTATAGGATAGGTCATTATAATGGATTTGTTATATTTGAATTCAATGATAGGTATCATTGTATACGAAAAACGATTCTGAACGGAGATGATATGTATGTCTAGAATATAATACAATGTTATTTATAAATATTGTAATAAGTATATTTTATTTTGAAACGAAAAATTTAGAAAAATCGAAAATTTAAATTGTCTATAAATAAGTCAAAATAAGTCAAAATACTTTGAAAACTTAACCATGTATAGAAAACGTCAATATAAAGATTTGGTGAATATTTCAAGTTGTTGCGATTTTTGGTTTTTGAGTTAGAGCACTTTAAAAAAACCGATATCATTTGTCAGTCTAGAATATTATACATTATATTATATTTTACATGTAATTCTATGTCAATATTCGCTGTTCAAATGCTTATAAAAAAAAATTGTGCCTATGGATTTTAATAATTTTTGAATGACAATAAGAACTACTTCTGTGAAATCTTCTATTACATTTTCAAGTATTTTGTACGAGCCAAATTTTTTTTATCACCGATTATAAAAATAAAATGTAAAAAAATCGAATATTTTAAATGCCTATAAGTGGCTTAAAAATCAATATTATATTTTGAAAAAAATATGACATAAAGGAAATACCAATCTTAACAGCTGGTAGAAATTTCAAAAATCTGCGACTTATACTTTTTGAATTATAACAAATTTTTAAAAACGTTTGAGAATAAATCGCTATTTTATGCAATTTCGTAAATATTTAAATTTCAAACAGTTATAAAATTTTTTCCTCTAAGTCTGGTAGAAATTTTTTTAAATAATTTTGAATAATATCATATAGATAACCTAGTGTGAAAATTTTGAACCTTAAGTATGAACAGAAAAAATTTTATGAATTTTTATCTACAAAATAACTAGCAAATTTTCGCAATTTTTACATATTTCGTATAAATTGAAACTTTGAGCACTTATAAAAAAAAATTGTGACTTACGATTTTAGATTTTTTTTATCAGTTAAGGAACAACTTATAAGAAACCTTGTATTAAATTTTCAAGATTTTCTGGCCGGCCAAAAAAATTTTATCGTTATTTTAAAAAAAAAAATTTAAAAAATTTAAAATTTCAATTGTCTAAAAATAGCTCAATAAAAGTCAAAATACTTTGAAAATTTAACGGTGTATAGAGAACGATAATCTTAACATTTGGTGAAAATTTCAAGTATTTACATCGATTAGTTTTTGAGTTATAGCAAAATAAAAAATATGATTTTGTCGAAAACTGGTTTTGCGTAAAAACTCCCGTTTTTCCCTTATTTTTTTAGAGTTTTTTCCCGTCGCATTTAAAAAATATTGAAAATTTTTTACTTTTGACCCCCAAATTACCAACTAGAGTCACTTTCCTTTCAGAAAAGTTGCTTTATAAGCAAATCGAAGCATTTTTACTGCCAAATAAGGTGTCGTTAGACACAAAAATAAAAAAATTAAAAAATAAAAAAAAATTAAAAAAAAAAAAAAACACACATCATTGTAAAACCAATAGATTCCATCACTCCGTTCAGAATCTAAAAATGTAATTTGTAATAACGTGATTTTGCGTAAAATTTCCCGTTTTTTCGTAATTTTTTTATCGTTTTCTTCGATTTTTTTAAAAAGTATTGAAAAGTTGGATTTTTGACTAGCCAAAGTACCATCTACATTCACTTTCCTTTCAGAAAAGTTGCTGCTTAAGCAAATCGTTATGTTTAGTTATAAATATGATTTTATAAGTAAATGAGTTTTACCCAACTCTTATTTATTGCTGTACTTGTTTAATATTTTATGGTGGACCGATAAATACCGTTTGGACAGTATAATAATAAAGAGTATTAACGTACATATTGACAACCATTTATGTTAATTACTTGTTCTTTTACTGCAGTTTGCATTCGGTGCCTTCTTGGTCAACCACTCATGGCATGATAATGATTTCGTCTGCACCACCGACGTTGTCCAAAAATTGCAAATGATGACCCAACTCGTGCAGCGGGATGACAATGGCTGTATCGCTAATACTGCTTACGATGAGTTTAGCGCATTTTTAGACTCTGTGCGCCATAACGAAGAATTGTTGAACTTTTTCAAAAAAATTAACTCATCTCAGGTGATACGCCAGATATTCAAGTAAACCACATTAGAGTTGAAAAATATTTTGCATTTATTTTTCTGATGTGAGCAAAATGTATAGATTATAATGCACAGACATATTGATTAAATGCTTCATCTGGACTAGAGAAAGAGAGAGTGATGTATATATATGATCTAACAGTGGTGTATATTTATTCCCTCCCATCTTTATCTCAAGTAAAAAAGGTTAATATACACTAGTTGCCTCAATGACCAGGTAGTTCATAATTATACACGAGTTTTCTCCTAAGAATTATCATACTAATTGCCTCTCGTATAGAATTAAGTAGGGTTCATAAAAATAAAAAAACATCTCACAATGATAGTTATTTAGAGTATTGCGAAGCTAATCCAAATTTTTATTGTAAATCCAATTATTTTGGTTCAACTTACTCTTGTTTAAGATTATTTTGTCATTTTTATCTACTTTTAAAAAAGCTTTATATATTTTTTATCGCACAGTTCCACCGTTTTTTGTTTTAGGATAACTTATTTGAAAACTTAATTTAAAACCTTTAATTATTTTAACACATTTACCTTTTTCATTAAACATTTATTCGCACTTTATTTTGATCCATTTTATAAATTTAAAAATCGCTTGATAATTTGGAAAAATAAATTCGTACAACGAGAACAAGTGTTGAAAATCAACTAAACAATACTCGAACATTAACGGTTACTTACATTATTTGTTATAGTTTGGTATAAACCATTTTATTTATTTTATTATTTTATTATTTATATTATTTTATTATTACACAAAAGAATATATTATCTTAATATTTAGTCGTATAGGTATAGTCTCCAAAAAAAAAATTTCGGGAAGTAAAAAAGTCTGTGCTTTATTGTAAGGGATTGGAGTACTTAAATTTTGACACAAACAAAGAATTAAAATTAACCACAAAATAATGTGCTTGAGAGACAGAGTACCACAACACAAGAGAAAAAATTAGAACTTTGAGGTAAATAAAAATGTGAAATCAAACTCAAAAATCTGTGTTGAAACTTGAAAAGTTGTCTAGTGAATAAAATTTGACGATATAAAATCGCACAATATTTTCAGCAAAAAAAAAAAAAGCACAGAACGTTCTAAATTTGCTTGCAAAGTTTTAATGTCCAAGGTTGCACTTCGTTCGAGTGCGATTTTTTTTTTTAGTAAGATTTATCGATCGAATCTAATATCAAGAATAACAAAAGTCATAAATTACGACTTCAAAATTACAAACTTATTTTGATTCACGTTTTTTGAAAATGTTTGTAGCCACTTATACATTTATTACTTGCCCATTATGAGGCAACTAGTTTTAGTGTTAGACCTTTTTTGTTTACAATAACATTAAAAGTACGTTGGGAGATAATTTGTATAACAATTATTTACCTTTTTATTATTATTATTATTATTATTATTATTATTTTTATTATTTTTATTATTTATTATTATTATTATTATTATTATTTATTATTATTATTATTATTATTATTATTTATTATTTATTATTTATTATTTATTATTATTATTATTATTATTATTATTAATTTATTATTATTATTATTATTATTATTTTTATTATTTACCACCCGAAGTGAAAAACAATTATTTACCTTTTTCACTTCGGGTGGCAACTAGTATGTGCCTAAACAGACACAAATTGCGTAAGTATGTCGAGAATTATTATATAATGGGAGAGAGCTGAGAGAGAATAGGCTTTAAATTTGAATACTTTTGGAAAATTAAAAAAATAATGTATTTTGAAATCAAATATAAAACTTAAATGTATTGATGAAAAAATAACGTTTACTTTAACAGTTTAGGTTAAATTTTTCAATATAGTATCCTGACTAATTTTGCGGTCCACTATCAGAGTGATGTTCAATGTATCATTGAATGAACACTGAACAGCCATTACTTTACTCATTAATAATTGCTCACTTGTATGTTTATTCTAATAGGTGCCTTATTGTACAATGTACCATTGATTTATAAGTATGCATTATTGAGATTTACATTTTTTAAAAACGAAATAGCATAACAATTTTAATTTTATTGTGTTTATAATTTAATTCTTTATTAATAATTTACAATTACAATATTTAAGTAATGTAATATAATTTAGGAATTCTTGGTTTCATTGACTAATTCAAACGCATACAATTTTCATTCGATGTTATAGGTATCGAAAGATGTCAATTATTTTATAAACACAATTAAAACATATTTTTTTAACATCGATGATCCCTTAATGTACGAAAATGAGGAAACCTATATAAAACAGATATCGAAAGAAAACGAATTGTATAAAGAGGAAATTACGTATCTGATAGATACAATGGAAAGTATTAAGATCGATTATGACGAAAAACTCCGAAAATATGAAAACGAAAAAAAGTTGTATGACAAAAATATTGAACTACTTGAAAAAAACTTTTCAAATAAAGCTCAAATAGAGTGAGTATTCATACCTCGTATACAAACATTTTAAAAACGTTTTAATTTGTTCGACTTCTTAGCTAAGTATTTTTATTCATGTTTAAAAAATTATAAATATTGAAACAAAAATAATAGTTCAATTTAATGGTACAACGATGGTCATGAATAACGACAATAATATAATAACCTTTATAAGCTTACTATAATTAGTATTTGTTGTGTATATTTCTACTTTACGAGACATATTTTTTTTGCAATTTTTTTTTTTAACTTATGTAGTTAAGTACGTTGAAAACGATGGTGAAGTCAAAATTTGGCGATCGGACATAATTTTGAAGTTATGACACTTCAAAGTTAATATACAACATGTTATATAACTTTGAACATTAAATAGTATTTATTGCAATTTCGTAGGCAATGATTATAAGAACTGTCATAATACAGTGAATGTTACGAGTTCAAATCTCTTGACACAAATATTATTTTTTGCACTTTTTCTAATAAACAATCACAAACATATGATTTACTCACGTAGCAAGGTCTTAGGTTCACATACGGATCATAACCCCATCTACAAAAGTATCAAGATTTGTACAAAAACTAGGTTAGGCTTAGACTATAATTCCCATTGGGGCGAAGCCCCATCCCTTCGAAAAGTACCACGCAATGACACTCAAGCTTGCGAGTGGAGCCGGCAGGCGTAATGAGCGAAGTCCTAAAATTTTAAAAATAGAAGTTTTGCCCATTTCTATGGGTATGAATAGGATTAAATTGTATTTAGTAGAAAATATATATAAAAAAAAGGCCAAAAATGTAACGCCTGGTTTAGAATTAATTGAACCAGATACCTTTCGCTTTACTTTAATTGACGCATTCCCAATTAGATCACTGATGCAATTTCAAATTTTAAGCATATAATAATTTATAAAAAAAACAATAATTTATTGTAAAATATCTACATTTTAAAGTACCATAACTTTAAAACTAAAGATTTGCGACAATTTTTTTTGCACCATATTTTTTAAGACATTGATTTACCTATGTTTCAGAAAAAAAATTGGAAAAAAAAAGGGTGTATCGTAAAGTAGAAATATCCCAAATATTATTGTGATACCTAATGGCTGAGGTTGAATAGTTAAATAATATATATTTTATATACGTACAACTATTTATAACTGTAATAAAAATAACTAATATTATTATTATTATTATTATGTATCTATATATAATTTTATTATAGCCGAATCTAGTCCTTTGACGTATTATGTTGTTTATAGAATGGAAAATAATAGTGACATATTAACAGACTCGAAGTTTGTAGAAAAGACTTTAAAAGAAATTGAAAATAAGCAAAAAGAATTTGACGTTTTAAAACGGTTCAACATTGAAGAGACCGAATACATGAGAAACAAATTGTAAGATAAAACTCTCGTTTAAGTATATTTTACTGCTAAATATATCTAAAATACAAATTATATGTATACAAAATTCTACAATGATCATTTGTTGGATAATATTTTAAATAAAATTTAAAATTGTCAAAAATGTATTAATTATTGGCATCTAAATATAGATATTTTTCAGATTAAGAAAAAAAATGTCTTTAAAGATGGCGATTACCCGACACAGCAATATCATGTTATCGAACTATAAGAAGAAACAAAATCTTCAGCGCACTAACAAATCCTTGAAAAACTCTATCGAAAAACTGGAGGTATTTATATATTGTACTAGATTATTTTAGATTTTATATAAGCTTTAATACACGATAAATTATTTGAACGTAACGTGATTGGCAGAAAATGTATAATAATGTCGATGAAAATTAAAAATTCCATTTCAAAATTGAATATGCATAGTCATATAGGGTGTCAAATTTTTAAATTTTATAATATAGAAAAATTGTTATCACATCCATTTTATACCATAGTTTTGTAGCCAAAAAATGGAATGAAGAGTGAGGGCAAAGCCAAAAAAAGTATATAAAATTAAAATACCACCACTAACATAGTGTCATTAAAGAAATTTATACTAATTATATGTATAAACAATACAGCCAATTAGGGACATGGCTTATGCCCCTCCAATGGCTACGCCACTGCACCCGAGTAGTGCACCATTCTTGGTTCAGTGAATGTGCAGGTTTGCCGTTTTGCGTGCACAAAGGGTGCTGAGCACCGTTCAAATATTTTTCAGTGAACCGTGTTTTTGACCCATTTGAATATCTATTATTACCTACTTTACTACTATTGATAAAAATAAATGTAAATACCTATATTAATGAGATGGAATTTGGTATTTTTATAAATTCTAGGATTATCCTTCAAAAAGATTTAGGCATTACTTACGTAGGACCAGGGGCGACTCGTCAGAGGAAACTTTGAGACTGTGTTTCTTCTTAAAAAAAATTAGTTACTTGTAAATAGTAACTAATTAAAAATAAAATTGTACAGAAATATTTTAATGTTATGTCGTTTTCTTTATTTATTATTATAAATTGAAGATCACAAAATCTAAAACCAATGAAACAGGTTTTTTTTAAAGTTTTTCATGGAAGTAAAAATTAAAACAACATTTAAATTCGGTTTGATTGGTCAATGTGTCCAATTTATCAATTGTAATTAAAATCCTTTTATTTCAACATACAGAAATACATTTTTAAATAATTCTAATTTGTTTTATAATATCCATCCTCACATGAATTTATATGTTATGGTTATAAATATATATCTGAATATCTGACACAAGTCGTAATTGTGATAAAAATATTTTTATACAATTTAAGGAGCAGTTAATGTTGATGGAAATTTACCACACAGAATTAGAAGAAGACGAAACAATGTATTTTAAACGAGAATTGTATGATAAATTGGATGCAATAAGAAAAAAAATAGCACTGCGAACTATTTCTACATTTTTATTACCCTATGTGAATATGAAGTTTGAATTGAGACGAAAGGAGCAGAAGCCAAAAAAAAAAAAATAACTAATAAAATAAAAAAATAATAATGCTGTTCATGAATGTAAATAAAAAATTCGATATCTGTGTTAAAAATGATGGTTTTGGATTAACACAGCTAAACAACACGTAAATAATAAGAAGTACATAATAGTGATAAGGTGTTAAAATTGAACAAGAAGACAGGATAATGAATACAATTCTCAACTACATAATACGTAAAACAAATATTTTAGTTATAGTATTATTTAGTGAAATACAGCAATATTTGAGTTGCAATTACTGTACAGATACTTGATTTTCTTACTCAACGCATTCAATGTGTTCGTTATCGTCATAGAAACTCATGATTCTTGCATGTACACTTTAGTACAACTCTCTTTTTTCGGATTCAATTTAGTAATCCAAATAAACTTAATAAATCATTCATTTACAAAGAATAAATATTTAGTATTACTTGTAGTATAATTTAGTTAAAATTATTGAGGCTGCAAAAAGTTTAAAGTTCGACCATAAAAAGCCCCTATTTCACGGCAACCAAAAGCGATTGCAACAATTATATTTCATAGTTCATCAAACTATAAAAATAACCAATACCTAAACAACTATTTTTGCTGTATAGCTTATTATAAATAATATCATTTTAAAACATTATTTATTATACGCTACCATTTATCATTTTAAAATGTTGGGTTAGGTGAACGTTATCAACGTTCACAACTACTGATAGAGTATTAAGCCGGTCCCTCACGACTAGCAGTGGCGGCGCGAAATTTTTTTTCCAATGAAGCAGTTACGCATATCGAGTACCCATCTCAAGCCAAAGTTTTAAATTCCGAGTAAATATTAAAATTAACGGTGTCAAACAAAATAATATATAATAATATTTTTATTCTGAGTGTAAACTATGTAATACATTTTATTGTCACACTACAATACCTAACCACCCCATTTTAGTCATGAAGCAGCTACTTTAATAAAACCCGCATCGCACCTCCACTGACAACTAGTGTGTACTTGAGAAGCATCGTAATCGCGTACGTTCGCCAAGTATTTTAACTTAACGATTTTGTCGTTCCTCTATTACACGTACACTTGTCGATCAATAAACGCGATTATTTATAATTTCTTTGACTCGACGAGTAATTCATTTAGTAAAAATGTTCGCCATATTTGACGATTAAACACCTCCTACACGACTCGTAAAGCATCAAG
>JASXSY010002261.1:0-397510 GCA_034509805.1 Sipha maydis
GAAATATAAGAACTCTGTTTATAGTATAAACATTACTTTAAAAGTTGTGTTTGAAATATAAACTAATTTTCTGTATACACTTTATAGTTTTAAGACTAATAGTGTAACTATACTCAGTATTAAATTTTATTGGAAGTTAGACTTAAATGTTTAACTTAAGAAAGTTCTATTCGATTTTCTCAGTAGTGTTTAGAGCGAAAAAAAATAATAAGAAAGCATACAAATAAAATATATATTTGAATTTTTAGTTTCTTTGAAATTGTTAAAAATATATTCCGATTTTTGAATTACTTAAATTGCTTTCTTAAAATGTGCATCAGTGACCATTTTTAAAATATAATTTAACTTACTGTATATTTAAATAATATTTTTTGTTTGTTTAAATAATTTTTTTTTAATACCTAGTCCCAATATCTTTTGTAAAGTACAAATAATACGAAGAATATAAAAGTTTATATTATAACTAAATTAATTGTTTCTTTTAGTAATGATGGTTTTATTTATTTTTGTCCTTTTACATTTGAAGGGTAATCAATTGTTTATGAACCATGACTACTATAAATCCAGTAATATTTATTTTTCATACATTATTTTATGAACACAATACCATATAAATATTTAAAATCAATAATACGTTTGAATAAATAGGAAGTATTTTAATAATGTAAAAAACTAATCACCGTGAAGGTGCTCGAATTACTAACTCCATAGTTTGACTCATCAAAATATTATACAATAGGACTCCGTTATATAAATCAAACGTATTTGGCTATACGAATGTGTTAATAACCCTTATTGATTGTTATTTGGTTTGACAAGAATAATTTTGACCTTTGACATATAACTTTACTTTGCAGTTATTTTAAATAAGAATTATAGCTGGTCTTAGAGATTCTAATTGAATTTTAATTTTATAAGCTTCAGGTTTTTATTTAAAATATGTTTTATATTTTTTACAAATTATATTTTACATTAAAGCATGCGTGTAAATTGGTAATTAATAAAATATTTATGTATTATTATTGAAACACTGAAATTGTAGAAAACAATATAGGATAGATTTTACGAATAAAGCTGGACGAAAATTGTTTTTTTAAGGATATTTTATTACAGGAAAATATTTAAATATTAGTATTATTGTGTTTTAGCATAATGTATAAGTAACTTATACTTACAAATTAAATACTTTTAAATTTAAATATCAAGATAGTTAAAACGTTTTTTACGTCTTAGAAATAAAAAAATTAAAAATACATTATGTAACAGAGTATTTAACAGATCTTGAAAACATTGTATGTATTATTTATATATTAACTAGAGGGAAACATTTTATTCTGAAAATGAATAATATAAAATGTTTTAATATTTTATATATGATTACACCTTATAAAAAGACGAACAAAACTTGCAAAGTTACTTCTATGATAATAATCACTTATTGTTACAGTTTATAGTTATATAGTAAAAATTAAATAAGGTTCTGGCATAATATTCAGTGTTCCGTCATTCTGTACTAATATTGTGTATTGTGTACATTTCTTTTTGTTATATTCAAGTGTTTTCTATCTTCATTCCATTCATTAACTTATCAAAAATGTTTCATATTTGATATATTATAGGCCATATTTTATTCATTTTTATCACTTGTGACAATTATTAACAAATTTACTATAAAATATTGGCAATGTAATATAAAATGTAATTATATATAAAATATGTCAGTAGTTTATTTTTTAACATTATTTTCGAAACAAGCGTTGAAAAATATTTTACAACAATTACTCGTATTTTTATTTTTAATTATATATATATATATATATATATATATATATATATATATAAATTATTTCATATTTGAATATTCTAATTATATTTTTTAGATCAAAAAATTAAAAGAATTATATTAACTATACTTGGTGTAGGAACAGTAAAGAAACGAAGTACTTACATCGTTTATGATGGAAATAATAACGAAAATTATTCAAAAGTGTAATATTATGATTTACAAGATGATTAAATGATTTGTATTATTTATATATTGTAATACAATAATAAAACAACTATGAATATTAAATCACCATATAAAATAATTAAAGTTTTAATGTTGGTCTTATTTATTAAGTTTTTAAGATGTACATTTTAAACTGAATTGCCATCGATTAAAATATATGTTGAACATTATATATTTAATTAGTGAAAATACCTTTAATGTAGTATATACTTATAGAAACTTTTTATTACATTTCGGTTTCTCATTTTTAATGAAGTTCTAATAGAATTAAAAATATATTGATGACCATTGCTCGACTTGTAGAGTAACGTAGGGGGACGGAGTACCTCAACTAATTTTCAGAAATTTTAGTGTCCTCCTACTATTATTACGTTATAATTATAATGCTTAACAAGTGTTGGGAACTCCTTTTTTTTAAAAAAAAAGTTAACAGTCCCCTTTCTTTAATTTGGCCAATATTGCATGGTGCAATATGTTGTATTGCAATATGCTGGTGACTAAATATGTATATTTTTATATTTTTCTTTTAGTAATCAAATATTGAATAATTAAATATTGAACACAAAAATAATCAAAAACTTTCAATGTACAAAATTAGGTCAAATCAGTTTTACCATATCAAGTAGTTAATATTATAGCCCTTATATTTTCCAAAATTTATTATTATATTTATTCATTTAAGTTGATAGAGATAGCTGGAGAAATTAGTTTTCAAGGGATAATCCTAGTGACCGCATATCTGATGGAAAATACGAACATAACACAATAAGAACTACAAATATTTAACATATAAGCTTCATTAGACTAAAATTATTACATTTATAACAAAATTGAAAAGCAATTTTAAGTTTATTCTATGTTTCGAATCATAGTTTATTATTCAATTTATATAAAAAGTATTCTTAATATTCAGTATATCTAAATATTTTAAATATATATTTCGAAAATAACTAGTATTTATTTTAAATGGAATGTATTATAATTTAATAAATGTTATTTTTTGTCCATATTTAAGCTTGCAGGTAAACAATCGATTTGACATTAATTGAATTAATATTCATTAAACAGGGTTTTATTGACAAGAAATTATTTGACAGAGAGGTATTAGGGATAGAAATAAGGTCTTGGAATAAAATTATGGTTTAACGATTTTTGACAATATACAAACTTACTAGGTACATATATATGTAGGAAGCAGGGGTGGATATATGGGTAGGGGATGAACAGGTAATTTCCCTCTCCTTGGGGTCTTAAATTGCTTAAATTG
The DNA here is from genome assembly GCA_034509805.1 of Sipha maydis. Lineage (NCBI taxonomy): Eukaryota > Metazoa > Arthropoda > Insecta > Hemiptera > Aphididae > Sipha > Sipha maydis. The sequence goes on from JASXSY010002261.1 coordinate 3,279, forward strand.
CGGTCAATTTCATAGTATATATCATTAATATCATTATATTTCATTTATAAATCACTCGTAAATATTCCTATCCGCCCTCCCTTAAATAATCTTTAGATCCGCCCCTAGTAAGAAGTATATTTTGACTGAAATCATGCAATTGTATTTCCGAGTATTTAATCGTATTTTATACAATTGTCGCACCCGCCGAAAAAATTGATCCTATATAGTATTCATTATACCACATGCTAATAATTTTTTTACATACTTAGATGCTTAATGTACAAGGAAAGCAACCAAAGAATAAAATATATAATATGTACATTAGATACATTATGCAGTACGTTTTACTTACTATAGTGGATTTCACTCAAATGGTTACGAAAAATGGTAACACGAAATATTTCCGTCCAGTGACCTTTGACTGAAATGGGGTTTTTCGGGGAGCTAGAGAATTCTTAAATACACATTTTGTGACCATTTTCAAATTTTTAATCTTTTATTATGCGCATGTGGACTCAAAATTGAATTTTTTTAATGGCAACACTTGTTTTCAATACGAGATTCTAATACACTAATATTTTTGAAGCAACTTTGATAAATAAACTTTTTTCCTATCTCAAAAATTAACTGAATGACAGTAATCTGAAGTTTAAATAAAAACGATTTTTGTTATACTTTTCAATTTTCTGTATTTTATTAATATGTTCTTTGGACAGATTAGAGTAAATTTACCAATAATGGCGTAATAAATAACAAATTAAACGTTTTTGGACACGTAATAATCCGCATTGGGCACTTAAAATTAATTTCCAAACAGTATAGAGAATAAATGTGTGGTGTGGAATATTAGGAAATTTCATAGTTGGGCCCTACTTTTATGATGGGAATCTCAATGGTAGAAGATATTTTGATTTTATCTCTAACCATGCATTTACCACTAATTTTGGAAAATGTTCCATTAAATATTCGAGAAAACTGTTTTTTCAACAAGATTGTGCTCCGGTACATAATGTAATTGTCATTAGACAATATCTTCACCAAACGTTTGGAAATCGTTGGATGAGAACATATGGACCGATAAGTTGGTCGGACTTGACACTACTTTTTTTTTCTTTGGTGTCATTTAAAAATTGTAATTTACGCTAAATCCGTCGCTTCAAACCAAAAATAATATTAAAATGACAAAATATAGAAAATTTAAAAATGTAGCAACATTTTTTTTGCCTTAATTTAAAATTGCTGTAATACAGTCAATTTTTGAGATAGGATAAAAGTTTATCTATTAAAGTTGCTTTAAAAATATTGGTTTATTGGAATTTGGTATTGAGAATAGGTGTTGCCATTTAAAAAAAATCAATTTTGATTGCACATACACACAATAGAAGGATTAAAAATTTGAAAATGGTCATAAAATGTATATTTAAGAATTCCCTAAGTCCCCGAAAAAATCCCATTTCAATCAAAGGTCGCTGGATGGAAATATTTCGTGTTACCATTTGAGTGAAATACACTGTATATTATGAATCATATAAAGAAGCGAAAATGTTTAATTTCCTTTTGGACTTGGTTCATAAAATATTTATATTCTACATAGCCTACGAGTGGTTTACAGTATGCATGTATCGCTTCATTGTATGTCTATAGTACAGCTTTGTAGTTTATTAAATGCACGTGTTTTGCCTATTATTTCAGTAATATATCCTGCACCGTACAAGGGTCACCCTACGGAATTACGTAATAATCTATACGAGAGGAAAATAATCGTTAAAATCGGTTAACGGCGTACCTGGTGCTTGTATTAAGGGTCCAATCAAGCGTTTCAATGTAGGCTGTGCCGAATTAGCAGAATAATAATTAAACATGCTGCTATTATGTATTCTATAATTATCTGAAGTACCTAACATACCGAAGAAATTGATAAATGTTGAAAATAAGAGTATTTTCATGATATACACGTAACGCTGTGTTCTAATTCTAACTTAGAAAATTTGTTAAAAATATATAAAATATACATTCTAATAGATCTAAAAGATAATGTCCATACAATATGTAACTAAATTCTACTAAACCAAACGTTACTCATAAGTTATAAATCTTAATAACTATTAGATATAGGCTGCATGAAAATATCTAAATATTACGTAAAAAATGATCTTAATCGTTTTAAAATGTAAAAAAAACCGTTTTTTTATTTTTAACTATTTCTTATACGAGTATATGCGTGCTGTCACGTAAAATTTTAAAGACTATGTGAACACTATATATATCGTATGTATCCGCCTACATTATATATATACACCATATTCTATTCCAGTGTAACGAACTTTCTTACTATTCGGCATAACGCCCATAACTTTTACACTTGTACAGCCGTACTTAAAGTATAAAAAAAAAAGCCCGTCCGGCAAACATTATGATCGAAACTTAGCACACTTGATGGTAATGAATTATGCGCTTAAATATTTGCGTCAAAACACTGAAACACAATCGTGCAGCAATATAAATAGTAAATCGAAAAATATCCAATGAACTTAAATATTAATTTTCGTTGTTGAACTTCGGCTACGGCATTCATAGACTTTAGCGCTGTTTTATTTTTTATATTAACTTTTAACTCTAAATGTGTACATGATATTAACAGTTAAATTGAAGATATATTTTTAATTTGCAATATGCTTACTATGAAAAACAAATCGGTAATTGACAATATTAGCTCACAAAATTATAAAACTTGTACATTCCAACACTCGCATCTACTAACGATTTTGTTTGTAATCATTGAAATGCGATTTATTAGAGAACATAAGCGTTTATGTTATGTATTATTGCCAGTATAACGCTTAGGTATTTGTTTCCGAATGAAAATAAAATCGATTTCAGTATTTATAAGAATTCATTATGTATTGTTTCTATTTTCTATTATCACTATTCCATCAGAGAAATACGATGTTTGGTTTGAACCCTAAACGTTTGAAAACAAAAAACAGTGCTATAACGATACGATAACGTATTTCATAATGGTTTCGAATCGGTCTTATACATGTTGTGTATGTGGTGATTCGAGGTAAAAAAGGAAAACGTGTATGACTAGTGACTGGAATAAAACGTAAATTTATCGTTAGAAATGCCGACAACACTTTGCTTTCACCTAATATTATATATTTATATGTATATGTGTGTGAGTGTGAATAAATGTTCGTAATGAGATAACGGGATCGGAAAATAAATTTAAAAGTCGGACCGTACAGCGGTCCCCCGCACTCCCGGTCGAAGGGGTGAGCGCACCGTCACCGCGAACGTTGGTACGATTGAGCGATCTCACCCTGAAAGCTATCCCTCCCTTGTAAATCGACTCGCCGGGCGTCGTCTTTGCGGCGTCCCTAAAATGCGCCCGGCAACCTCATGCACGTAGGACTTATCACCCTAACCGTAGCAACAGCAGCAGCAGTCGTGTCGCAATCGTATTTTAATTTTTTTTTTTTTCCGTCGGGTACATCCCTGTCCGTCGTACACGGGAGCGCGCGCGCGCGTTTATAAATACACTAGCGCGCGCGCGAAAGTTTGTAAACACATTCAGTGTATAACAGTCGCGTACACGTACACGTTCACGCACGCACACACACCCACACAACACACACGCATACACAAATTCGTAACACACACTCATACAAATTCATAATACACACATACACACACACACACACACACACACACACACACACACACACACACACACACACACACACACACATACATACGCGCGCGCGTGCTACACGAGCAAGTGCATTTCATATCCGATTGTTCCGCCGGAAATATGAATGGCGCTAAATGCGCCGCGTGCATCGCCGCCGTTTTGTTCGTACTTTTCGCTTTCGTCGTCAAAGGTATTTGTCACACATTATGTAGAATTTTATTTAGTATGCAATCTCGCACCGCTTATGTTGATAAACACGCGTCTGCTACGCCCACGATCGCCGCTAATGCATATTCTATAAATAGTGTATTACGTTAAGTAGGTAAAAACTTAATTATATTTCTCACAACGAAACGATAAATTGCTTTATGCTAAGGTAACACGTATGATCGCACCCGCTTCTTGTACGATATTACGTATTCGATTTGTACCTTTTACTTATCATTGTTATTATTTGTTGTACCGTTTGTTACATTATACATCGATTTGTAGTATCGTGCGGATCGTGTCCGTCGCAATCCGTAGGAACAGTGTCGTCGCAAGCTTTTGCCAAGCCCAAGGCAATAACAATACAATTTCCTTAATCCGAAATATATCTAACTATTCTCACTTGGCATAATGTGAACCCCCTAATGTATTTTAAGTGCGACGTCTTAGACAATCGCCTAAGTTGTCTGCTCGCTAACGACGGCACTACGTAGAGATCAATCATAATACACGTATACAAACGCATCGTATAAAAATAATAACGACCATGTGATCGATAACTTCCTACACCCCCCCCCACCCCGAAAAAAAAAATTTTAAATTCACACTTGTGAATTTCACAAGCAAACGACAACGACATTACCTGCAGTCGGTCTCGGTGGTAAATCGATTTTAACATGTTACCGAAACAATATTATTACGGTTCATTACCATGGCGATTCGGTGCCACACACGCGTTGAAATAAACAAGACACGATCGCATACGTGTATATTAATATATTGCATTGTGTATGATGTCGCGAAAACAATATATATATATATATTGTTATATTATTAAGGGCCGATACTCCTTACTACGTTTATAAATGATATCGCGCGTACAGTCTTATTTCGTTATTATTGTTGTCAGTGTACGCACGCTGGACGCATATACTATTCATTGTAATATACACAATACGCGATAGGTATGCTTACAATAAATGTGCATAAGATAATTCTCCGGTCGGATATAGGTACGCGTGTCGGTAGACCGTACTGGTATTACTAATACGGTTTGCGCGCGCAGTCGATATACGCACGACCCTGTACAGGGCGATTGTTCTCCGCGAATTTTCCCCGGAAAATCCATGGATTTTTGAATGAGTAACATTTTTGTTCACTTCAGAATCATCGTCACGCACACCCGTCCGAAATGTCTGTGCATTACTCTGCTATTCTGTCTGAACTTGTAATTCGTTATTATACGATCTGCAGTGTTTAAAACAATATGAATATTATACAATACGTGTTAATAGGTTAAATGATTGCAAAAATAGCTCATCGTCTTTGGTAACATTGAAGGGCCAGGAAGTGGCGTATATCGACAATACATCTCGAACCTTAAAATATTTGAAAATAATCACCTTAAAATTACATATCCGTAACAGAACGTTTCGAAACACCGACAATATACGTTGACATTTAAAAAATATAAATTAAATTATTCGGTTGTAATAACAATCGAATTAATAAAAAAGCGCACATCTATCAATTGAGAAAGTGAATGCTAGACGTATAAAAAAAAAAATTACCCTGTATTTATCTAATATGCATACAGCACTACCGAGGGTGACAATAAAAATGATTAATGTAAAATACGTATATGGTGTTATTATATACGCAAAGGAAATTTCATGCTTATCTGACGTGTTGTTCTATATAATATGACCACATCATTAAAACGGCAATACGTTTGTATATATTCACGATCGTGTCTCGTGCTGCGAGTCGCATGTTTCCCGGCGGAATTCGAAGATGAGGATTTGTTTTTTTTTTTTTTCGTTTTAACCGCTCGCTCCGATTTTACGGCGCCAAATGTTATTGATTCGAGTAGTTTATACGCGAAAATATATGTGCTAAAGGCCTTGCGGGTGGTTTTATCGCATAATTTGTCAACGGATTCACATTAGAAACTGGTTTACACAAACGCTGCACGCCGTAAAGCCGTACAAATGCATTTTGTATTCCTATACCGGGATCGGAAGACATCACAATACGTACTATATGTGGGGCATTTTGAGAGTATTATATAAGGTCTCTGTTTTAAGCTTCAAATGACCCTAATTCTCGTTCACCAGAATATATATATATATATATAAACGAGTATAGTACTTTATTATTTTTATTATCATATAACAGATTATTATTTTATATTTAGTGAATCGATTATATTTATTGCTATAATATAACAGCGAGCAATATATACATATATATATATATATATATATATATATATATATATATATATATATATATATATATATATATATATATATATATATATGTTATAGTTAAAGTATTGAATTATCTTATGAAATAAAAAAAAAAAACGTGTGGATAATCTGTATAATTTATACTTTAACTAGTTATTCTCTACATTACTGGGACTCACATTGTTAACGTATCAAATGATCCAAAACACACACAATATCGTAATATTAATTGTTCCAAATGAAAACAAAACTGAGATCTCCGGCAACTGCACAGTCACTAGGAACTGGTCAGAGCTTTTTTAAGTGCACTTGTATCAAACAATTTGATACAAATCGGTGTGTTTGCAAAATAGGTGTTGTGCAACCCTAAATGTTACAATAGCCTAGCATGAACAAATAAATAATGTAATTATAATAAATTTAACCGAAATCAAACTAAAATTGTATAAAATAACTAGATATTATTTTATGAAATACCTAGTTATTCTAGAAAATAATAGAATTCAACACTTTAACTGTAACATATGTATATAGAAAGTATAAATAAAAAATAATTGAAACTATAAAAATATTAATGTGGATAAATGTTGAAAAGGGGCACTTTTTGTGAATAATACTACAGACTGGTAACCTTCGAAAATTCTCTGATAATAAACCGTATTGTAAATGTCGTAGAACAATTTTATAATGTTAATTATTTTTTTGTACCAGCAAGTTCTATAAACTTAATATCATGTAATTACTGTACTACTGTTGGGTACCTGAAAGTGGATTAAAATATAAATGCCATAACTGTTTTTTTATTCAATTACAAATAAACCTGGTTAAATATATTATAACATGTTAATAGTAGATATTGAATACTATATTTTTACGATGACTACTAATACGTGTTACAAATTGTAACTTACAATACATAATATATATTATTTATGGAAACTATTTTTTCTACTTTCAATTATTATGAAATAGGATCTAAAGAAAAATAATAGAAAAATAAACTTCTTTAATTAAATTTAAGTAATATTTGAGATATGGCGCAAGTGGTACATATAATGTAGGTATCGCCCTAATATTTTTATTTAAATATTATTTTATTACAATGTACACAAAAAACTTTTCGTAGAACTAAAATAATTATTTGGAGTAAAATTATAAAGTTATCAAGAACACATATTTATGAAATAATAGCTAACATGGCTACTATAAAATTATAAATAAAATATAATAATTAATAATACATTCGTTTTATTTTTGAAAAAGATAGATACAAATATTATCCAATTTAAATTATCCATGTATTTATATAACTGCAATATATGGAATTACATGCTAAAGAAAAAATATTATTTTAAGTTCGATAACATAAAGTTTTAGCTACTTTAAAACGTATGATTATTTTATTATGGTTTAGAAAAAGTTTTGGATACAATTAATAATTATAAGTTTGTTTTTACGCACAAGTTGATACATTTAAACAATATATCAATATGAATTAAGAATGTATTATCATAGTTATCAGTATAATCCAACTGTATGCAATTATGAGTTATTTTAATTTATATTGTACGAATATTCAGTGTTGAATTTAAAAAATTAACATTGTTTAATATACATAAGTTATAATTATAAGTATAATACATAATTATAAGTTATAATTATTCTTATATGCTATTTTATATTGATTTTAGTTGATAACATGCCAATAAATTATAGGCTAACTTATATTAAAGTTATTAATATAAAAATTTCTCGTTTTTATTGCGTACCCATCTAATATGTGTAATATATTTGTATTTATGTATATAATATTTGTATATTATTTATATGAATACATTTATATTTAGACAATTTATTACACAATTTTAATATGCTGTAATAAACTAGTACAGAAAATTTTCAATTTGTTAATATTATTTATTTAAGAACTATAGTTCTTCGCATTTTATATTTGATAAAATTAAATGTTAAAAGTGTTCATTTCCATAATACAAGTATTTCGAATGCAACTGAGTAGAAAGTTTCTAGGTAATTCTTTTGTTGTGTATCAAATAATTTTATGATATACCTGCCTAATAATATTGTGCGTGCAGTTTATATATATATACATAAGTATCTATTAAAAATTAAATAATAGGCTATATGGACCAGTTACTTTTGATATTACATCTACTATAATATTAAACGATTAATAAAACAAGCAGTTATTAACTCAAGAACAATTAACTATGTGTTAAAAAGCGATACCGTATATTAATAACCGTTAATTTTATAGCCACCGGTTATAACTGGTACTTGAGATCAGTGTACGACAACATTTATTTACATGTTATGAAAAAATATGATTTTTTATATGAGATAAGTATTACAAATTTGATAACATAAAAATAAAATACTAATTTGGCTTTGAATCGAATACAAATAGTAAAACTATATCGAATATTCTGCCTGAAAACTCGCATAATACAATTTATACATTTACCATAAATCGACTACCTGTATGTACGAAAGCACAGAATATCAAATGGAAAACAATTGTTGGTTGGGTGAGCCCCTAGGAAGTTTTACAATTATAATATACTGTTGAATTTAAAAACGGTCATAAATAATTATATAATAATCTTGGTTTGAAAATCATATTACGACACAAAGATGTGCCTAGCAAAATTAAGTATAAACAGTAAAAGTATTAGAGTTTATTTTTCCTAGAACTCTTGAATTATATCTTTTAAAACAGGTTAGCATTTAAAAAATGATTAACTAGAGTTCGAAATGCTGGATTTATGTTAATAATACTGCTCAACGAACTAAACGAATATTTAAAACTTTAAATTATATTTGATTATTATTTTCTAAATTAAAATAATAATCAAAAGTTTATTTATTTCATAATTAATTTTCTGTAGAGTTTACAGTTTCTCTACTATTTTTGAAAATGTTATTAATATGTATAATAAAATTATTAATTCCAAAAATGATTCTTCTTGAATATCAAAATCTGTACTTCCAGCAATAAATAGCGATTATTAAAAACTATGAATTTTAATTTTACTTCTGATTAAAAGAAAACATTATTAAAAACTTGATAACACAAAAATAAAACTTTCAAATAAAAGTCCAATTTAGGACTTTAAAGTAGGATCGATTAAGTTAATTGTATTAGAATTAATGAATACATTTTATACCAATTTATGAAAAGAAACGAAATTTTATTTTATTTTAAAGGTTCATCCGCTAATAGAATTAATTATTTTTTCTCATTGGCTTCACTCAAGACCTTTTCCAGGATTGAATTAAATACCTTTAAATAGTTAATGTCTATTTGAAATTTGTAAAACTATTTTTTCTAAAAATTGAAAAATGTTATCAAAACTTTTTGATTACATGAAAATAAATAATTTTACTGCTTACATTCTTATAAGATAGATAATTTTTGTATAATTATATACTCCTAAATAATGTTAATCTTGATAATATTAACTAAAATACCGAATTATTAAAGAAAAAAAAATGTAATTCGCTAAAAACACTTGAAATGGCATAATGCCATTGTAATACAAATACTAAACATTACGATACTCATAGTCAGTACTCTGTTAACATTTAATGACAAGCTAAAAATATATAAAATATATTTTTAATTATCTAACGTCACTTTCATATTCTACATAAATTCAACTAAATTACTGTTAGTTGAGTAGTTTTCTCAAAATGCTAAAAGTTTTTGAGATTTGTAAATCTAAATTATTTAAAATACTCAAATTTTTAGTAAGTTCATCGAAGCTCCCTAAAAGTTTTGTTAATACGACAATTCGAATTGTAAAATTCTGCTTGGAAATTAATTATTCAATTTATCACATAAATGACAATATTATTATGTATTAAATATGGTAAATATACAGAATAGTTTTCATTAGATAGCTACATAAATTATTTTGATTAATTTGTAATTTATAGATTTCGAAGATAACTATTTTTTTATTTTTTTTATTTTAGTAAATACATAATTTTATATTGCAAAATATTTTTCTACAATGATTACATTTAACTAATAGTTTATTAGTCTTAAGAATTTAGAAGTTAAGATAAACGTAGTCTCGAAGTATCTAAAAGTACAAAATACATACTTATTAAGCTATAAGTATAATATCCTACTGGTTCGTTATTCAATTTTTAAACATCGTAGTTTTCAAATTAATATTTTCCATCAGACTACGTAGTTAAAAATGTATGTTGTTATTTAAAAAGTAAAAGCTTTACCTACTATTAATACAATTAAAGGACGAATAACTTTTTTACAAAAACGTAGTAAATATGTTATTTGTCTTCCGTATCTACAGTCCAAAATGTATTAACAGTTTTTACTTTTCGTACGCTTCTTCACTTTATTTTATAAGTCGAAACATTTATTTTATATCTATAACTGCTGACACTTGGTACACTTATGAAGCTCATTATCATAGTAGTTTTCCCTTGCTTTCCACATCTTATGCCGTTGACGACTTCTCTTGTTCATCCGCCTTATATGAAGGATGATTTCTCGATTCCAGAGCAAGAGAGCATGTCTCCCAACCGAATGTAAAGGGTGGATAAGTGTACCGAAAGTCATTCAGTGGGATTTTTATAACCCGTTACCCTCGGGGTTTCCACTAATGAAAACTCGAGTCCCTGCTAGTACTGCCACACACTTCATAAACTTTCTCTAAGGGTATGTTGTGATGACTATTAAAATTCATTATAAATAATAAATTCAATGGTCACCAACAGTGTTGTTCAAAAAAAAAAAAAAATTTTCTTAAAACTTTTGTTGTAAATGTCATACATGTTATGTTTTTTGTACAGGTACAAAATCTATAATTTGCTACAAGTGCAATTCAAAATACGATCCGAGATGTGGAGATCCATTCAATCCATACACAATCGGTTTAGTTGATTGCAACTTAACAGAAGTGCCTAGTCATTTACCGGGGAAAGAACCGGTGATATGTCGAAAAACAGTCCAACGCAGTTAGTATATATTATTACACAGTTAGCGCTTATTATTAAAACGGTTGTAAATGTACCTTTCGTGACGGAAATTGTAATAATATTGCCATTAGAAATCATTTGCGTAGAAGCGATTAGTGAAAAATAACTAATCGTTTCTATCCCGTACCAAAACAATATGTGTATATTAAAAAAACCTAAATCTCATAATTTGTACACGGATTTATACCAGGTTTGTGATAGGTACTTCATTCTAACTAATCGATTTATTTTTTTTATTGAAAATTCATGGTTATAACCGATTTCCATTAAAAAATATGCGGTAAATATTGTCGTCTTTTAGTTTGATGCAATATTTATTATTAGCGATTCGCTATCACAATTTATCACGTATAATATTATAATTATTGCCATTGTTTTTTAATTTTTTTTTTTTTTTATTATTATTCAACAGTCCACAGAAGTATTAGAATAGTTCGGGATTGTGGTTACGTAGAAGATCCTGTGCACGATGACCAGGACTGTTATGGTAGACTTGGATCCCACGACATCGACGTGACCCATTGCTCGTGTACCACTGACATGTGCAACGGTTCAACAAACATCATCTCGAACGGGTCTTCATATACGATGTTCGCCACGATTATAGCTACTGTTGCCGCTTATACAGCAATGGATTTCTTCCTTAATATACAGCATTAGATGAATTGTTTTTGAGAAAAATGAACAAAAATTACGAGAACGAAGAAAAAAACCTAAAATAAGCGCTTTATTATTATTATTATTATTATAGCTCAGGCAGACTATTATATTGAAGGTGTCGCTCGACAATAAAAAGGAAATAAATCCTATTTTTTTTTTTAAATAATGATACTATATACTATATAATATACTCAATTTTCAGTAAAAAATTTAAATAAATTGACAACATATAATATATACTGAGATATATACATTAATAGTAATGGACATCATAAATACCATACTATATAATGCGCAATATTATAATATAAACCGCACGTCGACATCTAGTCTGGAATTTATCTCCTACCGTCTTCGAGCGGTACCTTCATTTATTAATATATATTTATATATATAAATTGTTAAGTAAGAAATTCGATAAATATATATTTTATTTTATTTCGGTTGGAATGCGTGCGTGTTTTTTAATAGCTCAATTAAGTAAAAATTTATTTTGCACCATAACATATTTATAAAAACAATATGTTATGAATTTATATTAAATCTCATAATACTATATTTATTGTAATATTTAACTTTGTTTTTTAAGATAAATTATTAAAGCCGTTTTATTAAACTGTTTATTTTCGTATAACACTTAAAAATCAGTTATGGTACGTAATTTCACTTACAACACGCGAATTATATTTTTATATTACATTATTGTAGTTAGAAAACCGTTTTGGCTAAACCGTATTTTTAATTAGAGAAAAGCCGAATTGGAAACCGACAATGAACTGTACACGATAACAATCTTAATATATGCAAAGCCCAAAATATTTGATTTTGACATACTGTTACTTGTGTTAAGCATTTTTTTCTTTAAATATAAACTATTATTATTTATATTAAAATGTTTACATTATTTAACGAATATTAAATGTTAATGTTGTTTTCCTCAAGTACGTGAAATATTTTATACCTACATTGTCTTATGAATAATATGACGAACGAAATATAATAACATTTTTAAAAAATACATTTAGTCGGATGACATAACCCTACATAATAAACACAAACAATGAAGCAAATATTTGATCGGATAAATAGAAAAAAATATTTATAAATTAAAACTCTACGCATTAGAAAATAAAATAAATAAAAATTCAAATTACTAATGATAATTTATAATTGTAAACTAATGCTGGACTCATGAAGACATTTATAACACTTTATTGTAATCTATACTTAATTAAAATCAAACATGATTGTTCTTGTGCATCTCGGCGTATATGACCTCATATTTATATTGTTTATAAAAATATTATAATATTATAAATATTATGTGTTAAATTAAATATAATAATAATCATCATAAAAAACACATTATGTTTACTTATAAACAAATTTTTCACAATGACTATTGTATAAATAAATACTAATCAAAAATATTATATATTTTTTTTATAATTTAATTAAATAAAGATTTAAAAAATACCACAGATATATAATAATTAAGTAAATTTACATTAAATCAAAATATAAGACACAATATTGTACAGCATTTTATGTCAGCTATTAAATGCAAAATAGTAATCAAGATTTACGCGGTTAGTGCAAAAACTAGACAAATTGAATAATTAACAGAAAAATATGTTTTTATCAATACCTAAATAAAATTATTTAGATTTTGTATATACATTTTGAATTATAAAATACCATTACAAATGCTTAAATAATTATTTAGGTTATAAAGAACAAAGTATCTAAGCATTATTTCTGGAATTCTTAGTAAAAGCATTTAATGATAATTTGTTAAAAATAATTAAAAACAATCGATTTCCTTATTCATAAACCATACTAATATAATTTTGTCTTACAATATTTTACATAGTTTCTTAACTAAATCAAATTATGATCCATTTTAAATTCCAAAAGTTCAGTAAAATTATAAAAATGCAATGTATATATGATTTTATTTACTAGTATTTAAAACATTTTTTAAATCATTAATTTAACATGTAAAACAATCGTAACAATTTATATTATTTATATGTTGTGGTAATTAAACTATAGGTAGTTATGTAAAACGTGAAAAACATATCAATTAAATCTAACTTACTACTAAGGGAGTAGTAAGAATTAGCTTTTAGAGGTCATACTGAAAAATCAAATTCCTTAAATAAAGGTAATTTTGTCGAAACATTTAACTTGCTCTCTTCTGTTGATGATAAATAAAATATCCTATTTCAAACTCAACTGTTTTTATAGGCCTTTCTAATAACATACAACATTATTTGATAAATTGCATAAAAAATGTTATAATTACCAAAATCAAAAATTAAATTAAACATGCTGATTTTTTAGCAATAATTACTTATGAAACAATCAACAAAAAAAATCACAACTCACAACAGTATTTAGATATGTTAATGATAAGGGTGTTCAAGAGTTATTATTATTTGATTTATTGGGATTTGTGATGTTAGTGCAGATAGGTTCGCTAAATCTTTAGCAGATCATTTTTTTTAATATTTCCAAAATATATATGTGATGAGAATAAATTAGTTGCTCAGATATATGATGGAGCAGCTATTATGTCTGGTTCCCATAATGGTTTGCAGACCTTTAATAAAACATAAATATGCCACGTATATCTATTGCTATGCACATACATTTGATTTAGTTCTTAAACAGTCAGTATCTCATATAAAAGAATTTAAAATATTTATTACCAATCTAAAAGGTTTTCTGTTTTTCTCTAATAGTACAAAAATAATAAATTAAATAGATTTAATAGTTAAAAAAAAATTTCCAACTATTGTTTTGGTAAGATGGAACTATAACAGTACAATAATTAACACTACAGTTGAATATAAGAAAGAAATAAAACAATTAAAACAGACTATTGTAGAGAACGCTGATAAATGAAACACTAAATCATTAACATATGCCAGAGGGTTTTGTTTAACTTTAGAAGATTTTGATTTTAATTTCAATTTAATTATTTTTGGTAAAATACTACCCTTAGCAAGGTACCTTTTTGATGTTTTGCAAAAAAATGTATTTTATATTTCATATTGTACTCAAACAATTAATAAATTTAAGAAACAATTAAATGAATATAAGCAAAAATGTAATTTAGTTTAGAATGAAGTAAATTAATTAGAAAAAGATAAACTTATAAACTTAGAATGGTTACAGTATCAGCAGATAGGAAAATTAATTATAAACGTTTATTCTATGAAATAATAGATATTATTTTGGTCAAAATTGATGAAAGATTTTCTCAAGTACACAATTTAAAATTTATAGGATTACTTGATTTTGAACAATTTTCTTATTACAAAAATGATTTTCCTCAGAATAAATTTAGTTCAATTAAGCAGACTTATGGCCATTATTTTGAAATACCAAAACTTAAGAATGAATTTCAATTATATATTCATCTGATCAATTTTATCTAACACATATTTATAAACTTTTAGAATATTTGAGAAAAACAGATTTAACAACCGCCCTACCATAAGTCTCTAAATTATGTAAATTAATTTCTGCTTTAAAAAGGATAAAGACTTATATAAGAAATAACCAAACTCAAAATAGACTTTCAAATTTACCATTACTTTCCATAGAAAAATATGTTTTAATGAGTACAAAATGTGAACTTAATTTTTATAATGATGTGATTAATGATTTTTCAAAACAAAATAGAAGAATTGAATTGTCTTATAAGTAAACTTGTAAACTGTACTAGAATTAAGTATCTATTAAAAAATATTATTTAACTTGTCATTTTAAATTCTTTAAAATAGTGTTATTTTATTAAAATAAAAACATTGTTGTTAATATTTATGATATAACTAAAAATTATTAAGATATCTTTTTTAGGTATAGGAAGAATAAATTGCGTGCGGTTAGGTAAACAACGTACGGATTTCTAGAGATGTAAAAAACAAATGAAGATACAGGTAGGTATAATTTTTAATTTCCACGCCATGTCAATGATAGTACGTTTACCAACCGATCATGTGAATACATGCAACCCATTGGATGCTGCACCACTTGTACGTTCAGTGCAGTGGCAGTTGTTTAAATTCTTTATACAAAAAAAAAAAATAATTTTAAAAATATAATTCTTATTTATTTGTACATAAAAATTAATAAAATTAGTAGGTAAGTGATCAGAAATAATTATTCGAATTATTATTATTATTTAAAATTTTTATTTATTCGCACAAGTACTGTTAAGGCACTTGTTATTACATAATACATTGGACCAGCGGCATTTACAATTTTTAGTTGTTCATGTTTTTCTGGCAATCACACCTCAAAAATCCTTGCCCGCCTGATAATGAATATTGAGCAACACTTTAGCATATGCTTGTTACTGTATTTGGAACACCCAATATTGGAATACATTTTTCTTCGCTTGAAGCAAATTGTTTCCAATGAAATAACTTTTTTCTATTCAATATTTTTAATTTTTTTTTTTTTTTTTAATTTCTAGAGCTCTGCGCTATAATTTTTATAATATATTTTATCTTATTTTTTTTTAAATAATTTGAATTTTGTATTATTTTTTTTTTTTTAATCCAATATATTTAGCTATTTTAAAAATAATTATTTAAATATAACTTTGGCCTTTAAGTCTTAACCATCAACTTGATTCCGTCATTAAATTTTAAAAAATGTTCAAAGTTGGTTCCGGGACATCTGCGGTCAGGACATTTGCGATCAGCACCTTTTTCGTGCCATTTGCGGTCAATTTATTTTTATTTACCTGTCTATAAAATTTAAGGTGCTATATATAATATTACATGCTTACTAAATATATGTTATATTATGAAAATGTGTTTAAAAAGTTTATTATTATTATTATTTATATTGGCTATACCGATTTGTGATATAGCCATTTGGTTGATTATGGATATTTGATGTCATTATCGATAAGGCCATAACGTTTGATACATTAATTATATCAATACATTTTATTTGTTAACGTAACCTCAACAGTCGGCCAAAGATAACCCTTTAAGGAGAAAAAAGATGTATTCACAATTAGACAAAAGAATCAAAAAAACATTAGTAGAATATGAAATAGATAACGATTTAGTCAAATGCTTAAAAAAAAATAGCTATTATTGCAAGATTAGAATAATGTTGTATATTGTGAATTGTGAATGACAAATATTATTATTATATATGTGCATTTTTTATAATAATTATAATAAGATTTTTTAAAAAAAAAGTATATGTTTAAGTGTAATGTAACTAACAAAATTTATTAATATTATATGAATTATTTATAATAATAATAATAAGCTTTTAAACACGCCAGTAATAAAATACTGCCAGTCCTAAGCCTGGAAAAGTGCGAAGGGAAGTATAAATATAACTAAATACATACATCACTATCAATTTTATAGTCAGGTAAATAGAAATAAATTGACCGCAAATGGCACGAAAAAGGTGCCGACCCCTTAAAATTCAAATTGATTTCTTGCTTATCAGTGATCAGTATTCGACGACAGCAGGATAAGCAAGAATTAAATTTGAATTTAAACACACTTTGAAAAATGTTTAAAATTAATGACTTAACCAAATTAAAAGTTATATACTCCAAAATTATTTTTAAATACATTTTTATAAAATATTGAACTTGGATTATAAGAAAAAAAATGTATACAAAATTTAAATTATTTATTTTTAGTTGTAAAAAAAATTATAGCGCAGAGCTCTAGAAATCATTAAAAACAAAAAAAACTTAAAAGTATTGAATAGAAAAAAGTTAGGTATTGCATTAGTCAAATACACCTATTACACTCCGTACATTGATTCGTATATACCTATAATCGCTTCACCAATAATTTTAGTTTTCCTGTCAAATATAGTAGTATGGGATCATCGAGATATACCGGTAGAAATATCTCCGTAGATATTGATTTGTTTGTTTTAGTACAGTCAAATAGAAGGAGCTATATAGTAATGAAACCACAGAACCCAGTGGAGAATGCGGATCCCAACACGGTTCTCGTGTCCGCGGAATGGAAGGGTACGGGCTTCGGCCCGGTACTGGTGGTCCCTACGACGGACCCGGGCTCTTCAGTCCAACCGTATGGTCCGTTTTCCACCACGCGTTAATAGAAGGTGTGCGGCCGACGCGGCTTCGGCCAGAATTTGGTTAGAAACGTACAGATGGGAACCGGCGCAGTTGAATCGCCTAGAAATGATTAGAAAATTGTATTGTGTTCACAGTTGCCCTTGTGATCGTCTGAACATCTGAAAAGGTGATATTGGTCAAAAACCGATGTTCCTAGCGATTGTCCGACAACCGTGTAGCTGCAGACGGAGACGATCAATATTTCAAGACGTTTGTGCCCGACCTACGACGCGCGTCACACGCACCGATCTGCCGGGAGGCGTCCGGGGAGGCGGAGGCGGGGGGGGGGGCCTAACGGACTTGCGAGTGGAACTGGAAGCACGTGACGATGTTCGAGAACCACTTGCAGATCGCCGCGGACACGGCCCTGCAGCAGTAGCCCGATCTGGCCGGGGACGACTGTGACTGTGACTGCGACTGCGACTGCGACTGCGACGTGTCCATCGCGCGACTCCTTACGTCGTTGATCCGCGCCTCCAACGCGTACACGCTGGCGCGCATGGCCCCTAACGAGCAGTCGGGCGGCATTCTGACTAGCTCGAACAAGTGCACGTTCACTTGGGCCACGACCGACCGCAACTCGGCCGTGAGCCGTCTCCGGCACGTGCGCGTCATGCCGGTGGCCGTGGACAGCCGGTTCAGCTGTCTGTTCGCGGCCGCGTTAATTTTCAACAGCGCCTTCAGTACGCGCAGCCGGTGGTTTTCGTCGGACAGCTGCGCGTTTTCCGGTTCCGGTGTCCGGTCTGAGTCCGGCACCAAACTGTCATGGGCCACGACGTCGGCGCTCCGGTTGTCGCTCAAGACCCGGTCGCCGCTGCTCCCCGAACACCCTCTGACCGTCGCCGAACCCGTACCGGATTCGCGTCGAATCGATTCCGCCGAAGATTCCTTGCAACGCATATTCCTTCTCACCAGCGACAAGACCCGCGGACGATCAGGCCGAACTTTTTTCGCCACTGTTCGTTGGTCCATTGTGTTCCGGGATGATCGCGATCGGTCGCGACCGCGCAAGCACTTGATTGCCCGAGACGAACCTCTGCCGGTGACGGTATACTGTAATCCGGACGAGACGCGTAGTGTGTAATTTTCGGGGGAACAAATCTCGACGCCTCGATCACAAATTTGTTTTTACCTATTCGTTTGTTGTACGATTAAATTGGTAACGATAGTCACGCGCGTCCTATGTTGATCGCCAAGACGTGCTGTTGCTGTTGCATTGTAGCCAGACGCGTGAACGCATTCAGCCGATTGGTATGTTTTTATCGTGTACAAATGTTCTACGGCATTGCAGTGGTGTGCTGGAGATATTGCACTGAAATTCAAATCATCTAAATCAGTGTTTTCCAAAGCGTGTGCCGTGAATGTGTAAAGGTGAGTTGGTGAACGAATTTTTTCGTTTTAAGAGATTTTTGACAAATAAACAATACCTTTGTCCAAAGTATTCCACGATAGAGTTAAGTTTTGAAACTGCTGGTCTAAATATTTAGATCATGCATATTAGCATATGCTGTCTATTGGTCAGAAGGTACACACGCATTGTACGTGTTAAGTATACCTACGTCAATATTATATAATACGTATACCAACCGATCGTGTGAATACATGCAACCCATTAGATGCTGCTGCACCAATTCATTACATTCTCATAATTAGCTACTCTAATTAAAATACTTCTCAATCGCGAAAAAAAGATATTTGTAAACGGAAACTTCCAACCATAGCACACTAATACTAAATGGAAATTCACCAAAATATATGTATCGTAATCGAAAAGTGAGTTATTTATTTATTGGTAATAACGTCCTCTGGGTTCGATACAATTGTACGACAATGGTTCGATTGAAGTTTTCCCATCTATTTATAATGCAAATTTTATATAGGTTCTCCAATTTCATAAAAATTAATAATTCTAAAGTTATTTTTTCCAGTTGATCAAGGGATGAAAAAACATATTTGACTATAAGTATTTAATATAGCTCCCTGCTGTTAAATTATACCAAAATAAAAATTAATATTTATGGAGATATTCCTTTAGCATATTATGGTGGCCACTTTATATAAAGATTAATGCGATATTTGGACATTTGTCTTTTAGATATTTTACAATTTATAAAAATCTTAAATGCATTTTAAATTTAAAAGTTGTAAATTTTGGTCGATAATATAATAATATGTAATAAATTCTGAATACTAGAAAATTAAAAAGCATAAAAACTAATTTTATTATTATCTGTAAACCTATCAGTCATTACTTACCTATAATTCATGACACAAATATTTACAGTTTTCTTTTTCATGTTGTGAAATTTGGTTCAACTTATTTTAATTATTAATAGTTGTTAATTTATATGACTGTTGACTCAAACTCGTTTCTTAAAGTCTAAGAATACAGTTGATTTATACAATTAATAAATTGACAAAGCATTGAACTATAACACTTCGAAAACTTTTACTCTTTACATTTACTATTGATTTATAATAGGTATAAAAATACGTTATATTTTCACTTAGGTGTCTGCATTGGCTGTATAACTGAAATCGTTAAATTATATGTTAAAGAATATATTTGTAACATCACATCGGTATAGATGTATTATAATCAAAGTGGTTAGATATTTTAATTATGAAAAAATAAATATAACATCCTTAAAAACTTTTTAATCTACTTTCACATTATGTTTTTAATGGTTCTTAGAAGCTTAATATACAGGTAATTTAAAATTATTTTTATTGAGATGACCAATATATAAATAAAATAATATGTTAACTCTTCTCAAAGCGATAAAAATTGTTTTATTGAAGTACAGTGAGTGTATTTGAAATTTTCAATATTTTAGTAAATATTAAATGTAGGTTTTAAAAAATCGTACAAAACGTATACATAATTTAATAAATATAGTTATTACTTCATTAGTTGTACACTATAATAAAAATAATAGTTATTAATAATTTATAACATTGTAATTATAAGATATAATAAATATTTTGGAAATTATTTGTTTTTGTGACAATCGTCATGTTAAATGTGTGCGAAACCTACCCATTGTAATTCCTAGATTTACAGCACCATAAAAAATGTAGCGACAATATTTATCTGATGTCTGAGTAACATTATTTCATGTTGTATCTTTAAGGAACCCTCAAGTTTAATTATAAAACATTATCATTCTCTGAAAAAAAATACGTAAATCGCAAGAGTGAAATTATGGAAAAAATATACTAATTTTCAATGTATAAATAAAAACATATATCATACCATTGTACTTTATACAATATACCATATATATATAGTATATGGAGTAAAACAAATTTTCACGGAATACACTAATTTAAAACTGATGCCGAAATAAGAATAACCAAAATTAATTTTAATTTTTACAATAATATTAAAATGATCAGTAATTATACTCACCGTGTTATTTGTTGTCAAATGTTCACCAGAGACAGTAAACATATTTATAAATATTATTTATTAATATACCAAATAGCAAATGTTATTATTTTAATATTTTCATATTATTGTTTAATGAATTTAATATTATTTTATATAACAAATGTTTCTCAAAAGTCTAGTGCATAGCTCAATCAAACCTGTAATTATATCTGCAATTAATGTACATTAATACATTTTAATGTATATTTTGTGCGAGATAATGATTTAATAAATAGTTAATGGTTATGAGTTTCCTATGCATCAATCCAAACAAGTTTAGAACGAATAATTAGGCGTTCTGTAAGTATAAATATACCTATTTACATAATACATATATACTTACGTCTTATCTGTTGAAATGTTCAAATTAAAATACTCAATAATATATTATTATCTATAAATACTTTGTATGTTTTTACGTTCCATTCGAATATATTGATTCTTAGCTGAGGTGTTACGTGTATTAATATTTATTATGTAGTTATTGTCGTATTAATAACGTGACTTACAGCAATCAATATCGAATCTCAGCACTCGTGTGTTGAAAGAAGAAATAATAATTGATATAATACTTATATTCAATCAAAATACCATCGTACAATACTGGTGACAATCAGTGAACACAATTGTTATTATCTGTATCATTATAGACTACAGTATGCTATTTTTTTCTCGTTTTCGATGAATATTCGCCAACAAACATGCAATCATCCTTTCGAAAAGGTTTAATTATAATTTATAATAATCACATCGATACTCGAGCAATAAAAATTGACGACACCTGTTTGCCGTTTCTTCTTGGTATATACGCATTGCTTTCGTATATAAACGCGTTCGAAAGTCGTATTATTTACTATAATATAAAAACTATAAAACGAAAAGAAAATTAAAATTCCATCTTCACTCTCGCACGCCCATGTACCAATCGTATTTTTTACGCGGTACCTATACAAGGTGCGTTGAAAACATGTTGGTAATTTATCACTGTTTCCTATTCGGATCGTATTCAAATTCTATAATCCGATTAGAAAGCTCGACCGACCTATGTACATACGGATCATTGACGACTTAATAAAAAGTAATTTAATTGCTTTAAATTAAAAACGATAACATCCCAAGGGGTATTATAACTGTTTGTAAGTAACTAATATAATTTTTGTAAATTTATATACGTTAAAACGATTTATAAACACGTGATTTTATCGCAGAGAATAAGAATAAAAGAAAAAAAATCAAAAATCTTAATGAATTCAGGGGTTGGCCGGTAGGTATCTACTACAGTACACATTCTGAACAACCGGTAAAATAAGTTTTCTTAGATTGAAGACAGAGAGGGTTGTGTTTAGAATTAAAAAGGATACTTTCAGACCAATTTGTCGTGAACATTCAGAACAGTAAGAACCTAACTCTATTTACGATTTTATGAAGAAATGTATGATTAGAAACTTATCGTCTGGTTTTTAATGATTTAGAACCCGTAAACTTGACCAAATCGTTACTATTTCGATCACTTATCTTGGTTTTGTATGCACATAAAAACGTAAAACATTTCTCTAGACTTTTTCTAACTTGACAAATTCAATAACCAGTTGTTTTGAGTTCTACGAGTACATTACCGTATCGGGTTCAATTCTTGACCTATGCCCAGTACTGTGACTGCTGCTGAGAACCGATACGAAACCGAGATTGCAGAGACGAATTTCTTAGGGGCAACTCGGTAGTGCACCAATGCATTGCGTCCAAACGAAAAGATAAACGATCAGGAGGAATACGAGTATAGAAATATCGCAAAAGCGTTAGAGAAACATCGGTGTACATTCTAGAGCGCGGAAGAAGTGGGTCGAAATCGAAGCACCACGTGCGCCACGCGATGACACCGCCCGTCCTCGGATCGGCCGTTGCTCCGACCGCCCTGCAAACATCATCTACTGGACCGGTGTGTGTCGGAACCAACGGCAGGTTTGGTCACGTGGGGACGTACGGCCGCGTTTTAATACCGTGTACGAGTAAGACGAATAGCGCGGTAAACAAGACGACGTAAACAAGAACGGATCCTCGTCCGTACGGATTTGGGGCACGGCCGGCGCAGAGCGCTATACGCCGAACGCGTGCACGCGCCGCGCCGTACGCAGAGCAGATCCGCCAAGTCGCCCCACCCGTGTCGCGGCACCGGGCGGACGCTTTCCCGGACGGCCGGGGCAATAAAACGCACGCACGCGCGCGCGTCGCACTCGGAATCCAAACGCCGCCGGATCTCCCAGCGCGCGCTCCACGACCGGTTTACCGGTCGACCGGTCGTCCGGAGCACAGGAAAACCCTATCCGGTCGCGTTCGATCGCAGTGACCGACCGCGAGCGCAGGTACGCGGTGCAAACGTCGCGACACCCGCCCGACAGCGACACGGAAGACGTCCGCGACCGGTACCGCTACTGCAACACGTCGCGTGTCATTGCAGTGTGACGCACCGTGTCGGGCCATCGATTCGCGCGTGCGACCGGACACGTATTGTTGTGGCGCGTGACGACCACGTGGGACAACAGCAGTGATCGCCGTCGTGCTATACGCACCCCCACACGCACACACAGTAAGTGCGCGCGCCTGACATTAGAATGCGATCGGTTCTCCACCGGTAGTCGGCTGACGTGCATTATAATTGTTTGCGGTATTATCCGTTTGTCATCCGTGACGGTGTGCGTGGCGTCTGTACGGCGAAGATCGCCGCGATGTCTTATGACACACAACTGCACATCACCGGACGCCAACCCAACACGCGCGGTATGTATGCGCACGCCGCGCGATATAATTAGTAACGTTTCTTATCGTCTCGGTTTGTCCGGTACACTTGCGGCGGCTGCAGATCGTATACCATTACCGTTCCGTTGTGACGTCGCGTAACAACAACACGTGCACCACGGCCGGTAACGAAGAGGAAAGAATTATTGATAAGAAGAAGAAAGATCGATTTTTCGCGTACTTTCGCTACAAGCGGTGCGTTCACGGGGAGCGAGAGTGGGGTGGGAGGCGGGTCTCCTGGTCGCGTGCCCGTCTCCGCGGTGTTCGCGCGCGCAAACGACGTCAGTCCGCTCGCGATAGCCCGTCCGCGCCATGTCCGTCCGCGCGCATTGCACTAACGCGCGCATTGATACCGCCGGTGCGCCGTAGCGACATTATGACCGTACGCGGGATAGGCGACGTCGACGTCACCATCATGGCACCACCGCACCAGAAGCCCTCGACGTCGGCCGCGGAAGACTTGGTGACCGCGGCGTCCGGGCGCGCGACCACCGGCACCCAGAGGGGCCCCCGCTCGCCCCCGGATACCGTGGGACGCGAGAACTGGAGGTTGGCGCAGCACCAGGCTAGTGTCACCAACAATAATAACTGCGCTTCGGAGGCTGTCGCAGGTGGGTGCTGCACCGCGCGCACATATTGTAACGCGATGTTCCGACCGTTCGCGGGCGCTTTCGATAAACCGCACGTTCGGCCAATGTCAATTTTCCGTTACACGTTTAAAATACTCTAATGTCGTCGATCCGACATTCTAGTGTTCAGCTGGAGGCTTTTCGTAACAACGTTTCGTTTTCCAACCGTAAACGTACGATAAATAAATCACCAACCAGATGAACCAAAATCCAGTTGTACGTGGGGTTTAGGATATTATCAATGAGCGACTTCCCTTATCATGAAATTCGTATTTTAAACCATTGTACATATCTATCCCAATGACTCAATGCGAAAAAATGTGTGAAAAAAATACCAACCAACGTTTGCTGAGCGTTGATTTGACCAATCCGGATTACGGATTACAATTATTTAATCCGAACTTCGGATCAATCCGTTTTATCCGGATTCACGGATTTAATCTGTTGATTCGGATTTTGGATTTAATCCGTTGATCCAGATTTTGGATTAAATGTTTTTAAGATAATCAGCTATTTTTTTATTATTGTCAATCTAAATAATACGAATCACGATCTCAGACTTATTGACAATCGACTCAATGTTATAAGACTCCTAATAGCAAATACACCCTTGTTTTCGAGTTTTTCACAATTTATTATTAGACATCTACCTATGCAGTAGGAGCTAGGATTTAGAAAGTAGCAAGTTGATATTTACTATTTTTATTAATAAAAAAGGAATTTTGATGTGCATATATGTACACGATTCATAGCCAAGTGTAACGCCTTGTGGTTTTAAAATAAAAACCCTTGAAGATTACAAGATTAAATACTTTAAATTTTCACCACCAAATGTTTTTATTAGTGTTATTTATATACTGTTAAATTTTCAATTTAATTTTTATATAATAACTAGATTTGTATCATAATCCGGATTGAGTATTATAATCTGGATTAAACGGATTGTTACTTTGTTTCAATCCGGATCGGTAATACAGATATTGGACTAATCCAGATTTAATGCTTAGCACTACTATACACCGATAAATGTCGCGTTTTATAAATGGAGACCCATACCATTTGTTTTTAACGGATTACTGATATCGAGTAGATGATGAAGATTTTTATCAAGATTTCTCTAATAATTTTCCACATTAAACCGTTGTATTTTGTATTTTTCTATCATTCGTTGTATAATAATTTACCTCGACTCTAAAAAAATGTCTCAACATAATTTTTTTCAGATTTTAATTTTTCATTATTTTTCTAAAGATATAAATTCATTGGTAGGATTAATTTTATAGACAAATGCGACCTCTGAAGAGCAATATATCACTCTATAGTCTTCAGTTATAAATACTTGAACTATAATTTATAATATTATAAATACACCTGAGACTAACCTCTTTCACTATAAAACTTTTTTTTATAGTTATTATATAAGAAAAAATACAATCTATAAATACTTACATTGAGAATTTGTGAATTTTTTTTAAAATAATGGCATGAAACTAATTTGAGAAAAAGCCAATCATAGGGGGCACTTAATTAGTAATTACAAAAATTTCGTCGATATTATAGATACAAATATATATACACATAATTGTAATGATTTACATACGAGTCTCAAATTCTATGTAAACTAGTTATTATTTGACGTTATAAAAAAAATTTTGGTTTAATATTGATATTTTTGTTTCTGTAAACACTTTTTCGAAGATCGCACAGTACATTTGTTCATAAAGTTTTAAGAAACTGTTTTGTTTGAATATCATACCTGTTACTTAGCATACTTTAGACCAGTCATTTTTCAATTTATTAATAATTTTTCAGACATTAAAATAAAAAAAACTAAATAAAATTCTTAAAACTGTAATCAGCATTTTTATTTTAATAAATCGAATACATTTTAAATTTAAAGATCCCTAGGGAAAATTTGGATTTAGATCATCATCTGGGTAAAATCGAATTGCACTTATTTAAGTCGAATTGCACTCGGATCAGAAATAGGTAATCGTGAAACTTTAAGAAAACTGTACGAAAAAATAATATAATTTTTAATGAGTGATCTTTTTACAATACATAAAAGTAAACAGAAAATATAATATGATAAAAATACCTTCATTTACATACAGTTTTTGTTATAACCATAATTTTGTCGAAAATACAAATATAATTTTCTAATATATTACTGTGATTCGATCGATTCATTATTAGTCATTAAAAATATAATATAATTTGATATATAAATAATATATTGATAGTGGCATTTTATAAAAGTATCATATTTTTAGATCTACGTTTAGTTCGCCCATCACCTATATTTTACCCGAATGCAATTCGACCATTTCAATCTAAGTAATAAGTGCTAATTAACTATATCCATTCTTTTAGGGGTAAATTTATGTTTATTAATTAAATAAATAATTTTATTTGTCAACCTTATACTGTAATATTGTACATATAGTACATAGTGGTTATCATCTCACTTTAAAAACGCCCAATAGTTAATATAACAATACATTTTTTATTAATAAAAGGACCTACATATAATCAAGTGTACTGTATAAAAATAAATTTTATTATTTTCTATGCATCGTTGCTTATTATTTAAATAATGTTTTAGTAATTTCATTAATTTGATCATCATGTATTTGCTACTAGATTTAATGTGCATACGTTAATTCCAAAATCAAAATCAAATCGACATTCATGATTATTTTTATAATCATATAATATATGTATGTATATATATATAGTATTAAAATATATTATAATATAAATAATTATTACAAATTTATACATATATTTTATTCACCACGTAAAAAATTTTATATTTATTACATAAACGTGTACAGTATATGTATTTCACGCTTGAAATAAATATAAAAAATAATTCATGAAAAAAATATTTCCGGTAACCTTTATAATATTTAATTAAGAATTTAGTAACACATTTGTTTGTATTTTTTATAAAATAAGACGATGAATCGTAAAAAAAAGTTTTAATTTTTAATAATATACATAATGAATTGTAAAATAACTATAACAGTAGTCATAATGTACAGATTACGTTACCGATACAATCGTTAACATAATACATGAGTAAGCCGTTAGCCATTATCTTTTAATCACAAGATATCTCCCACATCAATGTAAAGTGAGAAAGTAGAAAATTAAGAACTGGAACGAAAAATACAATTGCATCAACAGATTACTTGTATTTCCGGAAAAAAAATCGTTGAAATAGGCTTAATAAAACAGAGAAATTATTATTATTATTATTATTATTATTATTATTATTGTATCAAACTTTTGGGCTGACGTATACACGTATACATTATGTACCTACATTATAATGATATAGTAATTAGTGAAAATACAATAGTAGTTTTCTGATATAATCTACATAATTCAAGAAAAAACCCATAGCACTATAAAATTATACTATATACTTTTAAAATAGTTTAAACATATCAATGTCTAGACTTTAATGCTTAAAAAATTATTAGTAATATCTTCCGCTCAATAACTCACAATATAATTCATTAAAATGTATATTTTATTTCGATATCCTTTAGTATGAAACAAAACAAAATTATATTTATATCTTAACTTGTGCATATTTTTAGATTTTTATTTGCATTATATGCATTATTGGTCAATTATGTATAATTGCCGTTTCTTTTGCTCAAATAAAAATTTCCAACTATCAACTTACATTTTCATTTACTATTTATTCTATGAGCTTTGGTATTGCATATTCTTTTATTTATACATTAATGCATGCAAACATTTATACTAAAATTCAAAAAAACTTTTATGTATTGTATTTTAATCGATATACAACCTAGACATACTTCTCACTTCCAAAATTACGTTTTCGTACACCATTAAAACATGAAGAATCTTGTACTATATAATATAATATATGTGTAAATAAATAGTAATATACATAAATAGTTGAGTGATAAAAATGTATTTAATTTTAACTAATACATTTTAAAAATAAATAAATTTTGAATAAGTTTTATTTACCGCCTTCGGTTTATTTTTTTCAATTCAACAATTGAGAAATATAGGTAGCTATGATTATGACAATTTATATATTATGGTCTAGTTAATTTCTGTCTATGGTCAGGCATTATTCCATATGACTTACATTTTATCACATAGTCTAAATACGACGACAGAACTAGGTACCAACCTGCCTAATGCATAGTTTAATATCATCACGGATCTTATACTGACAGCATTGTATATATTTAGCTACAAGTAATCTGGAACGACAGAAACACACGTAATTATTTGGATGTTAGTTTTGAAAAGGAAAACCAAGCACTTATTGCTGCTAGTGTCATTATTATTATGATACACTTATATTATTTTAAATTTTTAAATGGAATAAACGACATTAAATCTTCCATTCAATCTTCTATGTGGATAAATCTAGTTTAACTGCAAATAAAAATGAACTTTAATATGTTTTTCAAAATTTTAGGTTACTAAATTCTTATTTCTGAAATATACAATTATATGAGGTGTAATATAATTTAAATTACAATTCACATTATTAGAAACTTCAATAATTATATGAGATATAATAGAGTTTATGATTTATAAGAAGTTTATATAAGATTTAAATTAGATTTAATACTAAAAAAACATTGAAACAGATTAAAATTATAGACATTTTTAAAAATCAAGAAAAAAAAATTTTGATTGTGATAAGAATAAATCAAAAATGAATTATTAGATAAGATTAGAATTTTTGTTGAACATTTTTGAACTATGACGAATGAAAATAAATTACTAACATGCGTGAAATGTCTAGTTTTAAAACTTTTTTGATAGTAAAAATATCTCAATAGTCTCAAGGGAGTAAATAAAACTCCACAATACGCAACACAAAGAACGCATCCACAATATCCGATGAGTTACATTAATGTATAATTTGTTTTTTCAGTGCATAGTATATGTGAACTAACAGAACAAGATAGTCTAGATGATAATTTTTCACCTATAAGTCGTAAATTAGTGCAAAGATCATCTAAAATGGGTAGAGGCTTGGAAGAACCAAAACTCAAAAGCAGTCGAACCCTAATAAACCTGTTAACAAGTAAAGGGTCGGATATGCTTTTGCACACTGAATCTTTGTAAGTACATTATAAGCCATAATTGCTAACGGCTTTCATTGACAAACTGCAGTATAAATATTTGTTTTTGGTGTTTGTTACAGTCACCATTTTTGGGTGTCGCTCAGTTCATTATATGGTATAGTGCTGGTTATCCTTATGTTCGCTATTTGTTTAATAGAAGTAATGGACAATCCTGTAAAATTATTATCAATTCAAGGGATTTACCTCATGTACTTGTATTTGGGAAGTATAGCCGTGATTATATGCATTTACATATGGGTATTAATCGATTCATGTGTTAGCTTAACATCAGATGAATCTGAAATCGTTACGTCTGGCTCATCATCACCAGGCGTCTTTACATTAAATCGCTTTAATTCTTTGAAGCAATTCAGCTCTTTAAAGCGAGCACATATCTCACGTTCGAAAACTTCTGATACTAGTTTCTACTTGAGAGTCGGAGCTTTGGGTAAGTTTAACAATAGAATTGATCATATTAGAAAAATGTATTGAATTTATATAATACGAGATTTTTTCTAGCTAATTTGATAACATAAATTATGTTTATTTAATTATCTTAATAATCTTATTGAAATGTACCTATGAATAAATTAATTTGAACATAAATTTTAATTCTTTGTATTTTTGAATTATATTAATTTAATAACATTTAAGCATTAACAATAAATTGTTTTCAGTGTTTGGCCTAGGAACGCTCGTATTCAATGGCTTAGAAATGGCCATGTACTCAATGATGGACATAAGCTGTCTAAACGATGTCATATTCGTGCATCCTGTTCTGCACGGATTGTTTACATTTTTACAAATGCATTTTCTTTTCATAAACTCACAGGTAATTTTATCTTCATTTATTCTTTATCATCAATATCAATTTATTTTAATACATATTTAACTTCAATTGATATAAAAATACTGATTTATAAAATACAATTGCAATTACTTTCAAATATAACGAAAGTTGTATCACGAATTTAGGAATTTTGGGACTATAACATTAATTTTAAATGACAATAGTTGCCTAATACATATTAAATATATATACATTGAAAGAAGAAAGTAGAATAAAATAGTGGAATAAGTATAGAGAGAGAAAGAAAAGAAAATTAATTTCAGATAAAAACAAATGGATTATTATAGGTTGTGCTCAATTAATTAAATTTAATAAACTCGAGCATCTGCAAACCTGTATTTTGTTCTTAAGTTACCTATAGAATTTTAATTTATTTAAATTAATTTATAAGTATAGACATTATAGTATGCACATGTGTGGTTTAGAATCCTCTAACTCGTCACCGGTTTCACCAATCAGTGCGCAATAGATAAAGTAGCCGAAATAGAAGTAAAAAATAAACAAATGAAACTAATATCAATATGATAAAACGCAGAAAATGAAGATTAAGGTCACATAAAATACAGAAAATGATGTACTTTTATTATTATTATAATAGTTCCCTATTGAGAAATTAAGTTGTTTTACTTTATATTATTGAAGATTTTGGAACGTGACATTTTAATAAATTAATTTTGTTGATATGATTCTTAAATCCGTTTACGTTATATATACATACGAGTATATGTATTCTAACCATGATCCATGACGGTGAACATCGTGTACAGGAATCACGCACCACTTGTTAAAAGATTAAAGTAACATCATGCATAGTCTACGAAAAATAAATGATCTGTTTTATTGTTAGAAATTGTTTAAATTGTTTACAACATATCTTCACAACGTGTGTATTATGATATGTTTACGCAATACCATTAAGTACAACAACATTCAACACTTTTTCTATAATTTATAACATAATTTCTGGTTTAAACATCAATTAAATTAAAATCACTTTAATAACTGTTAATATATAGTAAAATCCTTTCACTGCGATCAAACAGCAATAAAGTTGCAAAATAGAAAATGTATCTTAACTCACTATGTATTTATTTAGGTATTGGTAGAAAGGTTTGGTCTTGCGGCCAGATTCGGATTCATGCATTTAGCTGCTACAAACATTGCTTTGTGGGTGCGATTAGTAATCTGGGAAAGTGGTATTGAATGGATTTACTTCATCCATTTGGCACAGACATCGAACATTATAGACATGCCGACATCGAATTACGAATCTGACATCCCTACGCCCTTGCAGCTGCGAGGATTTCCCAGGTTTATCACAACAAGACACACGCGAGATATTAACACAGGTACAAGTATTATATGTTAAGTAATTATACATAAATAATAAAAAATTTAAAACATTATTATTCCCTCACTATAAAAAGTATAACTTGCCTCAACTAAATTGTAAACGTACACACAGAATATATATGAACTAAATTCAATATATTAAAATTAATTTATATAACATTTTCCTATATAAATTATTTATAGTAAGTTTGTGTGTACAATATATTTTTCTCTACACGATTTTCAAAGTTCGGATAATTTGTTTTCAATTAATAAAACATCATTGCTAATCTATATGCTATTTTACATACATAATGAAAATAAGTTAAAATAAATATAAAAACCATTTTATTTTATAACACACGTATATATATATATATATATATATATATATATATATATATATATGTTTGTATTGTTACGTGATTTAATTTTTTCTTCGATTTGTATTAACGTTAAAGTAAATTATATTTACGATACTCGGTATAAGTACAGATAAAACTCTAGTTTTACAAACAACTATAATACAGATGTATAAAATCATTTCTCCTCGGTTCTATGCGGTGTAATTAACATGACATGTCGATCAAACCTTCAAGTTTATATATTCTTGATGAAAACGTATACGTATGTATAACTAACCGCTTGGTCCTAAGCCGTGAACGTGTACATTATGAACATGCGTAAGACTCGTAAGACGCCTATTTGCCTCATTTCAAAATTTCGTATAACGCGGCAATTCTAGTATAATTATGATCTCGTTTATTGCGCGTTACAGATTATAACGGGACGTTGAAAAATGCAGTCTACCAGCCGGTGTCCGAAAACCATGTGGCACAAGTAGTGACGCTCCATCAATGTCTGAACACCAACTCGCTGGGTCAATTGTTGACTTCGTCCATGCCATACCTTTATCCGTTCATCGTTCAGTTTAGGTAAGACATATCTAATGTATTTTCCCGGTGATCAACGGTCAACGGCGCCGAGCCATATAAAGCACCTACTCCATTACGTGCACGATAGCCGATAGCCATAAAGTTATATAGTTGATTACGGTTGAAGAGGTTAATCAGAGTCGTATGTTTTTAACTACTGGAAAGTAGCGATCCACACAGCGCTTTAAGCTAAGACTTGTCTAACACTTACGCCACGCGTGCAATCTGTTTGGACGAGAGAAAATCGCCTGTATGGATCTGAACATAAGTGTATATTTGAGTGTACGTGCGGATGCAACGGCTGGGCATACATTATACCGCGTCAGATGGTTCAAACATTTAAAACTTATACGAAACGCAACGTAAAAAAAAAATAAAAATAAACAATTATTCAACCTCGTTCCCGGAAATCGACTGAAATATTTATGCCGCTTCGACCGCATGAAATACATTTCATTTTATTTCATTTTCACGCAAATGCGATAGTCGACACGCGTTTCCCGTATTTTTATTCGCTACTTGTTAAAAAAACATATACCAACCGAAATACGCAACACGTGTTGTTCGTCCGAGTGCGTAGGAACTGTTCATCGCCTCGTTATAACGTGATCACGTGAATTAATAACAATTTGAACGAATCCCTTCTGCCCCCACTAACTCCCGACAACGAGTCGAAACTCGCGTCGCGCTCGACATTGGTACTTACCGCGAACGAGACTGGACACGTTTTCGATTTCTCGGACGTTATTATCTTATTCGTTTCCATCGAGAACCGACTGTTCGTGCACCCATATGTCATGCACGTACCCCGTGTTGCGTTTGTGCAGTTTGATAGCCGCCGGAGTGACGTACGTGATGGGGCAGAACGTGGGCGCTTTTCACATGAAACAGTCGAAACGGGAGCCGAAGCCGCCGACGATGTCCAAAGACCAGAAGGACGCTCAGCTGGGCCGGCTGTACGTGTCCCAGGGCACGAGCTTTTCGGGCGCCAACAAGGGCTTGTTCCTCGGCTTGCTGACATTGGTCATGGTGATCGTGGTGGTCATCATATTCCTAGTGGTCAAAGACGACACAGACTTCGCGTCGGACACGCTGTTCTGGATGACGTCCACCACGCTGGCCGCCATCCTGTCGACGGGCACGTTGTTGGGCTGCGTGGGCCTCTATCAGGTGCGCAAGCTCTGCCACAACGGCAACCGGCTGACTACGTTGGACTCCATGCTGGCAACGGTGTCCAGCGCCGGCGTCGTCTTGTACGCGACGTTCAGCATAATGGTGGGCGCCGTCGGCGTAGCGACCTCGACGCCCGGCAGCTCGGAACAAAAAGTGGACACCATGCTGACCGCCGTCAACGTGCTGCAACTCTTGCAAGTGGCCGTCCAGAGCTCACTGACAGCAGAGACGTACAGAAGGAGCTCTTGGTCCAGGCACCAGTTGTTCACCAAACCCGGGCGTCAGGTACAGTTGCCACAATCGATAACTTTTATGCAATATGCTGTCAACCATAAAAGCAGACGCGCTCCATTTTCGAACGTAGACAATTTTTTAAATGTCTATATTTATTTTTTTAGAAAACATTTTAATGAAGAATGCGCAACAGGTATACCTACGTTATAATTGCACGTTATCGTAACATCGCAACACTGGTTGATTACGATTTATTTTTCTCGGCTACGAACTTCGTTTTTAACAAACATACAGAAACAGTTATACAAAAGCAAGAGCAACTCTTCCTATATTATTTCTATAACATCTATAATTTATTTATTTATGTACGGGTTGAGATCCCAATATAATACACAGTAATACATTAAATCACTTTTACAGTGGTCGTACGAACTTCTCCTCTTCTTCTTCTCGTTTCAATCACTCCACAAGAGTATTTTCTGCCATCACAACTTCACGCCACTTCTTCTGAATTATATTTTTCCAATTGTCTACTCCTATCCTTTACGATTCTTCTCCGCCACATCCATCCTCCTTTTTTTCTATCATTTTCCTCTTTTCCTTGTTTCCAGGACATAACTACTTTGATTATGTTATTATCATTTCCATGCATTCTATTTCCAAGCCATTGGAATTTCTGACCTCAAATGTAACTTTTAATTAAAGGCAACTCTGTTCCTATCATTAGCTTTTTGTTGAACAATTTTCAACTTCACTATAACCAGTGTTAACATTTACATTTGGCCCAGATATCATCCATAAAATCCTATTTTTAAACGCACTTAGTCTTCATTATATTGTGCTCGTAGTCATCCTGGTTCACATCCATAGGTCAGTAAGAATTACTGTTGTGTTTATTCTGATATTTGACGTAGGTACTTGTACGTATTGAATTATAAAATATAATTACATTTCAATGTTACTATAAATAATAAAAGCTGTCAGACGATTTTTAAAACGATGTCCTTTAATTCATCTGATTAGATGGTGAAAGCGTTCAATTAATTTTACAGCACTTAAAATAACCTGTGTTTTGTTGTTTATGTCGGCAGATTATCACCTACTTGTTGTGTAGCAATATCGCTTTATGGATGTTTGACTCGTTCATTACGCAGAGCTGGATAAGTCAAGAGCGGCAATTACGCTTTATGGGATTACTGTCCTGGGGACTCTTGTCCAGGATATCGTTGCCACTAGTAGTTTTTTATAGGTTCCATTCGGGAATACTTTTGTTACAAATCTGGCAAAATTCATATAAATGATATCTATGCCTGAAATGTTTATGTTTGTAGTTTTAATAATTTATGATGTGCAATATTATATTTATTTTCGTTGAAATAAACGTACAACTTCTTATAATTTGTTATTAAAAACGTATTCTTTTAACCTAATGTTTTTTGATAAATTTTACTTACATCAAAATATTATACTGGAAATACGTTGAATAACTTAATCTTGATTTATAATACAATTTATAATTTATAATTTAC
The DNA here is from genome assembly GCA_034509805.1 of Sipha maydis. NCBI lineage: Eukaryota > Metazoa > Arthropoda > Insecta > Hemiptera > Aphididae > Sipha > Sipha maydis. The sequence goes on from JASXSY010002261.1 coordinate 39,290, forward strand.
AATTGAATGTTGATCTTAAACGCTCATTCAATGTAGTTGGATTAATTTTTAAATTTTATACTAGATAGATCAATTTTTATAGTTTTTTCATTGAGAATTAATCAAATAACACATAAGTCGAAAACATAAAATAGGTAGCCAAATATTTTACACTGAAAACTTAAAATTTATTTAAAAGTAAGTTAAGAAAGAATCTTCATTCAACTAAGAAAATAGATTCAATAGGTATCCTCACAGAGGTTAATAAATCGGTTCTAAGAAAATATTCGACTAAAGATACCGAAAAACATCTAAAAATTCGAAAAATTAAATTTTTTTAAATACATTTGTGTTTTTAGTTTTCAGTTAATGAGCCACGAACATTTTTAATAAATCACTTAAAACCTAAAGAACAACTATCCATAGAAAAAAAGCATAATAGATAGTTATTTAATATCCTCAATCCAAAAATAATGAAAATATACAAAAAAAATTTCATTAACAAATCAAGAGGTTTCATTTATATGCATTTTTTGATCTATTGTAGACATTTTTTTAAAAATTTAAATTTCCCAACTTTTTTTACATACTCTGAATAACATAATTTTTTTTCATATCATGAGATTTATTGTTTATTTCCTTAAATACTTTATCAGAAATCATAAAGTTTAAAAGTATTAATCTTTTAAAGAATATAATATTATTCAAACATTCATTTTTTAAACAATCAACAATTTATAAACAAGTATCTTTCAGCTGCTTTTATTTTATTTATTTGAATGAACATTTTAAGTTCTAAAAATAAGTTTTGATTACAAGATATTACAATGTTATTACATAATTAAATATAAATTTAAATTCATCAACAATTTAAACTTTTTGGTAAAATTAACAATAATATGTTTTTTTTTTTTTACATAAAAATAAATTAGGATTAAATAATAAGTTTAAATAACAAAATAAATATTACATAACACATAGAGAAACATTTAAAATGTATAATTTATCATTATTACTACTAAATTATTATTAATATTTAACATTTATAAATCTATACAGATTGACGATAATAGTTTAATATGACATGAAGAAGTCTTAACCAAAACCATTTTACAAATAATAATTTATAAATCAAATTCATCTACGATGATAACAAAGCTACATTAATTTCTTTTACCATTTTAACTCGATTGAGCATTTTTTCAAGTGATTCTTTATTCAATGCACATGTTGAATACCATACAGGACTATCAGGTACACAAGATCTTTCTGGTGTTAAGTAAAACAAATCATTTCTTGTTTTAACACTTTCTGGGCTATTAAATAAAAAAAAATATAAATACATTATACATCTATAAACAATATTTACAAGCTCTTTCATTAAAAATTGCTTTAGAAAAATATACTACATAATAACCATTTAGATAAGTAGAATTCATACAGTTTTACAGGGCATCTCAATGGATTTTCTTCATTTTCGTGCTGCTCGTATACTTTTTTCTTACGAGAATTAGGAGAGTCTAAAGATAAACAAAACATTAAAAGATTTTTTTTCTTTTTTTTACCTCTACTTACTATAAGTTACATAATATACAGTAATCTCTTGTTATCCCTGGATTTTTATCTGTTGTTTTGATTATATAAGGTTGCTATATGATTAAATGTTATTAATACGATAATGTTTTATCGATATTATATAAGCACTGTAGATAATTTAAGTAGATTCATTTTAGAAGACAATTGTTTTAATATCACGAAGTATAACTATACCATAGCATCACTTGCTAAAAAGTACAAAATAAACGACCCTAGTGTTCGAGAAATACAAAAAAATGAAGAAATAATATGACGCAGTGTTATGAAAAGTGGTCCTATTAATTAAATTAATATATACATTACATAGTTGTAAAAATGTTTATCAACATTATTGCGATTTTAAAAAACAAAAAAATAAAACCTAACCTTATTTTTTACAATGCTTTATGGTCTTGTTATAAGTGTAACTTTGCTGGAATATAATATCCACAGATAACAAAAAATTACTATATATTTATTATACATACCAATAGATGCTTGTGGAGGGTAAAAACGCAACAATACATTTCTATAAGTTCCCGGTGCTTTAACTCCAGATGTTGATGGCTGGTTAGGATTTCTTTTCCAGTGCTTCATAATATGTGAAAATGATAATTGCATATGCTCTTCAACGCTCTAAATAATAATGCACAACATATTTTTAATTCATGATAATAATGATAAATGGTTATATATGTCTTACAGTTAAATTAAAATGTTTGGTATTAAAAAATATTAATGTACACAACAATACATAAGGAGAATGTGCCCCTAGTTGTTTACTTTCCCAAAGATATTCTTCTTCAACACGTGTAACAATAAATTCTATAAAAAAACAGTTATTATTATACAAAAGACATAACATGACAAACTATTTAAATTACTTGTATCATTATAGATCTCAGGGAATTTTTTAGCTGTTTCATTTAAAGTGTTAGTAAATTGTTCATATGCAATATCAGTAAATATATTGTCAATGCGCCCATTTTCAAATAAATATTGTTGAACGCCTAAACAAAGATAGTAAATCGTGTCTGGTGCATATTCATTTCCATTTGGTTTGCGTACTTCTTTCACAAACAAACATAAACAATAATTCAATTCACTAGCAGTTAACTGTAGAAGATCTAACTTAAATATGTTTGTTTTTTTCATGCCACACACATTACTAGATAATGTCTTTTCAAATTCTATACTTTTCATACAAGCCCACTGCCGCCAGGCATTAACTCCTAATGTGTACTTAAGGCACATGTTCGCATCTGGTTTGATTATATCGGCTTGATTTATAGATAAAGGAATAGAATAGAGAGGGTTTTGCATTCCTTGTTGTAATAACTCTTCAGATGATTGGAAACATGAAGTTTGTGGATACTCAGTTTTACGAGAGCGTTTGAAATTTGAGCTACGTTGAGATTGTGAGCGAGGTCCTCGTTTCCTTGGAGGACGACAAAGAATATCTTGAGGAGAAGATATCATGTTTTCTTGAGTTATATCTTTAAAAATATTAGATTTTTTTTCTTAGTAATAAATATTTTAATAACTTAAAAAATGAATATACTTTCTATTGGATCAGGTGTTTGAGGCATAATAGTAGAAGATACCAAATTTGCTTCAACATCATCAATCATTTGATTATTTGACGTAATGGTAGATATTTCATCTGGCCCTTCAAGACTTTCTGTATCTGCTCCTGCCATATTTAAAGCCATTGCAAGAACATCATCCCCAAAAGCATTGTGATTTCGAGCACTTGATGAAACAACCTTTGTATCATCATTGTAATCTAAAAAACATATTTTGTACAAAGAAATAAAATTTACAAAACAAAATAAATTTACTACCATTATTTGATATATCGTTTTCACTATCTGATGATGAACTATTTGCATTTTTTTCAACATCAGCTACCATTCCTGCCATCAATAATAGTTCTGCTTCAAATGGATCATCTGGTGTTTCTTCTCTTATTTTCTATAAATTCAATATTCAATTAAATAATGTATTTTAACATAATTAATTAATTATTGTGTGTTACTTTAATATCTTTCATAATTCCTTTAGTAGTATTTTTAGTGGTAGGAATAAAAATTGGAATTGGCAAAGGTATAGGCAATGGCACAGGTACTGGATAAGGCATAACATACATATGCATAGGCATTGGAATGTAAACCGGTACTGGAACTGGTATTATCACTCCTTTACTACCGGTTTGATCTGAAAGAAATAATAAATAACTAATCACACCATTTTATAAACTTATATGACTCTGATGTATTCTACCTGTTTGTACTTCTTTATCAACTTGACGTGGTACATTTGTATCAGTGTAACTTATTTTTCTACAAACTTTAGTTTTTGCTTTATAAGTTTTTTGCAATGAATTGTGTACTCCATCGCTCTAAAAAATTCATATAATTTAATAATAGTTATTTGATACAAAATTGTGTAAATGATAAAAAAATTTATTTACATCGGATAAGTTATTTTCTTCTTTACGAGCCGATTGCCTAGTAGATACTCGTAAGATTGATGATTGTTTTTCTAATTAAATTACAATAAAACCAAAATTACTGAAGTAAAAAAACTTAATTTCTAATGATTAAATCAACTTTAATTTCCATTCATACTTACCATTTCTATTTTTGGATTTAGATTTTTTCTTTTTGTTGAATTGGAACAAATTGAAACAATTTTGAGAACAAAAATTATAGGTAATTCCATTATGAACATTTTTATAGCATGCTTGAGTTAGTAAACCACACTTATCACAAGTAACTCTAGAAAAAAGTATAATATAAACAGTACAAATTTATTTCATTATTTAATGACAAGGATTATATTTTTCTAGACTAAAAATTATGTAAATATTAATACTTTTTAGACTTTGATTGTGGTAATTCATGTTGGCGATATAAACAGTTTAAAGAACATGTAAATGATGTACCATAAGAAAAAACATTTTTGGAAGAAATCATGTCAAAACTGAATTTTTTTATCTATAAACAAAAAAATAATTGAGATATGTTTTAAAAATTTAATAACATATTAGTTTTGAGAGTTTTTTGCTATAGTCATTTAAATAATTAAACCAAGATAAAATAATGACCAAGCATACCATTAGATTCATTAGTTCTTTCTGTCTAGTCCAATAATTAACTTGCATAATTCATTCTTGATGTCATTATCTTATTTTAGTAGCAAATAATTTTAAAAAAATAATAAATTATTGCACTTCAAATTCATTTCTGAGCTATTACTTAAAATTTGCTTGATTTAGAAAAATAAAAAATAAATTCTAAGTAGTTAGCTAGTAGTAGTTAACTAATATATTGTTTCCAAGATTTTTTTTTAGATTCTGAACGGAGTGATGGAATCTATTGGTTTACACTGACGTGTGTTTTTTTTTTATTTTTTTTTTTTTTTTTGTGTCTGACGACACCTTTTTTGGCAGTAAAAATGCTTCGATTTGCTTATGTAGCAACTTTTCTGAAAGGAAAGTGAATGTAGATGGTGATTTGGGTAGTCTAAAATCCAACTTAATCAATACTTTTTAAAAAAATCGCGAAAAACGATAAAAAAATTACGAAAAAACAGGAAATTTTACGCAAAATCACGTTTTTACAAATTACATTTTTTTAAAATGCTCTAACTCAAAAATGAAAAACCGCAACAACTTGAAATTTTCACCAAATCTTTATATTGACGTTTTCTATACATGGTTAAGATTTCAAAGTATTTTGACATATTTTGACTTATTTATAGTCAATTTAAATTTTCGATTTTTCTAAATTTTTCGTTTCAAAATAAAATATACTTATTACAATATTTATAAATAACATTGTATTATATTCTAGACAAACATATCATCTCCGTTCAGAATCGTTTTTCGTATACAATGATACCTATCATTGAATTTAAATTTAACAAATCCATTATAATGACCAATCCTATGAAGAGTCGCATTTCACCCCCAAGTGTACAGCAGAGCGAGGCCATCCGGTTCTTTTTTTTTCATTAATAAGCAAAAAAAAATATATTTTTTAAAAGTCTAATTCCTAGTTTAATAAATTAAGAAACTTTTAATTCAGACTGCAGATATACAATCCAAGAATTCGATTTTAAAATAAGAAAAATATAATTATTAAAGAATCAATACATGCCAGGCTTTGTTCAGAATTATAGTTACTTTTATTAAGCATTCTACAAAATTATTTCTTGTAATTTGATATACAAATCAATATAAATATATATTGATAATATAGTCTTATACAAATAAAATTAACTTACTTTACATATAGAACAAGAAACTGTTCTCTTTTTTGTGATAATGAATTTGTTTAAACATTCATTTGAACAAAATTTGAATTCAGTATTAGTGTTACTAATTATTTGAATTTCATTTGTTGATGGATAAATTTTATTATAGCAAATATTACACTTATCTGTAATAAAATAATATATATACTAAAAAACTGGTAATAGTTCAAAGTTAAGGAAGGCAGGAAGACATATTTATGAAATGGTGGTAAGTGGGAAAATTAACACAAAACTCAGGATTAAAGATAAATAAAAATAAATGTACACTGAATTACTGTTAGTAATTTATGATTAAAACATTTAAAATGTTGAACTAGATACGAAAAATATTAAATTAAGTTTGTAACAATTTTGAATTAATAATAATCCAAAATGGTTAGTGAATATTAAAAGTATAGCAAATTCATTGATAATAGTAGTTACTAATTATAGTGAAAATATAAATATACTAATTATTGATTATTTATATTTTATTTCCCAAATTTAAACATTTTGGCATAATTACATAATTATTGAAAATTAGGAAATTAATTAATTTTATCAAAGTATCCCTTCGTCTCTAGTATAAATATTTATAACTATAGTTGATTTAAAGACAATCTTTAATAAAGAATTTACCAATGACTTGATTAACATCATTTGACTCATAATCAACAACAGAACTATCTGGTTCAGTGTGCTTTTTCCTTGATTCATAATCTTTAGTTTTACAAAATGATGAACAGAACTCCTTTAATAAAAAATTATAAACAAATATATAAAACAAGTTATACATTGTTTTTAAATATTACCTCAAAATCACTATTGAGTAATTCTTTTTGACAAAACTGGCATAAACTTAACTTATTTTCATAACTTTCTGAACAAGTAGTTCCACAAAATACTAATATTTTCCCAGAAATGAATCGAGTATATTTTCCAAAATCAATTTCTGATTTAATAAGTTTCTGGCAGTGAACACAATGTGAATTCAAAATAGTATTTTGATAATTAGCTAAAAAAAAAAATGTAATCTATAATAAAATAGGAAATTATAAGTGAGTAAACTTATTTTAATAAATAAATAAGTATCACCTAAACAATCAATTGAACAAAAATGTTTTGTTTGCCAAGAATAACTCTTATCATTGATTTCTGAAATTACTAATTGACATTGCTGGCATTTTTTTTCAATATTGCATTGATCAAATTGTCTACGATAATTCTCCACACAATCTTCTTGACATAAATACATAGATTTATGGCTTTTCACAATAAATTTACATAAGCGGAACTGTATAAAAAATTTACAATAATAAATTCATATAGACTTTATGTTAAAAAAATAAATACCCTATTACATTGACAGCAAACTTTCTTTAGTGGAGAAGATAATTCTTCAACTAAATCATTAACCTTTTCATCAATAATATCGATAGGTTTTATGATTTCTTTAGCTATTTCCTTTAACATAAACATAAATTAAATGTTATTAATGATAATAATAGTTTTTATTTAATTACTCGGATTTGATTTTCCGCCTTTTTAGCAGCTTGACGTTGTGGTCTTGAGTTTGTTTTCAGAGGTCTTTCACTTGAATCACTTGAAACATTTGGTTCTTGGAATATTTCAGAACTTAATTCTATACTACTGTCTTCTATAGGTTCTTCACTTATAGAATTATTTTCTGAAATGTTTGTATCTTCATTGATAACTGTTTCATTTGTAGGCATTTCTTCATTATGAAATTCGTTTGAATCATTATTTTCAATTGATTTGAACACATCAATTGAAGACAAATCTGTGAAATAATTTCATTAAAAATAGATATTTTCATAATAAAAAAATTAAAAATAAGGAACTTTAATTTACCAGTCATTTTATCTTCTTCAGTTATAAGATTAGTAACTTCATGGTCAATAACTTCACTAACAGGATGGATTTCCATGATTTCATTCTGAACATCAGGAACAGACATAACAGACGAACTATGCAGAGTACCAGTTACATCTAAACCCATTTGATCTAGTGTATTTTCAATGACAATATCCAATATATTGTCAACAGTTGGATTTCCTGCATTCACTACTTCTTCTTTGTCGTTAATTTTAACATTGTTTTCGGTTAAAATTAAGCAATTAGATTTAACACAATTTTCAATGGGTACAATGATATCCATAGAGCTATTAATACAAACATCAGGAATTATTCCTTCCACATGAACATGATCAGTTTTATCGCTGTAACTTGATTCAAGCGATTCAACACATGTGATTGACTCAGGATCCACTGTTGCTTCAATGTTGACATTTAAATTTTCAGACATGGCCCAAGAGAGTCGTTGATTCTTCATATACTATCAAATATGCAATGTAAAAAAAAATCCATTCGATGGCAATAAAATAAAAAAATAAAAGTTAAAACATTTTAACAGAAACAACGCTTTGATTAAAATCAATTTTAATAATATATAAAAAATACAATAAAAATTCTAAAATAGCGAATTTCTTATCTTTAAAAATATCTGAAAAGTTTAATTAAAAGATAACATTATGTCTAGAAAACATAAGATTAAATAAGTCTTGTTTTGCTATGCAACAATTTATATGTCTATGGTCGTAAAGTACATTATCTATTCTACGGTACAAGATCTTTGGTTTAGGTTATAAAACTTATGAGATAACAGCTATCATTTTTACAATTTACAGCCACAGATACATCACTGTATGTGGCACGGTTCCTCTAAGTTCTAAGTTATTCTAAGACATAGTGTGTGGCATGATTAACTAAATTAGTTAATAGGTCTATGGTCTGTGGCACGGCTATAGATAATATCTCTTATAATCACGATTATAAAAAACTTCTTTATAATCATGCTTATAATATAGTGTATAATCTTATCTATAGACGTGATCTGTGGATTTACAGCATTGATAAAGATACTAATAATAGTAATACTAATTATATCTATATCATAATTTACAGATATATTTATCATGGATATAAATACTATAAATAATTCAATAACTATCTACTGACATTTTTTTTTATCGCTACGCTCGACGTCTCCTAAATTTTAATCCATTTTTTTTTTTTGTATTTTTCCAAAGCTAATATTATCAATGGTTTTTCTAATTTACATAATCGTTAACAACACTTATTTTAATTTTTCAAAGTATTTATATTTAAAGTAGTTCTATTTCGATCAAGAAAACCATAATGTACAAGCTACAGAGGTTTTTTTTTTATTTTTTTTTATTAGCTTTTAGTAAAATCTATGACAGCTCAACACTTAAAAATTAATACAGTTTTACATTAAACAATGAGAAAAAACAATAAGTAGTGACAATTTAACAATAGAAATATGAAAATATATATTGTGTACTCTAGGGTACTTAGAAAATACTATGCGAAAAAAATATAAACAATTTAAATTACAAAGCCAGCTTCCAATAAAAAGATAATATAAAAGCTACAGAGGTTATACCTAGTTATATTGTATCACATCAACAATATTTCGTTTAGAATAAAATAATTTTAATTTAGTTTAAGAAAACAATTTTTATGATTTTTCATTTTAGCTTGGTAGTGTTGGTGTTACGCATCCTTATACATGTCGAATAATGATGCTAACTCAGCGTACAGGCGATCGACGCTCACCAGTTTGTAGCAATTATAGCGGCAGCTAGTGTGCCATTCCATTGCAATAAACATTTTATAGTTAAAAGCTGAGAGTACTCATTCATTTTACCATCACTCTTAATTTTAAGCGACATGATCCGAGAGTACAAGTTGACAAAACCCCGATAAGAACAAACTATGAACTTTGTAAGTCACGGATTCATTTGGGTTTATAACGCAGGGCCCCTATACATAAGCGGAAATCCATTGAAAAAGTTGGGGGGCTACGATTTTTCTCATAAATCAAAGCCGTGGGGGGCTATGCACCCCACACCCCCTCATAAATGATCCTAAACAAATTTTGAATATAATATAAGAAAATAAAACTACAAAATTGTTATGTTTGCAAGAATGTTTGGGGGGCTTGGTGGGATTTTGGGGGGCTAAGCCCCCTCAAGCCCCCCCTCCCCGATTTCCGCCGATGCCCCTATATTAAGAATAGATCTCGGGGCCTTTCGGGTATACGGGTGAACTAGATCAACACTGATATCTATGCTATTTTTATAACATTATTATACGTAGGAATAGGTTTTATATACATTTTCATGTTTTTTCTTAACAGTCCAAAAAATAACTAGATAAGCTACAAGTATATGTCAAAAAAAGAACCGGATGAGCCTCGCTCTGCTGTACACTTGGGGGTGGATTGCGACTCTTCATAGGATAGGTCATTATAATGGATTTGTTAAATTTGAATTCAATGATAGGTATCATTGTATACGAAAAACGATTCTGAACGGAGATGATATGTTAGTCTAGAATATAATACAATGTTATTTATAAATATTATATAAGTATATTTTATTTTTAAACGAAAAATTTAGAAAAACCGAAAATTTAAATTTTCTATAAATAAGTCAAAATATGTCAAAATACTTTGAAATTTTAACCATGTATAGAAATAGTCAATATAAAGATTTAATGATAATTTCAAGTTGTTGCGGTTTTTCGTTTTTGAGTTAGGGCATTTAAAAAAAAAACCGATATCTTTGTCAGTCTAGAATATTATACATTATATTATATTTTACATGTAATTTTTTGTCAATATTCACTGTTCAAACGCTTATAAAAAAAAATTGTGCCCATGGATTTTAATAATTTTTGAATGACATTAAGAACTACTTCTGTGGAATCTTCTATTAAATTTTCAAGTATTTTGTACGAGCCAAATTTTTTTTATCACCGATTATAAAAAAAAAATGTAAAAAAATCGAATATTTTAAATGCCTAAAAGTGGCTTAAAAATCAATATAATATTTTGAAAAAAATATGACATAAAGGAAATACCAATCTTAACAACTGGTAGAAATTTCAAAAATCTGCGACTTATACTTTTTGAATTATAAAAAATATTTAAAATCGTTTGAGAATAAATCGCTATTTTATGCAATTTCGTAAATATTTAAATTTCAAACAGTCATAAAATTTTTTCCTCTAATTCCGGTAGAAATTTTTTTAAAGATTTTTGAAGAGTAGCTTATAGATAACCTCGTGTTAAAATTTTGAACCTTAAGTATGAACAGAAAAAATTTTATGAATTTTTATCTACAAAATAACTTGCAAATTATCGTGATTTTTACATATTTCGTATAAATTGGAACTTTGAGCACTTATAAAAAAAAATTGTGACTTACGATTTTAGATTTTTTCTTATCAGTTAAGGAACAACTTATAAGAAACCTTGTATTAAATTTTCAAGATTTTCTAGGCAGCCAAAAAAATTTTATCGTTATTTAAAAAAAAAATACTTAAAAAAATTGAAAATTTCAATTGTCTATAAATAGCTTAATAAAAGTCAAAATACTTTGAAAATTTAATGGTGTATAGAGAACGCTAATCTAAACATTTGGTGAAAATTTCAAGTATTTACATTGATTAGTTTTTGAGTTATAGCAAAATAAAAAATTTGATCATGTCGAAAACTGGGTTTGCGTAAAAACTCCCGTTTTTCCCAAATTTTTTTATGGTTTTTCCCGTCGCATTTAAAAAATATTGAAAATTTTTAATTTTGACCCCCCAAAGTACCAACTAGATTCACTTTCCTTTCAGATAAGTTGCTACATAAGGCAATCGAATCATTTTTACTGCCCCAAATCGTGTCGACAGACACAAAAAAAAAAAAACACACATCATTGTAAAATCAATACATACTTCACTCCGTTCAGAATCTAAAAAAAGGAAAAATATGCAAAATTAAACTTTGTGTTTCGGTTCTATTGACTATAATTATTATAGTTATTTAATACTTTAAAAAAATGCATAATGATTCAAATACCATACATTAATGAAGTTAAATAAATTACCATTTATTGCATATAATATATTAATCTATTATATGTACAAGTATAATAAAATAAAATAATATAACATAATATGCATTTATTCATGTTGATAAATTGGTTTTGTAACATAAACCTATTGTACCTAATATATTATGTCATCAACTTTTTCAAAAATAAACTTTTATAATCTCTCTTTACATGTGATAATATGTAATAATGTGATAATTGTAATATTGCAATATTGTACCTCAAATAGCTTTATACATATGCAACACAAATTATGATATAATGGATCTCATTTACACGAACATTTTTAGTGAGGTTCATTCAGGCACGGATCCAGAGTAAAGATCTGGGGGGGGCCTCTACAATTTTTCATAGATACTTTATTCATAATTTAAACATTTTGTCAATTTGTCATAATAGTAGGTAGGTATAGGACATAGGTAAACAATGTAATAAATAAATTAATGATTATTTAATTTATAAATGTTATATATTAAATTATAAAATCTAAACGTCTTTTGACATTGTTGCTTTTTCCAAACCTATCAATTATTTGGTCAATGTTTATTTTAACTTCCCTATGAACACATAGTAAACACAGAGAAGTAAGGCGATCCTCCTGCATTCTAGAGCGTAGCCAGGTTTTTACCCTTCTCAGAGTAGAGAAACTTCGTTCTGCAGTAGCAACACTCATTGGTAATGTACAAACTATACTTATCAGTTACCACTATGTGTTAGTGCCATACCGCCCATACAGTAATTACCACAGACTATATGAAATATATTTCATATTATAGTCTGTGGTAGTGTGGTTATATTCTTATATTATCAGATATATATTATATGTGAGTTGAAAAATGGTAATATCACGATGTGTAGAATTATAAAAAAAATTTGAGAAATAAGATGTCTGGGGGGGGGGGCCTGTGCCCCTAGGCCCCCACCTGGATCCGTCCCTGGGTTCATTATATTTGTAGGAAGAATAAAAAAAAGAATCATATGAATATAAACCTAATAAAACATTGTTATTAATAAAATACAAATTAAACATAAACCTAAGTATGATTATGCACTATAAAAGTTCTAATTGAAAGGTTTTATATGTTTATACCAAAAGAAGTAAATTCAGGGGCGGATCCAGAAATTTTAGGGGGCGCAAAATAAATTGTTTACTAACGACTAACCTGCCTGAATTGTAACATAATACGTAAAAGCAACAACAATTATGTTGGCCCATAGCCTTCAGGAATATATAAAATAAAAAAGAACCGGATGGGCCTCGCTCTGCTGTACAGTTAGGGGTGGAGTGCACCTCGCTTATAGGATAGGTCATTATTATAATGGATTTGTTAAATTTGAATGCAATGATAGATATCATTGTATACGAATAACGATTCTGAACGGAGTTCATATGTTAGTCTAGAATATAATACAATGTTATTTATAAATATTATATAAGTATATTTTATTTTTAAACGAAAAATTTAGAAAAACCGAAAATTTAAATTGTCTATAAATAAGTCAAAATATGTCAAAATACTTTGAAATTTTAACCATGTATAGAAAACGTCAATATAAAGATTTAATGATAATTTCAAGTTGTTGCGGTTTTTCATTTTTGAGTTAGGGCATTTTAAAAAAACCGATATCATTTGTCAGTCTAGAACATTCTACATTATATTATATTTTACATGTAATTTTATGTCAATATTCGATGTTCAAACGCTTATAAAAAAAAATTGTGCCTATGGATTTTAATAAGTTTTGAATGACATTAAGAACTACTTCTGTGGAATCTTCGATTAAATTTTCAAGTATTTTGTAGAAGCCAAATTTTTTTTATCACCGATTATAAAAATAAAATGTAAAAAAATCGAATATTTTAAATGCCTATAAGTGGCTTAAAAATCAATATAATATTTTGAAAAAAATATTGCATAAAAGAAATACCAATCTTAACAGCTGGTAGAAATTTCAAAAATCTGCGACTTATACTTTTTGAATTATAACAAATATTTAAAATCGTCTGAGAATAAATCGCTATTTTATGCAATTTCGTAAATATTTAAATTTCAAACAGTCATACAATTTTTTCCTCTTAGTCCGGTAGAAATTTTTTTAAAGATTTTTGAAGAGTAGCTCATAGATAACCTAGTGTTAAAATTTTGAACCTTAAGTATGAACAAAAAAAATTTTATGAATTTTTATCTACAAAATAACTTGCAAATTATCGTGATTTTTACACATTTTATACAAATATGAGAATTAAGGGCTTATAAAAAAAAATTGAGTTTACCGATCACCGATATTTTTTAGTTACGATAAGTTTAACTTATTATAAACCTAGTATAAAATTTTCAAGAGTTTTCGCCCCAAAGTACCAACTAGATTCACTTTCCTTTCAGATAAGTTGCTACATAAGGCAATCGAATCATTTTTACTGCCCCAAATCGTGTCGACAGACACAAAAAAAAAAAAAACACACATCATTGTAAAATCAATACATTCTTCACTCCGTTCAGAATCTAAAATTGAATTAAGTACAAAATTTACTAATCGTGGCTATAACATACCAACACACTAATCAATACACAATAAATATAAAATAATATTATTTTATTTTTCGTAATTGTTTATTACTCTAGTTAGTAGTTGTATTGAACCACAAAAATAATCGAAAACCCAATATATTTTAAACCTATTTTGTGGGGGGGGGGTGTACGCCCCCTTCGCCCTCCCCTCATTGGATCCGCGTCTGAGTAAATTTATAAATTATGAATGCATATAGTATTATGTAGTTGTTCAACTATTCGTCTTGCAGTTTAGTCCTATTATTGGTTGATTATTAAAGGAAACTAAGGAAGTATATTTATAATCAACAATGTAAATTACCAAAGTAATTTATTTATTTACTATCCTATCTTAATCATTACCTTACACGAATAATAAAATATTTCTGCGCATAAAAATAAAACTTACATTTTTAAAGTTCAGTAAAAAATAATTAATAACATGAACATTTCAAAATAAAAATAGTAAAATAAAAATTAAAATAATCGAATATATAAAAAAATAACCATAAAGAATAAATTATTGTTTTGATAACATAAGAATGTATTCTGTCAATATGTTTGTATTAATTTCACAAATACAACTTTCATAATACAACATTTCACCAAATTAAAATCTTTTCAATAAAAATATTTTAATCATGAAGTATCAACAAGGAAAATGAATAAAAAAAAATATATTTCTAAGGAAAATTGGCGAAAAGCCGTAAAAATAATATTAAGATTATCGGAAATGGGAACTACGTACTCAAAATGAAATACGGAGAAAATGTAAAATACCGTACGGTCAGCACTGATTAAATTATTCAATACTGTGGAAGAAATAAACGAATTTTAACAATTTGATATAACACGTTATTAATTTATTATGACAAACCAGTGATTTCAGGAGTATTACAAGGAAATTTATTTTTTAAATCTTTTGGTTGCTTTCGGCTACAAATATTGTCATCAGTCACGAATTATAAAAGATAATATAAAATAATTTTAGTTTTGACTTGTACTTTCTTCATTTAAAAAGTATGGAAAAAGAAGGTAGAAAACTGGAAAGTAATCCTCGAATACCGTCTGCTGTATTTGTGGTTTGTATACACAGGAATGTTTTTAATTTGCCCTATTATTACAATATTTTATACGTGATAACTCTATTTAATTTAGGATGATGTTGACAAATTTATGGAAAAATCGGAAAATAGTAGTGTTGAAGAAGTGCTCAAAAGATTAGATGAGCAGCATAGCAAATATAAATTTTTTGAATACAATTTAATTACTAAAAGAAAGAGGTATTATTCAGTTGCGTTTTAACATTGTTTTAAGTATTTTAATTATATTCCTTTGTTCCCCTACCTTAGCTAAAAAATCCATTATAAGTACATGTGTTATTCATTACCTATTAGTTAAATAACTATTTAGTAATGTTTAGTAATCAAAACAATATTATATCAATTTTATATAATATTTCTGATGATTAATTCTTATAGGATTTTCTCTGAACATCTCATTGTATTACAGTTAACATTCATGTTTATCTTATTCTGTATTTTCCTATTAAATTGAAACCAATCTTAAGTTACCTGGAAGTTATGCAATGTACAAAAAATTATTATTTGAATGGTTAATATCACTAATGCCTAATAGTAATGAGCTATTTATATTATGGTCATGAACCATGAATGGTTCTTAGAAAATTATACTATCTTCCGTGGTATAGTACCTGTTATCCTGTATGCTACCTAGTATAGTAGTTTAAGGGTGCCTACAATACTTTTGGACCCTTTATTAGCAAAATGTATCAGTATATTTAAAAATAATAATGTATAAACAAATAAATAAACATAACTTATATATTTTATTTAATACTGTGATAAATTAGTCCTAATAAATTTATTTTCCTTTCATTTCAAAATATTTTTCTCATATAGCTTCAATTATTTATAATTTATACTTTTATAGTCAATTGTAGCTGTTATAATACATTTTTATTCAAAAATTCAAAAAATGTTGTTTAATTTTGCTGTAATGTGTAAATTAAATAGCAAATTAAATAAAAAAAATTAAAAAATTTAGTTTAATTATAATTTTTTTTTTTTTTTTTTTACCAAATGTCTTAGAATAAATTAAATTTATTAAATTTGAGAAATATTAGTCAAAATAAAAGCTCCTTACTCTTAAAATTTTGTAGGGCCTCCATTTACAACATTTTAGGAATGCATATGCATATGTACCTAAGTTATGGATATGTATGCATTCATTCCTTTAGAGAACTAATATCTTATGGCATTATTCAATTAATTCATTTTTAATTGTAATCATTTACCAATTTTATTGTTATACAAAACATGTATGTTTATATTTGAACTTATTTTATACAGATTACAATCACAATTGCCAGATTTAGAAAACACATTGAATATGATCAAAACAATGAAAGCTCATAAAGGAAAACAGTTAAAAACAGATTTCTTATTATCTGATGATGTTTATGCTAAAGCAAATATACCGGGAACTGATAATGTGTACCTCTGGCTTGGTGTAATTAAAATTAATTTAAATTATCAATTAACTAAAAAAAAAAAAATCCCTAACAATATCAATTTTCTTTTAAGGCTAATGTCATGCTGGAGTATAATCTTGAAGATGCTACTGAACTAATTTCAAGAAATATACAATTAGCTATTAATAATATGGGACAAGTTGATGATGATCTTGATTTTCTAAGGTATTCTTAATTTATATTTTATTTCTTTAACCCAAAAGTATAATTGTTATTTGTTATTTATTTTAGGGATCAATTTACTACTACAGAAGTTAATATGGCCAGAGTTTATAATTGGGATGTAAAACGACGACAAGCAGCTAGAGCCAAACAATGAAAATTTTAAATACAGAAACATTACGGAAACTAATAAATGCTTATTTTTCGAAAATCAATTTAACCCTTATATTAATAACGATAGAAATTCATGTTATTTTAGTAAAAAATGTCATTGTTGCTTGTATCAAAGTTTATATTTCTGTCATATATTTTTTTTTTATTTAACTAATTATTAATATAATAACATAATAATGGTACACAATTGTTTTATACCTATTAATAAAAATATTTATAATACATATTTACAACTTTTTAATTATATTTTCAAGGTTAAAATTCAGGTTATAATTCAGATAATTTCAATAAAAAAAGAAAAAAGATACAATTAACTCAAATAAATTTAAATACAATGAGATATTGTGAGTACTAATTCATCTAATGCATAATCTTCTGTAAGTGTTAGCTTGTTTAAAGGTTGGACTAAAGATTTTAAAATCTTACGATTTTCTGGTTCAATTTTTGATATAAATTGTCCAATTTGCAAAGCTATGGAACTTGATACTTCAGTTTTAATCATTCTAAAAAATATTGAAATACAATTTTATAAATATAGCATTTTTCAATAATAAAACAATAGTTATTAAGTTACCATCAATATAAAATACTATTTAATACTTCAAAATTACCTTTCTTCAATAGTCTTTTCGGAAAAACATGATACTCGCTCACATAAAGATATGATATATGCTACTGTTTTTTCGGAAGACATTTTATTTACTTTTTCATCAAATTTTAAATAGTCTAATAGAGTTAAACTATCTAACATTACTGTAGGTACTGAATCATTTACCTTGGATCCTTCTATTAACCAATTCAATAAGTGTTTCAATGTGTTTTTGCCATCTAAAATTTAAATTAAAAAAAAGTTTATCGATTCAAAATAATTTCAAGAAATAATACCTTTTTGTAGAATGAAATCTGCAAGTAAATGACCCACAAGTACATTATGAGCTTCTTCCCACTGTTTTGCTTTTAGGTAACAAATTGTGGCTTCTAAATACCTTAACAATTAAAAAATTAATATACTATTAAATACTAAAATCCCTAGAGAATTTTTAATTAAAAGCATTAGATAAAAATTTTAAGGAAAATATAAGTTTTTAAAAATAGTTAACAATTTACAGTATTTACTTTTTATATGTTGTAGCTAAAATAGCCTTAGCATTGTAAATTAATTCATGTCCAATGTTTAATTTCTCTACTACAAACTTTTCTTTCTCTGAAAGAATAATTTCTTCAATACCACCTTCAGGAAGATCAACATTTCTTCCAATAACCTCTTCAATTGAGCTTTCTCTTCTACAACATCATAATTATTTTATTAATATACTTATTCATTGTAATGTAATTTAAATATATTACAATTGATCATCTTTGATATGCAGTAGAATGAATATAGCCCAATGCCATAGTCCATGTGATACTAATTGTGAAGCAAAATTTGAATGTAACTGATTAGCATATATATCAGACATTTGTGTATAGCCTAGTGACTGTAATGTGTTGTACAAAAGCCAGCTAAAACTATAATCTAAAGGATCTCGGGTATGTGAAAGAGGATTTACAATTTTGTAAATTTCATAAGCAGAATTTGTATAGAGTTTCATTAAATGGTAACAAACATCAAATGTTGCAAATTTGTCATTATTATCCATAGTAAAACCATCATATGTATAGTATGGTTTACATGCATAAGGGTCATCACTTTCAAATGAACTTTCATAAGCATCTAATGCATCACTAATAGTACCAGATGGAGGCTGTATGTACCTATAATTAGATGTAACATCAAATAATTAAAATTTAATTGTAACAATAAATCATAATTAACTAAACTTACCATAAGTGTAGAGCAAAAGCTCTAATCCAATCTAAATTTTCACAGACATTTACTATTCCTTGATTAGAATCAAATAAAGGTTGACCCGATATCAAGGTATACAGTTTGAGATGATCAATATCTATGAATAAATCAGCTTTACTATTGAACCATTGCCAAAGTTGTCGTTGAATACAACATCTAACAGAATTTTCACTTCCTAATTGTGCTAATAGCATAGCCAAATTTAATTCATCTGAAATAAAAATGACATAAAATATATTTATATAATAAAAATAGAAATTTAATAATTACTCACTATTAGAAATTGCTAAATCACAAGCTTCCATAATTTTATGGGCTGAAACAAGCTTTAAAATTTTTTTGTTTATAGAATCATTGGTGCATTTAAAATCTACTATCTTTTCCAATATAGTTTCTAGCCAATCAGACACAGCCTGACGTCTAGCCATATTATATACATGTTCTTGAGGACAATCTTTTGTAAATAAATTTTCAGGATCACCCCATAAGGCTTTAATCAATTCCCATACGTGTGCATAGCGCTCTTCTTCAGGAAGTTCCGAAAATTGTGCCAACAAATAACAATGTGAATGTAATGCATCCACTCCAGAAGTTGGATAAAAATATGGAAAGCTTTTTTCAACATCACAATTACTATTTGTCATACAAATTTGCAGATGTTCTGTTAATAATTCCTGTAAAAAAAATGAATATTTATAAACAAATCATGGACTTAACTTAATACTAAAAAAATGATTTACAATAAATGTCTCAGTTGGAAGAGGAGTTAAAATTTGTATTTTTTGAACAACTGTAGGAGAATAATCATCTTTTCCACGTCCAGACAACTCTGTTGCTAAATAACTAATGTCTATTTCCTTTGATGATATAAAACTTTTTTTAGATTTTGTATTCAGTGAAATAAATGTTAAATTGTTAGACCACGGAATTTTTAGTGATGAAGTATCAAGCAATGCCAATTTACTAGATTCACAGGAGTTATTTAATTTCACTTCAAATGGTATACGAATATTGGAACCATATTTTAGGTTAAATCTTTGAGCTTGAAGCTAAATAAAAAATAAACACATTAAATTATATTAATAATATTAATAATTTAGTAATAAATAATAAATAAATAGGCATAAAAATCGAAATAATGCATATACATATATACATGGTAGCAATATTAATGATTTACTAATTAAAATTATTTCTATTTCATAGTTCATAAATAAAAACAAAAATTCATTATTACTAATTTTGTATTATTCATGTACCACTATAAAAATAACTTATTGAATTATATCTTCTTTAATGATAAATAAATAAAAAATACTTACAGGAGCAGTTAAAACTGGTTTTAAAACTTCAACCACTTGAACTTTTTTTTCTAAAAAAAGTTAGAAAAAATAATTAGGAAGATAAAATAAGTATAATTAACAATTCAAATTTTAATTCTAAACTCTGAACAATAAATATAATTTATAAGTTAGTTCAAGCCAAATGTGCCCTGTGTGGAGGCGATCATACGCCGAATTTCAAAGGATGCTCGTCATTCAAAACTCTCCGCAAACACCATTTCAGTATTCATCGCTTTCCACAAAAACCCAAAACTTCACACCCTCCAAATACAAATTCAAACCCTAATTCTGATTCTAAACCCACATCTTACGCTCATGCCTTATCCGGTTCCTTAAACAGCAATAATAATGTTTCCGTAATCGAATCGCTATTATCAAAATTCTTTCTAAATTTCACTTTAATCATTAACCCACTTACCATCCCTACTAATCCCTTCTTACCACTGTCATAAACAAAATTAATTTACCATAGTCACTCCAGCGTCACGTCATACTCTTATATTATATTCATTTTCATTCAGCATATTATTATATAAATTAATTATTATTATTCACTATTTAAATATTATGTTTCACTATTATTAAGTAAGTTAATATTGTAATTAATAATTGTCGAGCTGAATAATTTTACTAGTTCTTAAAAAAAAAAAAAAAGTTAGTTTAATTTTTGACAACCTTAAATTGTATGATTTAATGAAAAAATAAAAATATACATATAAATCAACAGAGTACGAGTCACATAATTTATAACATTTTTAGATGCACTATATCATAAAATTGAAATTTTTGAAACCAACACATATATAGGACAATCATTAATTATAACATAGAAGATATACAAAAAAATAATTTACCTAATATTATTTAAACATTTTTAATTTAATTAAGATAAATTGTATCTAAGATTTATTTTTATGATTCAATAAAAAATAAAAATTTAAATTTAATAAATATTTGTAGACTCATAGACTTAATTAACTTAAATTACTTTGTTTTGAAATTAAACATTTTGGAGAAACTTGATTATCTACTGGAGTGATAATGGACTTAGACTTGGAAACACCATCAAAATGTTTAGGACTAATAATATACTCTGGAATGGTTTCTAAAATTTTTTCCAATTTATCTTCAAATTTGTCTTTTTGTTCTGTAAAATTATATTAAAAATATAGTTATGATACTGCCCAACATTAACTAATTATATTATACCATAAGTATCATCATCTTGTTCCATTGGCTCAAATTCATTATAAAAAATGTCATCAAATGAAGCTTTCATACATTGAATTTTATTTGCCTGTAAATGCATATGCTGTGACAATTGAGCAGTTACACTGATGCTATTTTCTTTATTGTTATCTAAGAGAATAATACAAGACTAAATTAAACAATAATTATTTAAATAAAACGGTGTGAAACTAGTTAATACCATAATAATGCATAATGTGTGAATCATTGGATAGTTGATTAACAGCAGGAAGTTGTATATTTGGTTTCAATAAATACTGATGAGGTGATTGAGTCCTGTCAAGACCAACAGAAAGATCTAATAATGGTTTCATAACCTATGGAAATATGTTTGAAAAAAAATTAATTTAATATTTAAATGTTCAAAAACTTATACTTACATTTGTTTTTGGGCTTAAGTTTTCTGCTGGTTTTGTAAGTTTAGGTTTTTGTGAAATTGGTTTCGGAAGAGTTTTAGATTCAACATTATTATCCACTAAATTTCCTTCATCTTCATCATCTGAGTCGATAAGAGCATACTTTGAGAAATGGTCAACATTAAAGACCCAAGATCCTGTATCTGAACGGTAATCGACAAATTGAGAGTTTAATTTAGCACATGCTCTTTGAAGTTTTAAAACAAAGTTTGTAGCAGCAATTCGATCAGGATTAGTAATTGGCTGCTTAGTTGTTTTATCATTAGGCCAGACACGATCCAAAGTAACAGTAGCTTTTCTATTTAATCCCTCGCCTAAAGGAGGTTTATTTTCATCATCTTGATAAATTATAATTTCTCTATGTCTTATGTGAACTGAAATTACAATTTAATAATTAATAATAATAATAATTTATGGTACATTGTTATAATCAATAGATTATTTTTTACTGAAAAAACTCTATTTATTAATGTAATTTTGAAGAAAAAAGTGTATTAATTAATTTAATTTCATAACTACACAATATGCATTTATATATTTATATATATATATATATATATAAAAGTAACATCCTACATATGTTGTTTGCTTATTAGAACTGAAAATAGAATTTAATATCATATTTTACAACAGAATATTTTTTTTAATATTTATTATTAATTCTACTGGAGTACTACTAAAGAATTTAAAAATCATTTCAATCAAAAACATACACTTAATAATATTATGTAGAAAAAATTTAAAATGTTAAAAATAATTTAATTAGAATATAGATAAACTGAGAAAATTAATATTTCATAAAATTAACCATCTGATTAATTCTATAGAATTTAGATATTTCTTACCTATAGAATCTAAATCTAACCCAGCAACATTAAAACGATCAGGAAAGAAAACATTTCCATAATCATATCGACCTATAGTAAATCCATCAACAAAACATGATCCATCTTCATCGACCAATTCTGCCAGTTCATTCATAGGTGGAATAGTATAATACCCAATGCGTCTTAACTTAATTCCAGTAGGATGATCTTCAGCTTCAGGAGCATTAGGATCAATCAAAGGATCTTGATTATCATTAACAGAATCTAAAATATTTTCAACAAAATATATTAATAACAACACTTTTGTGTTTATATTTCCTTTTTTCCTGATTATTGATTTAAACCTTGACATTTACAGATATAGGTTAACATTAGTGACAATGAGTTAGTATAGTATTTAAGTATCATTAGTGCTAGTATTTTGTAAAGCAAGATTTGAAGACATGGATTTGGTCAAGCAATGCCAAGCAAAAAGTTGAACTGCAGCAATTAATTCTAGACTTAGTTTTTTATTTTTTAAAAAATTATTGATATATACTATTAACCCAATGTTAGTCGCGCTGCGGTCTTTTGACCACACTATATTTTTATACAACATTAACGTTATTTTCTATAATTTATTAATTTTATTAATATTAAATAATAATCATAACGCAAGAAAATGTTCCTAAGATTTGTTATTTTTAAAAAAAAAAATATTTAATACTCATTTTATGTATTTTTACAAACAAAATTATTTTTTTTTATGTACAAAAAAAAAAAAAAAAATATATATAAAATAGAATAGAATATATTAAAAATAATTATAATATTATAAATAAAGCAGGCAGTTTATAAAATGTAGATGTTAAAATGATATCGGTTCTCATAACGTGATTATTCAATTAAATCTTTCGGAATATGATTAGTCGCGGGTTGGTCTATATAACCGCAATTTAATATATCATTGTTCAATATTATTTATTTTTGAAAATTATTGTTTAAATTAATAGTTTTCAATATGGAATAATAGCTAATGAGTTTTTAAAAAAATACAAAAAGGATTTATATACAAATGTTAAAGAATAAATTCTGCAAAAATCATAATATTTAAGTGCGGTCGTTTTGACCATGACACGACTAACGGCGAGTTAACAACCATTTGGAAGTTAGATATAGATGCAATGTTAAGCTAGTTATATTTAAAGTTTAAAAAAAATTATTAAATACCAAATAAATACAATGAAACTTCTAAATACCGGACACTCTCGGTCGCCATAATATTAGTATATATATATGTATTATACATGTAAAAATTAATTAGCGTGATTAAATTTAACGTATTATACGCTCAAAATTCAAGAATCTCAATTTTTTTTTTTTCATACTTAATCTTTTTCATGTACTTGCCATTGTGTATTACGAATACGTCCATATGTATTGAAAACACAAATACAACTTAATAAGTACTAAAAATGTATGAATAGGATCAGGGGCGGATTTAGGTATGTGGTGGCCCCTGGGCAGGATGCATTGTGGGGGTCTCTTACACATAAACAAGAAAATATATATTTTTACTTATTAAATAACCGTTATTAATATATTTAGTAGTAGTAACAATTAACTACTTATATAATAATAAATTAAATTATTTTTCAATATTATTTAATTAAATATTATTATTATATTATTAATAATTTAAATACCATAAAATTGTGGGGGCCCCTGGGCTGCAGCCCACTCAGCCTTCCCCTAAATCCAGCACTGAGTAGGATAACATCACAGAATATAAACTAAAAATTTTTTATCATTGATGTGATAATGGACCGATAAGAAAAAACTAAAATTTTACCTAGTACAATAATGTATTGCAGTAACGTTAGATTAGATATTAATTAAGCCATTCTACAATATTATTCTATATTAACAATAAAAATTATCAATATCAAAAATTAAATTGCCATAAAGTTGTCCGTTATTTAGAGTGTCAAGTATTTGGGGGTTTTCCTATAAAAAAGTAGTGAAAATGTCCCAGTTTCCATAAAAATGTCTGCTATTTGAAGGTGTTTGTTAAGAGAGATTTCACTGTATTAAGTTTGAAATAAATGAAATAATTTAATTTATAAATAAACTACTTAGACATTTCATACCTACAAACCAATTTTAACTAATTAATCTTTTAATTAAATTGAAAGAATTTAATTTACATACTAAAATGTACATTTGCTTACCATTTACATTATTTTTCAGAGTATCACTGATTTCCGTCTCTTTTGAAGTATTTAAACTAATTTGCTGATTGCTTTGTAATTGAGCAATTGTATTATTTTCTTCATTTATAGATAAATCAAGTTTTTGTGAATTTTTTTCAGGGGAACTTTGTTTATTTGAAAAATACAACTCTAATCTAAAAAAAATTAAATATAATTAAAATATTATTTACAAATTAAGTGAATTATATATTACTTTGCAAGTGGTTTAGTATGCATTATCATACTATTTCCACTATTTAATTTACTACAGTCATTGGTATCTTTTTTTAAAATTAATTTTTTACAGCCTGATCTTGGAGAAGAAACATTAAGCAATAATGAATTATCTATTATTTTATTCTCTCGATTTTTAATTGAAGGAGGAGATTCTTCAAGTCCATCAAACAAGGATTTACGATTAAATTGTGGGAAATTTCTACGAACTTGTGGTGCACTTTTTGGTGTTGGTATTGGAGATACCTTATAACTACCAAACTTCTCAAGTGTCACATTTTGCGTTCGCACAAGAGATGAATCATCTACTTTGGATACATCCTATTTAAAAAAAAAAAAGTTGGTAAAATAAATAAACAATAAATTTACTATAAGAATCACTTTTATCTTAAATACCTTATAAAATCTTTTAAACAAAGGTGAATCACCATATGGCATTGCTTTTAATGTATCCAGTTGTAATTGAATTTGATTACTTTGTGACACTTGATTTGTAGCTAATTGAACATTGTTAGTGCTAAAAATGAAATAATAAAAGTAAAACACTGATCTATATAAATGTTTTAGAGATCACTTTTATTCAAATGTTATTACTTTCCAAAAAGTCCAATTCCACCAGTTTGTTGATTAGTGCCAAAAAATGAAGATCCTGTGCCAAAACTATTAGTATTAGTTGAACCAAAAATTCCTGTTCCTTGAGTTCCTTGTCCAAATAATCCTCCTGGCTTTGCAGCATTATTAAATACACCTATAATAAAATATTATTTTAAGCATTCAAAAAAATAAATAAGAACACTATGAAGTAATTTATAGATCCTCAAATACTTACATTTTTAAAATTATTAAGTTTTATTAATAATTATATAATAAAATAATATAAAAGTGGATTATATTAGAAAAAATTGTTGAAACTTCAAATATTTAAAAAAACAATAAAAAAAGTCAATTATCATGCAATAAAATAATTGAAAAAGATTAAATGAAAAAATGATAAATTTAAGTGTACTAAAATAGACACACAAATGTTAAAACTAATGGATTTACAAAAACTAATACTATCCAATACAATTATACTAGTATAATTCCAAATACATAACCATTTTACTAACCAGTTTGTTGATTTGCCGATTGATTAAATAATGTTGTAGTTGGTGTTTTATTAAAAGCATTAGAACCAAATAAACTACCAGTAGCTGGCTGGGCTGCTGATGTAGCTCCAAAAGCATTGTTTGTTCCAAAAGCTGGAGTAGTCATTTGAAAACCAGTATTAGCAGGTTTACTTCCAAAAAGACCATTAGCACTAGTAGATGTATTAGTTCCAAAACCAAAACCAGTAGTTGTTTGTGTCCCTCCAATACCAAATCCTGGTTTATTCTGACCAAACAAATTATTCTAAATCAACAAACAAAAAACAATATAATTTATTTAGTGCATTCAACTCCAAGTAAAAAAATAAGATAATAATAACCTGATTAGTTTGACCAAATCCAGTAGTTTGACCAAATTCTGTAGTTGTTTGAGTACCAAAAGTTGAAGGAGCAGTACTGCCAAATATATTTGTTTGAGGAGCCGCAACTTAAATATAATATTCCATTTAGTCATTAAATAAGTTAAACAAAATAAATCACATTAATTTTAAATGTAAATCTATGTAATGGTAAACTTAAATATAGTTAACTATAATACATTTAAATTCTGTAAATTTATACACAGATGATTTATTAATATTTATTACCCAGTACAATAATAAACATGATTGATTTACACAATATTATATAAGGTCATATTGCACTGTTGAAGTGATGGGTGGCAGAAAAGAAAAATCATAAAAATGTGCATCATACCTAGTTTATTATATGATAAATAGGGCAGAGGACTTGAAGAATTTGTATATTTGTTTTGCATAATCAAAAAAATAGCAGAGTATGAAACATATACATTTCATGCTTTAATAAATCTAGTTTTGAAATTTTATTTTGCATAAATATTTTGAGTCCTTTTTGTTTTTAGGGCATATTTTACACTTTTATACGCTGTTTTATATTTTTTGAGACATATTTATCTTAAATCGATTTTTCCCAAAGTGATCATTTTATTTCAAACAATACAGTAAAATTGTTTGGATAAATATTTATTTATAATTTTTGTCGTATAATATAGTTTTTGACTGTCTGCAAGCATGCATTTTTCCTAGAAGCGATAACAATTTAAAGTTGTTTCTTTACAGAAAATTAAGAAAATTAAGTAAAATGTATTTTGTTAATTTAGGTATGGTATATAATATATTTAAATTATGCAATAGTTTGACTTGTTTTAAACGCTATTTATCTTATTGATACTTATAAATAAAAAGACTAAAAAAAATTTTAAGTGCATATTATGGGATTTTTGAGTACATAACAGCTTGCATATTTAGAACTTTTTTAGCTACAAGTCCTCTGCCCTAATGATTAATATAAAAGTGAAATATTAATTTAATTTTTAATAAGATTTTTGTTAAAATTTGTTTCTTCATATTCAAAATGATCTCCAAGTTTAAAGAATATAAAATACAACACTAGAGGGTTTAGTCATCATAAACGTAGCCATTAACATTATAACTCATTTGACTCATTAATTATAAAAGTTACCTCCGAATGGCTTAGATGTCTGAGCTGTATTTGCTCCAAAAAGACTAGGTTGAGTTGTATTCATTCCAAATGATTGAGTTGGTGCTTGGGCACCGAATGCTGAAGTTGTTTGTTGTGGTTTTCCAAAAATACTATTCTGTGCACCAAAAACATTGGTAGTACCAGTATTTCCAAATCCTATTTAAGTAATAATACATGTTATGCATTAATTTATAAATGTAATAAAAACAACTTAAAAATTGATAGAATTTTTTTTTAGATATTACACAATTAATTTTGGTGTTTGATATATTATAGAATACTTCAATTAAATTGATAATTTCAATTTAGATAACAAAAATATTAATTAAATATTTTTCACTAATTTAAATTTATATAAAAAAAATTGTAAAAATGGAGATAGAAACTAACCTCCCATTGCAGGAGTTGTTGAAGATGAACCAAAAAGTTGTTTATTTTCATTGGATCCAAATAAACCTGTACTTGTAGTTGCTGTAGAACTAAATAAAGGTTTAGAAGATCCAAATAATCCACTACCAACCGCGCCCTGAAAGGTAAATTATAAAAATTAAAAATTGCTAAATGATAAAAGATATCTTAAAAAGTATAAAATGTAATATAAATTTATTTAATTTTTAATATATATAATTGTTATTTAAGTCTAAATTTGTGAATTACCTGTTGTCCAACTTTTCGATTAGCACAATAATCCTCAAATCTAAGTTCTTCAAATATTTTTGTTTCATATTCTTTCATAACAGTTATTGACTGATGTCTAGTATTAATGGTTTGGTTAACACCATTTTTTACCATTATATCAGTACCAGTCACAGGGTTAAACTTTATAGTTGTACCACCAGTAGAAGCTGCCCCGAATCCAGATGTAGCACCAAATGTACCTGAAGTAATTAAGTACTTTTATTTAGATATTTTATAATCTTAAAATAAAATACAATAAACAGTATTTAATGCTAATAAATAAATATGTCCATTTAATTAAAGCATTTTTCATAAAAGAAACATTTACGTATGAAATAAAAAATGAATTCTTTGAATTTGAAGAATTAATGTAAATATATCATAAATCCAATAATCTTAAACTTTAAAAAATATTTAAGCATTTAAAATTTAAATATATTTTATAATATTACTTAACAGATAATTTGATAAAAACAACAAAAAAGTGAACATGTACTTGGAAAAAGCCATAAATCTTAAATTAAAACTAAAATAATTTGTATTCTTTCTCAACATATATCCATTTTATATATGCGAAAAATTGAATAAATCAATAAATCCATATACAACAACAATTATAATGGTAAAATAATTTTTTATACCTGTATTAGCTGTACCAAACATTCCTGTACCAGTAGTACTTGTTTGAGGTGTACCAAATAAATTACCACTTGGCTGCGCAGCTGGAGCTCCAAAAGAGAATCCTGTACCAACTGGTTTTGATTGCCCAAATGATGTATTAGCATTATTTGAACCAAATATTCCACTACCAGTATTGGCCACCATCGAAGCATTTTGCTGGCTGAATAATCCTCCAGTTGATGCTGGAGTAGCAGTTGGAGTTCCAAATAGTGAGGTTTGGCCAGTGTTGAAACCTAACACAAAAATTATATTTAAGTTTGATTTTTTTTTTTTTAATAAGTATAATGATTAACCTCCGAATGTTGGTTGAGCTGTTGGTGTCTGACCAAAAGCTGGTGCAGCAGCAGTAGAACCAAATAGTCCAGTATTTGGTTGTGTTGTCTGATTAAATAGAGATGTATTAGTTTGTCCAAAAACAGCAGGTGCTGCAGGTTTTCCAAAAGCCGACTGACCAAAACCAGATGTATTACCAGCACCCCCAGAAAATGCTCCTGACCCTGAACCTAGAAATATTTAATATATCAAAAATCATGAATTGAACACACTAATAAAACAGATTTTTAATGTATAATATAAATATATTTTAACTAAAACTATAATTAAACTAAATTATAATTCAACATACATATACTATACACTTATAAAGAAATATCATACTTAACAACAAAATTGAAAAACCACTTACCAAACATTTTTACAGCAGAAATTTATGATGATTGTAATTTAAATGTCATAACTATGAATCACAATTTATCAAATTTTAATATTTAACTAAAAAACAATAATATTATGAATTTCACTCAAATAATATTAAGATTACAAATTAAATTATAATCTAAGAAAAACGTGAAACTCCGACGCAACAAAAAATAACTGAAAACCGTGAGAAGCAATGCTATGATAAAATGTGATATGAATGGAGTACCAACCATAGAATAATTAATCTATAACACCAACATAATAAATGTTTTTATTTACAATAACTATTGTGCACAATATTTTATGGAAGCCATTTTATGGGCTTAAAAGAATAGCGCGGGACAAATTCAAAATCATAAATATAAAAATCAAATTAAACATTAAACAATAAAATATTCAAGTATTTTATATTTTAATCTTTAAACTTTTTTTATATTAAACAAAACAGTAAAAAATTAATTTAGTGTACATGCACTTTTTAATTTCTGAAAACTTTTTTTTTTTTTTTAATTGAAAATATGCAATGCAGGTGCGTATACTTTTCAGAATTTAAGAGACCAAACATGGCATCAATATTTTAAGTAAATTTCCTACGCTTGAAGAAAAGTTTTGACAACACAGGTTTTTTCATAATAATATTAAAAAATAATTCTTAAAATGTAGCATGCTTTCCGTACAGCTAAATGTGGATAGCAAATACATATCAGTGTTACTGCGGTCGTCGATTTTAAAAGCAAGAAACAAATTTGAATTTTAACACAATTTGAAAATTTTTAAAAATTAATGATTCAACCATATTAACATTTTTAAACGCCAAAATTGTTTTAAAATACTTATTTATAAAAAAGCTATTTTGGACTATAAAAAAAATAAATAAAATGAAATATAATATATATAAATTACACTATAGAAGAAGAAGAAGAAAAATTACACTATAGAGCACTAGAAATCATTGAAAAAAAAAACTTAAAAATATTAAATAGAAATAAGTAATTGCATTAGTCAACTATACCTTTTAATTAATTAACCACTATTTCTGTTAACGTTAGCTTAATTTGTGTCTCCTAAAAGAAGCCTTAGGCTTACCAACTTCAAGCAATAGATAGCTTATTTCCATATTTAATTACAAAATTTAACAATCGTTATAACTGATTAATTTTATAATAAAAACAAAGGTGGTCCTTAATTTTTAACTATCAAAATATCATACCAGGACCTATCATTTTATATGATAAAAGTAATTTAGATGGAATTTGGTGATGATGACTCTCTCCCTTCCCATGCTTCAAGAGTGTTGAACAATTACTTAAAAGGGTGTATTTCTGGTTTTTTGTGTTTTACTCGAAAATTATAATACGTAAAATGAAAATGTACAGCTTTATCAAAGACCATAATATTACAGGCGCGGCTTCAGAGACTTACAATGGGGGGGGGGGCATTTTTTTCAGCCATCGCTAAATTTCAAAGGGGACTTAGAGGGGACTAGAGTTAGAGAATACTCTAACCTGGAACCTGTAAGTGATTACTGATAATAGTTGTTTCTCCAAATGAATACAGAGTCCGACTACGTTCCTATATTATGATACACACCTCAAATAAATGTCATATGGTTTTTTTAGGCTGCCAAATAAAATTGTTAGCTAGGTAGGTAATTAAAATCAGGATTTAACAGTTCACAAGGACAAATATGTGAAAAATTAAAATTTTTGAAAAAAAGCTGGGGGCCATGGCCCCAGTGCCCCCCCCTTGGAGCCGCGTCTGTAATATTATCTATAACTTTTAATCTTACAACATTTTTTCTATGTCAATTTTTTTTTATTTATTTACCAAAAATGTTGGTTTATGCAAGTCAATAATTTTATATCTAAGAAATTCAAAGATAAAGCAGGATTAAAACAGAGAGATGCACAGTCTCCCATGCTTTTTAATATTGCATTGAAATCAATGATTAGAGAATTGTATAACACTGACTTAAGGTGACCACACACAACGGTTTTATTTGTCTGTGTACAGTGTACGGTGTAGTTCGCATATTTTTAATTCGTACACCGATGAACGACACACACTATCCATTTTAAATCATTGTACAGTGTTCGAACAACACGGACCGTTTTTTAAAAACGAATACCGAACATCGAAATCGACAACACATTACAACATTATTGTCAACGTCTTTGTCGTATTTATTAATCACATATTAATATAATATGGCTTCTGTTTTGCGCACCGTAAATTTAGCTTTAGCAGTTACTACCGTGGCATTAGTCCTTAAAACTAAAGGTAAAAAACAAAAGAGAAATTAGACTAAAGATTGGCTACTGAAAAGATCGCAATATTCGCATGTAAATTTATTAAACGAATTACGGTTCCATTCTGAAGACTGGCACAATTATTTAAGGATGGACGAAGAAACCTTCTTTGAATTACTTCAGTTAGTTTAGTTCTTGTTCTGTTATATTTTATTTATTTATTCAAAAATTAAAATATTTAAATTATTTTAAAAGTATTTAAAACTGTACGGTGTTAGTTCGAACACTGAACACGGACAAAAAATCAAAACCGACAGTTTTTATTCCGTTTCCGTGTACGGTGTTTTTCATCCGTTTTATTGCCCACACACTATCGGTGTACGTTGTTCGAACTTCACCGTACACCGTACACGGACAAATAAAACCGTAGTGTGTGGCCACCTTTAGGGGTTAGATTACTAAATAAAAATATTAACTTATTAGTATACGAGGGTGGTAATTGGCAAAACAGAGAACGAAATTAAAACTTTAGTAGATTTACTTATAGAGAAAAGCAAATCCATGATACTAATGGTAAATAAAAGAAAAACTAAATATATGATATTATCGAGCAAATCTATAACTAATACAGCCTAGCGGTGAACGGAATGCTTTTCGAATGAGTATTTTTGTCTTTTTGATGTCTTTTCGCTAAAAACCTGTTTTCAATTGAAGTTTATATAATTTAAAACAAAAACTATATTGTACAAGGTTACACTTATCCGTTCAATTGTTTTAAACGCGAGTGAAACATGGACTTCAACAAAAAAAGATGAGCAAAAAGAAGCTATTTTCGAGAAGAGGTGCTAAGAAAGATATTTTCCCCAAAAAAAGATCGCTCAACCGGCATGTGGGAACGATAGATCAATTTAGAACTTTGGGAATTATTTAGTGAGGCAAACATAGTAGCAGTGTTGAAAAGCGTATGAGCTGGACAGGCTACATATGGAAAGCACAAGGTCGGATAACTCTTGAAACAACAAAATTGATCCTCAATGGAAAGAGACCATTAGAAAAACCAAGGTAAAGATGAATAGACAAAATTAAGAGTGACTTGTAAATTTTAGGAGTATAAGCGTGCGCACGGGTGCCGCAGAAGGTTCATGTGCGTATAAACGTATAGTATGTATCAGGGGTGGCCAACTTTGATAGACCTGCGATCGACCTCCGAGTTTTTGTAGGTGGTAACCAAAAAAAAAATGTATATATTTATTTATTATAACTGTCATTGCAGACTGGTTCGATTTATCAGTTTATACGAACGCGATAAAGGCCATTAATAGGAAGTAATGCGGGCTATCCATCCAATAATACGATAGTTAATAGATATCAGTGTATAATCTTGTTTTTCATAATTATTTATTGTCTTTTTCTAAATCTAATTTTTATATTCGTGGGATATACAAAGATACACAAATTGTTCAAAAATTTAAAAAAATGCGAAAGGGTGTCGCGATCGACCGGTTGGCCACCACTTGTATATATCACATAATTATATACGTTTTATACCGTATAAAAAGGAAATCACTTATTACTAAAAACATATTTATAATTTACAATAACTATAAAAAAGGAAATATAAATTATAAATAGACAAGCGTAGAACTATAAATTCATTATTAATAATTATAAATATCTTGTTGTGAACGTATGTATGGTATACTTGTGATATTTATAAAATTTTAAATATTTTGGCAATATTAAAATTTTATTTTATTTTCTGTACCTAGAGCAATTTTTTTTTATTATTTTATATTTAAATAGATAAGAAAAAATTAGAGAAAAAAATTAAGAACAAAAAGATTTTTTTGCAACTTATTTAACATATATCGTTTTTAACACTCTAATATATTTTTACCAAGTATAAAATAAAAAATCTTAATAGCTGAAATAGGAAATATTTTTAATTTTCTAAGAGTGAATTTCAAAAACAAATCATATTTTACGTTTTATATGTATTATTCGTGGAATATTATACTTTCATCATATATTACCAACCCTGTTTATATAACATGCATGTATAATTTTTTTACTGAATATGTTTTTAGTATGTATAAAAATTAAAATCCTAACTTAATATCTTAAATAGGAAATATTTTTAATTTTTTAAGAATGAATTTCAAAAACAAAACATTATATATTTTATAAGTGGGATTTTATACGTATAAAATGCATAACATTAGCAACCCTGGTATTTTTCAATGATTTATAATATTTGTACTGGTCTACATTAAAGTAAAATCATGTTATAGACTCTAAAACATAATTTTACTTTAATGTGTTTTTAAAAATTACTTAAGATTTTATATTATATTATTATATTATTCATTAATTACTAAATATAAATTGGATGTGCACTTGATTTGTATCATAGTCATTCGTAAATTGTAGGTATAATAGTTTTAAGATAAATACAAGTAGAATAGTAAGATATAGTAGAAATAATTCTATAAAAACTAAAAAGTATAAATGGTAGCAGGTACACAAAGAAAATTATAAATAATTTACTTAATATAAGATTAATATTTAAATAACGAAGTAGTATTAGTTAATTATTAGGTAATATTAGTATTTATTGCATTGACAGATGTTTACTTCATAAAAAATATAAATAATGCAGTAAATAATACCTAATTTTTAATAATAGCCTTAACTAGGTAATATTAGTAGCATTAGTTAACTAGGAAATATTAGTTAAGGCTATTATTTACTGCATTATTTATATTTTTTATAAAGTAAACATCTGTCAATGCAATAAATATAAATCATGTAGTTACACACTCACATTAAATTGACGCATTTACGTGTATAAATTTTATAATTACATGATAAACCAGAGACAAAGGTTAAGAAAATATAAAACATTGTTTCCAATTGAGGACAAACATTGGCTGGCCGCTATTAGTAATAGTTTCACTTTAAGTGTAGATTCTTCTTAAGCATGTTTGAATGTTAATGTTAATCAGCATAGAAAAATAAAACTCAATAAGCGAAAATGAACTACTCTTCATTTAAAATTACTCAAATTAGATCTAACAAACTAATTACATATTTTATTTGGTAAATGGCCATTTTTTGTATATTCACTATGCATAATTGGTTATTTAATCATTATTAAAAATAATTTTAATAATAGAAGGTAATCAATATATTTTACAAATTACAAAAAAAATTGTATTCAATTGATTCAATTCATATATTTTTAAATTGTATTCAATTAAGTATTTGAGATGAAGTCTTAATGAAACAGCTGTATGTAGTACCTTAATCTTCTAAGAAGAAGTATTGACCTGCTCGCTTTTGTTCTACATCCTAAAAAATTATTAAGTAAATAGTTAAATTAATATTCTGATTCTAATATTATAAATTAACATGTTAATAAATTCTTTAAGATAAAAATAATAGTATTAAAAGATATTTGAAATCAATGGCGTAGTGAAGGGGGAGAGGGACTGAGGAGGCTATAACAAAGTGTTTATGTGTATGTACTATACAAATATGCAACTATTTAAGTTTTTAACTTTGGTGTTGACTAAATATTGAAGAATAACAGATGGTTGTCTATAGTACAAAAACGTATTAATTCTACTATGATTACTATAGTATTTTTAGTGATCATGAACATTGTGGAAACTTTTGTCTAACACTATAATTGTATAATTACTTTATTATTATTACAAAATATATTTTGATAAATATTATTAAAACTGTTTCAAAATGCTAAAAATAAATTCATGAACTCAAAGGGAAGGTAAAGAGTGAACTCTTAAATCCTCTCTTACCTAATTAAAAAGTGTTTAGCCTATCCTATTTAAAATCTTGGCTACGCCACCGATTTTAATATATTTGCTAATAATAATTTCATAAAAATAATCATACATTTTTACATGGAATCCAATAACTATACTCGGGCCACTAAGAGACCGCTTCTGGGCGGCGACCAAAACTCGACCGATCACGCGCATTCCCACCACTAAACCTGCCTGTATGGCTTCCATAAATGCGTGCCACCGAAACCGTCGTACGAAAAACAGAATTTACTGCGGTAACTAGGTGGTAGAGTGGGAGAAATTTGGGTACGAAACCGCAGAGCTCAATCATTTGTATGCGCGAAAGAGTAATGCTCTCTCAGTGGCCCGAGTATATATATAATATATTTTTACCACTCACCTTAACAGAATTTGTCTTATTAATCCTAGGTCTAAAATTATTAGGATCTCTTCTGAATGTAATTCCAAGGAGCTCTAAAAATCTATTCATTCCAGCTAATAATCCCTGAGGAGTATTTGCTGTAGATGTTACTGAAGGTTGACCTTCTAATACAATAACTCGATCTGCTAAATATGTTGCCATAATAAAATCGTGTTCCACAACAAATCCGGTTTTTTTAGCATGTAAAATGAATCGTTTAATAACTTTAGCAGCTACTAAACGCTGTTCCGAATCCAGATATGCAGATGGTTCATCAATTAAATATATATCAGCTGGTTTTCCTAAGCATAGAGCTATGGCAACTCGTTGTAATTCTCCTCCAGATAAGTTTTGCACTTCTTGATCCATAATATCATCAATTTTTAATGGTTTCATCACTTCTGTTACAAATTGTGGATGAACATAAGCATCTCGAATTTTTTCATGTAAAAGTACACGAACCATACACTGACTTTTAGGACTAATTTTTTGAGGTTTATAGCTTACATTCAATCTTGGTAGATCAGCTGTAACAATTTTAATCGACAAATTCAATAATTTAATATAATGCACTATTTTTAATTTAATAATACAATAAAAATCATTAACCTTTTCCACCATCAGGTGCCATTATTCCAGCTAAAAGTTTAATGAATGTTGTTTTACCAGTTCCGTTTTCACCTAATAAAACTAAAATTTCAGAATCTGTAAATTGTCCTGTTTCAACTTTCAAATAAAAGTTTCCTAAGGTTTTTGACATCTCTGGATATTCATAATGGGTCATACGCTTTACTTCTTCTTCGGTAGCACTTTCTGAAACTTTGAATATAAGACTTTCATCTCTAAATCGGAGATTTTCAGTTGGCACAAATCCATCCAAAAATATATTTATTCCTAAAAAAAATAAGTTAAATAAATATTATTATAATAAATGTAAATGTTAATATTTTTACCTTCACGTACTGAAAAAGGCATAGTAACAACTCCATAAGCTCCAGGTACTCCATAAAGAACACAAATATAGTCAGACAAATAATCCAAAACTGATAAATCATGCTCTACTACAATAATGTATCTAAATAATAATAATAAATAAACATAATTTTTTTAAACATTTAAAAAATAAAATTCAACTTACTTATCAGGAGCAATTAAAGATCGTATGGTCAAAGCTGCCTTCAAACGTTGTTTAACATCAAGGTAACTAGATGGTTCATCAAACATAAATATGTCTCCATTTTGTATACAAACCATAGCACATGCAAAACGCTGTAACTCTCCTCCTGAGAGTTGTTCAATAGATCTATCACGAATTTTATCCAACTCTATAATTTTAATTTTAAATAAAATACTTGTAGGCTAAAAACCTAACAACTATCTAGAATACTATAAATCAATTAAAAATAGTATTCAATGAATTAGGTTAACATACCAAGGAAATCACATATTTCTTCAATATTATTTCTTTCATTTTTCTTATCCAATAACTGTTGAACAGTACCTTTAACAGCTTTAGGAATTTGATCAACATATTGTGGTTTTATCATAGCTTTTAAATCATCTTCTAAAATTTTAGTAAAATAATTTTGTAACTCTGATCCTCTAAAATGATTTAATATTTCAGACCAATCAGGTGGATCCTAAACAATTTTTAAAAATTATAAAATATTGTTACTTTTAAAATTGTGATAGAAAGAAAAATATTAGTTTAATAATAAACTTTACTCACAGAGAAACGCCCAAGATTAGGTTTTTGTTTGCCTGCAAGTATTTTTAGTGCTGTAGATTTTCCAATACCATTAGTCCCAACCAAACCTAACACTTCACCCTGCCTTGGTGTAGGTAATCTATGCAATTTAAATGAATTTTTAGAATACCTATGGGTTGTATCCTTTTCCAAATTACTAGGTAAATTAATGATAGTTATAGCTTCAAATGGGCATTTTTTGACACAAATTCCACAACCAATACATAATTCTTCAGATATTGAAGCTATTTTATCATTGGGTGTTACTTCTATGCACAACTTTCCCATTCTGACAACAGGACAAGATTTTTTGCATTCTTGACGACATCTTTTAGGTTTACACTTATCGTTATTCACAATAGCGATTCGGATTTGTTTATCCGTTTCTTCAACTGCTTTATTACGCGGCATTCTAAAAAAGTTGTAAGAACTATTAAAAAAATAACTTAACTATGAACTTTCACAATATTATTGTAAAATACATAGTTTTTAATTTTAACCATAAGATAATACCTTCTTTAATCATCAACAATTAAATAATTACAAAAATATCTAACTTTAAAGTTATAAATATAATTAACTAAGAAAAATGTAAACAAAACCAAAAAACGATCGCCTACTCTTAGGTAAGTTCCTAGTCGTAGTGTCGTATTGACACGATATTATTTAATTTTTTTCAATTTCTAAATATTTTCTTAAAATTAAAAAAAAAAATAATAAAAACACGTTGACATCGGTAACCTCAATGATTTAAAAGCCGATTTCCAAAGACGATAACCTTTTTTGATTATTATAACAAGTCTTTGAAATTTAATTTCTGGTTCACTGTTAAAAATACATCTGTAATCATTAAATTTTATATGATAACATTATTGTTAATATATTTAAACATACTAGCTTCAGAATCTGTGTACCTCGCTTTGGGTGTAATTCGCTTATAGTCATTAATTTCAAACATTTTTATGTAGAATTACAACAATCTACCACGGTTATAAATTGTGTGATAATTATTACTTTTGATAACATACAGGTGGAAAACTGAGACCCCTTCAGCGTCAACAGCGTTCGCTATCTAATAGACACCGTTGGCACAATTTTTATTTAGGATTTTATATAGTGATGGGAATAATCGAATGATTTCGAGATATTATAATATTCGATTATTTTAATCGTGAGAATGGTCAGTATTGAGTATGGTCAGTAATCGAGATATAATAATCGATAAAATATAATCGAATAGAAAAGAATCACTCAAATAATATTACTCAAATTTATGGTCAATAACTTGCCAGCTCTACTCAAGATCTATAAAATACTTTTGTATATAAACATTATAAACTAAAATTCATATTTTTTAATATTCATATATAATAAAATTTTTATATTCATCAAAGTAGTCCACATGGAGTAAGAATTGTAAATCGTAATTTTTTACTGTAGAAAATTGCAATCAAAATACTGAATGTTATCGTATGGTACCTACATTGTATATTTTATTTAAACAGCACCAACAATTGTTTTTATTTGTAAAAAAGTTAATATACCTACCTAATTGTTTCATTATAAGTACCCTACAGTACCATACCCTCAATTAACATGTGTCAAACATATAAAAAAGTAAAACAATCAAATAGCTGAGGGCAAACCACATTATATTTGAAAACAAACGAGCATAATAAAACCCATAGAACGTTATGCGTCTCCTCAACAATAGTTAAAGTTTTAATGTATCATTTATTATTAAATAGATGGAATATAATTTTAAAATGTATTAATACGCATAATATAGATCTTGATATTTCAATTATAGAATAAAATATATATTTATGATTATAAAAATATTATAAGTGTCTTCTTCTGTAATAAACCAATAACATATTTAAGGGAATATAAGTAATATGATTTAAAAACACATTAAAAATGTATAGCTTTTAAAAGTATGGTACAATTAAAAAATAAAATATTTTAACATAATTTAATATTAAGGTATACAATGCGAATATCACAATTTAAAAATGCAATATATAACATGTTTGATTTCTATTATCAATGTAGTACAACCAACAATAATTAAATGGGTAAAAAAAATACATTTCATTTAAATAACAGAAAAAAGCATTAATATGTAGATAGATTTTGGTATAAAGCGAATACTTAATGATAAAAGCTTATTGCATAATAATGAACATTGGTGTTAGTAATAGTGTTAGAATTTTTCAGTTCCAATTCAGTAAAGCATAAATT
The DNA here is from genome assembly GCA_034509805.1 of Sipha maydis. Taxonomy (NCBI): domain Eukaryota; kingdom Metazoa; phylum Arthropoda; class Insecta; order Hemiptera; family Aphididae; genus Sipha; species Sipha maydis. Next base: position 79,899 of record JASXSY010002261.1, read on the forward strand.
AAAATATTATTAGTCTTCAGTAACAAACCTATAGCATAATGAAGGAACACTTTTATTAAAAATATGTTGAATACTATTTATTTGACTCATAAATGACAGATGGAACTATCAATTACAGTATATTTACAGTAGTCGGTTCAAAGAAAGGAGACATAATGCATAACATTTCCATCAATAACAATCAATCGATATATACAATGCGCGTTTGCACACAAAAAACTTTAAATAAGTGATCTTCCTTGATGTTGTCTGAAAAAAAAATTAGTACGATATGTGAATACTTTAAAATAAGTATATAAATATAAATGTTGGCGTCAGTTACGTTTAACATTCTTAGTGAAAAACGCATCCAAGAAAGACCACGTGGAGGTCGCCAACACCTTTCTCACAATCTGAGTGCATAAAATGTACTCGTCGTCAATAATTAAAAGTTTATATGGAAGAAATATAAAATATAAATAATTTATGAAAGACAGAATGTAGAAGTTGCTCATAATTAGAGAATATAAGTAGAGTGTACAGAAGATAAATATATATAAAAATATAATACATCAGTTCAGTTCTTCGATGACAATGATGTTGGCCATCAAGTCTTCGTCGTTCTGGTCATCGACCAGGTCAACGTCGTTCACCGTTACCTCTTCCACCTCGACGTCTTCGATTTCTTCAACCGCTACGTCGACAATCGCCTGCCCTCTGTCGGGTAAAGCGTTGTACTGAAGGGCACCGTCAACATCGATGTTGATATCATCATCACCCTCTACGTCGACGAACGCCTGTTGATCTTCGCCGCCAACATTGTCCTGTAAAATTAAATTACCTTCGACAACGGCGTGCGGGACCATGTCGACCGCTGCTACTGGTGCATCGGGCAAAACGGCATCATTCGGCACTGCTTCACGGCGGAGAACACGTCGAACGGCCGTAAACGTGAAGTCGTCACGATCAAAATGTCTCGAGCACAGTTTTGAAAACGCAAATACTTTGTTTCGATCAATTCCATGGCGCGAGACAAAATCTAACCATTCATTCCGAACCGCCTGATTCGTCGTCGGGAATTTATGAAGGGAAATGCCGACGCGGACAGATCCACATATGATACATGTGGGGGCCATTACGAAAAAAAAAATCTAGAACAAAAAATTGGAATTAGACAGAAAAAAAAAAAACCGACAATTTAAACTGAAAAGTTCTAATTGACAGCACAGCAATACAACATTCGAAAAGTAATGGACTACAAACAAATGACAGCACAGTAAAAGCAGAAATACATCCAAGTGCTCCGACGTTCATCGAAGCACAAACCATAGATTAGTATATATAAACGGCACAAACGGCTACGTGCAACGGAAAAATCCACAATACGTACGTGACCGGATGGCGTCGTTCGACGGTGTAGCCAACACTCACGTCATTCGACAGTTTAGCCAACACTCGCGACGTACATGCAAACAAACGTCACAATATATTAAAATATATGTGCTGTATATATTATATACAGCACATTTTTCTAAACTTGTATGCTATAAAAATTCATATTAGACAACTTTGAGCAGTGGCGTATTTGAGGGGGGGCGATGGGGGCAATCGCCCCCCCCGAGAATTTTTAGACCAGGAAAATTTTATATAACTAATGGGTATAGGGTATTTGAGTATTTCATTAAAAAACAAAAATGTCGAAAAATTGTGTTGTTGATAACAAATTATTGGTAAAAATCACGGTTATCTAGATAACCATGGTAAAAATGTACATACATTTTTCTTTGTGGTACACATGTCGTATATATGTATTTATATATTTACATTGCTTAAAATTAAGGACTTGTTCTTTTTCTTAAATTACATTAAAAACAAACTTATAATTCATCTCTTTGCTTATTTTTGTTGCTTTTTTTTGTTAGATTAAAAACATGGTTAAGATCCAAAATGAGGCAAGAACGCTTGACTGGTTTGGCTTTGCTAAAAATACATCATACTATATCAATATTTAATGTTATAAATAGATTTGCTAATAAAAAAAATAGAAATATAGATTTTGTTTTATTAATAATGTTGCTTAATATGTTGCTTTTTTTATCATATTTGTTTAACTTATTACTTTATAGGTTATACAGGTGCAATATAAAATTCATTATGTCTTGGTAAGTTTGTGTGAATAGTTGGGTAAACTCTTTTTAAATTCGCCCCCACCGACATGAACTCTCAAATACGCCACTGTCTTTGAGTATAGTGTATGAATAAAAGCACACTATACCGATAGTATTAATAACACAGTGTACAACATAATCATTGTAAAGCAAATATTTTTATTATTATACAACGTTTCAGTAAGATAGGGTTTAAGTAAATAAACTTTACTAAGACAATAATATTTTAATATTATATTAGGAGAAGAAAAAGGTAATAATAACCAAGCTCTTGGGTACAATAGTACTACACTCATGTTCGAGCATTTCTCAATCCATTACTCTGCAACCCACTATGAGCAAAGTACAGAGTATAGTTTAAGATATTTTAAACTAAACTACCTGGCAAAACTCTAGATACCCAATTGACAAATTTGTATTTAACCAAATAACAAATACTCTAAAAACTGAACTATCCAAACATAGATCCACTCAATTTCAGTCTCATCTAGAATCTCTAACTCCATCTGATGGCTCAATCTGACGTACCACCAAAGCAATAATCACCAATAAAATAGCTAAACATTTAACAAAAAAATCAATACTTCTGTTAACCCATATTTTCAATGCCATATTGAGACTATCTCATTTCCCTCCAACATGGAAGCACTCAATTATCGTCATGATTTCCAAACCAAACAAACCCAAGCAATTAGTTACATCTTATCGACCAATTAGCCTGTTACCTACATTTAGTAAAGTATTCGATAAACTACTACTAAAACGTATTACAACCATTATCCACGAAAATAACATACTGCCAGCAACTCAATTCGGTTTCCGTACGAAACATAACACCATCCACCAAATACACAGAATAACTGATCACATATCTACCTCTTTTGAGAAAAAACAATTTTGCCCAGGAGACTTCCATATCTCCCAAGCGTTCGACCGAATGTGGCCTACTCGTTAAGCTCAAACATTTTCTACCTGCACCTTATTATCTTATCTTAAAATCCTACTTAGAAAATAGATCATTCTCTGTTCGTATTAATAACAGCATCTCCATCTCACACCCAATTGAAGCGGGTGTCCGTGATTTATCACCCCTACTCTTTAACGTCTTAACCTCGGACATTCCATCAACCAACAATACTATTCTTGCAACTTACGCCGACGATACAGCAATCCTAGCTTCGAGTTTTGATGGAAATGTAGCTTCTGGTTATATACAGTCACACTTAAATCTCATAACTATTGGGCCAATAATTGGAGAATAAAAATCAATGAGACTAAATCAGTACAAGTTAATTTCACTCTAAGACGTAACGAAAATCCTCCTCTTATTTTAAATGGCACATGTATACCTATCCAGTCTTCGACAAAGTACCTGGGCATAACTTTAGACAAAATATTAACATGGTCACACCACACAAAATCTAAACGCAAACAAGCAAACATCCAGCTACATTTACTTCGTCCCAACCTCAAATCTTGGACGAGTACACTGGATCACTTCACAGATATATATCCTACGAAATATCGGCATCGGCCAAAGAGCCAAGTCAACAAGACACCATTGCTACATGGTCATGGAGAAAGTATGACCACACTAAATTACAGAGCTTCCTATCCGGGTCGAACTTCAAAATAGTCGGACCTACAGCATCATTGAGTGCGAAAGAAGTAGGAATATACCTAGAAGAGGCATGCAACAGCTGTATGCCGCGAGGAGAGTACAAAGGAAGGAAGAAACCTACTTTTTGGTGGTCGCAAGAAATCGCTGATCTCAGGAAGGACTGTTGAAAAGCAAGGAGAAAATACAAGAGAAGCCAATATCGCCAGAATAATACGCAAGAATCAGACTACGTCAACTACAAGGAGACAAAAAAGAGACTAAAGAAAACTATCAGGAAAAGCAAAGAAGCTGGCTGGAAGAATCTATGCGCACAAGTAGAAACGGATCCCTGGGGCCTGCCTTACAAGGTAGTGGCCAAAAAGCTAATGAGCAGAAGACCGATCCCAGGAATTCATCTTCCTGGTAGGCTGATATTCATAGTCGACACATTATTTCCTCAGGTACCAAAAATCAGATGGCCAAATATGCCTACGGAAACGAGGTTCCCAGAGATAACGAACGCAGAGGTAATAGAGGCCGGCCGAAAAATACCTACGGGTAAGGCTCCGGGACCAGACGGCGTACCAGACTTGGTGATCAAACAAATATCAACCATTAAACCAGAAATGCTCAGGGACCTGTTCAACGCATGCCTGAGAGAGAGTACGTTTCCGAAAGAATGGAAAATAGCAAAACTGGTGTTGATTCGTGAAGGAGACAAGCCATTGGATAATCCTAAGTCGTACAGACCTATTTGCCTGCTGAATACGATTGGCAAATTTTTTGAACGCATTATCAAAACACGTATAGAAAACTACTTAGAGTCATCTCAGGACATAAACACCAGACAGTTTGGATTCAGAAAAGGGCGTTCTACCATAGACGCAGTGCAAGAAGTAATGAGTATCGTAGAAAAAGCCACAACAGGACCACGGTATAGAAGAAAGCTCTGTGCCGTGGTAGCCCTAGACGTGGCTAATGCCTTTAACACGGCTAAATGGCACAAAATAGAAGAATCCTTACATACTAAAGAAATACCTGCGTACCTCGTAGGAATTATAAGGAGCTACTTAAGTGAGAGAGAGCTCCAGTACGATAACGGCGGAAAAAAGGACATAACATGTGGCGTACCGCAGGGATCGGTGTTAGGGCCGGTCCTATGGAACCTAATGTATGATGATCTGCTTCAGATACAAACAGGTGGCAATCATCATGGTATATCATCTTCGACATTGGTTGCGTTCGCCGACGATGTGGCGGTGATAACTACAGGTCACATGACTGAAATTCTACAAGAGGTTACAAACAATGCGCTCACAGCAGTCGCAGAATGGATGGACATGGCAGAACTTTCATTGTATGTAGAAAAGACAGAGGCCATTATTCTTACAAATAAGAGACGCTATGAGAGGCCAGAGTTCAAAATACGCGGCACGAGTATCCAGATAAAGGATCAAATTAGATATTTAGGAGTGGAACTTCACAGAATTCTCGGGTTCCGTGCACACCTCGTATCGGCAGCTTCAAGGGCACAAAGCACATCGCAGGCATTATGTAGAATAATGCCGAATATAGGGGGCTCAGGCCAAAAAAAGAGACGCCTACTAGCTACAGTGGTACTAAGCAAGTTAATATACGCGGCACCAGTTTGGTCGTCGGCTCTTGTGTTTAAGAGAAACATTCAAACTATACTTAGACCTCAAAGAACCATCGCGCTACGGATAGCGATGGCATACAGAACAATATCGACAGCGGCGATTATGGTAGTGGCCGGAGTTATCCCCGCACACCTCCTTGCGTGGGAAAGGTCGAGGAGATATGAAATTAGGAAAGATCCTAATAAAGCGGCGATAGAGAAGGAAATACGCGAAGAAGTTTTCAAGAAATGGCAGACAGAATGGAACAATGAAACTACGGGAAGATGGACCTGGAGACTAATCAGGGATGTTAAGAGCTGGTTTAACCACAAGAGTGGAACAGTTGACTTCCATCTCACAAAGATGCTAACTGGCCACGGATGTTTTAGATATTATCTGAACCGTTTTGGGAAATTGGAAGACCCTAGTTGCATTGACTACCTCGTAGCAACAGACGACGTCGAACATGCAATATTCGGCTGTGACCGATGGAGTACAGACCGAAGGACACTGGAGAAAACATTGGGTCAGGAGCTGCGACCGGAAACGATCGTGGAGATGATGATGAGTGGCCTTGACAAATGGAAGCTGATTAGTAATTTTATCAACAAACTCCTTTCGAGCAGAGAAGAAGAGGAACGGATCAGGCAAAGAAGAAACCAAAACTACTGAGTTAACGTCATGTACGCCGAAGGCGAAAATTTAGAGGGATAGGGCCCTCTCTCCTTTTTTTTTGTATGTGCACAGCTTTTATATAATACCTTGAATAATGTAATGTTTATCTTCAATAAACAATAAACGATACGGCGGATGAGAGGGAAGGACGACCCAACCATGGGTGTAGTACCCCCCTCTTCCGCACCGTGATTTAACACAAAAAAAAAAAAATCCTCAAATCTAAAATCAGCCTAGCAAATAAAATGTTCATATACAACATTTTAATCAGACCCGTTTGGTCGTATGGGATACAAATATGAGGACCTACCAAACCATCCAACATTAGACCATTACAATCTTCCAATCAATAGCTCTAAGAATCATCACAAATGCCCCCTGGTACTTAACAAATCAAAATCTTCATAAAGACCTCCAACTACCAACTGTCAAAGAACTAGCAACTAATCATTACAAAAAATTCCATAACAAACTTAAAGATCACTCCAATCCACTAATTCATCAAATGTCCACCACAACAATTCCGAACATTATCACCCGCCGCCTTAACAGGGACTGGCCTCGTGACCTATTAGTTCCTGTGAAGTTGTAATACAGGTGTAAATAATAAAAATAATAAAAATTAAAAAATTAAAAAACTATAAATAACAAATATTAAGTAATATTATATGTGTGGCCAATGGGCCACTTCCTATTCAAGTTTTCATGTCACTGTCTGTCCTTTATATCAAAATTGCTTATTGTGTAACGTTTCACAGATTGTAATTTTCTTAAAACAATAAAGATACCTATTTTAAAAAGACATTTATAGCATAATGTAATAAGAGCATTAAAAAATGTAACAATGTTTTCTTTATTTTATTTTTGTCATTAGTACTAATGACATTGAATTCCATTCCAATAAAAAAAGTATGATGAAAACATACAACAGCTATCTTCTCCCTATATTATTTGGAAAAATATATCAAATTGTATTTAACATATATTTAAAAAACAAATTTATAATAATTATAATAATAATTATTTAACACATAATTTAAAGACACAATTTTTTTGTTACCATTAATTTGTCCTTTTATCACGAACTAATCCGCAAATTATCCTCCAAATTTTATTTTCAAAAGTTCTAAGTCATCTCACCGTCACACTTGTCGTTGTACACAATTCACATCCATAAGTGAGAGTGGGTCCAATTATCGCCGTGTACAGTCTTAGTTTTGTTTTCTTGAATAGAGCTTTGGATATGAAGAATTTGGACAGTGCAGTGTAAAAGAGACTCTTTCTGCCTTTATTGTCCTCACACCAATCTTACGTGACCAATCATTCTTTGTACTAAGTAGTACTCCTAGATTTTGTAATTCTACAACTTTTTCAAAAGCTATTGTATCTAGGTCGTCTTGGTATGATTTTTCGTTGAGAAGATCCATAATTTTGGTTTTTATTCGTAACCCTACTTTTGCTGCGGCCCTTTCCAGATCCGTGGTTAAACTTAGAGCACTCTCTAGTGATTCACTAAGGATATTCAGATCTCTCCAAAACCCAGAAAATGTACCCGGTGGTCATTAATCACTATCCCACTTGCTTAAACTTGCATCATCCACACTTCTAAATTAAACAATAGCGGGAATAGTGCATCGCCTTGTTATAAGCCGGTCTCTACTGTGAAAGTCTTAAATAATGTGCTGTCTACCCTTACCTGGTATTTTGTTCCCTCCATATACACCTAGCGTAAAAACGGTCAAAGGAACGAGGTTGAACTCGTTCTCTAGCATTCTTGGTGGTCTTTCCGTTGCTTCAACGCGGTGATTCACACGACTAGGTCAGATCCGCGAGTTGCGGATAGCCGTATTTAAACACTCTCCCATGGTAAGAGATATGGAAAAAATATAGTGAATACCTCCGCCTGGATAGAGAATCTGCGCAATAGCCAGCACGGGGTAGGGACTCTACCAATGCGTATCCAGTTGCGTAGAATCCATGGTGCGTCTCGAGCTCCGAGGATGCCATGCAATTAAAATTTACTCTGAACCAGTCTCGGTGGCTCATCCCTGCGAGTCGGGTGTCCGTTCCTACTGCTCCCGGGCACCCTACGTTAGTCTAGTCTTCTCCCTTAGGGGTCTGCGAGTGGTGATGGCCACGGTACGAATCCTGTATTAACACGGTAGACGACGGGGTGACTTCTCGCCGCCGAAGCTTGTCCTACCAATGACGCTTAACACGAATGGTATGTCGGGAGACGCAATTAGCACAGGTTGACAAGTGACCAACGTGTCTCGCCGCTGCGCCAAGTTCAGTACCAGCTGAAATTGAGGTTGGACTCGACGGGGCTTAAGGAATCATTGGATCAGTACCAGACGATCACCGGACGTCCGGGGTACTCTCGGGAATTCTTACGGTACGGAAGTCGGTAACCCGGCGTGGAGTGGCGTAAACCTGCCCTGGGGAAGCTCAAGCTACCCCTTCTCGACCACGTTACTTGAATAACGCCACGCGTTAAGCTCTATTCACACTAGCGGTCTGGTCACAGTCAAGAATTATGATGTAGAGTTCTCACTACCGATCACAGACAATCAATAAGTCTGCTCATTATTATCAAGTGTTATGAATTATTGTGTTACGTTTTGATATGGTTTTCATTGAATCATGTCGTGATAGCATTTTCAAAATAATTTTGATAAAAATTGCATTAATTTTGGACGAAGAAGAAGAAATGAGACAAAGTAAACAAATATGGGTTCACCAATTGGTCCAGATTTGCCAGAAGGACGAAGAATATATGACACTGTATCGCTGGTTAGTGAATGATGACGTAATTTCACCGTCCATTTCAGAAAAATATGACCGGGACTGGTGCGGCTCAGTTCATGACTACTGCAGTCAGATCGTGCATCGACTGGTCGAGATTTGACCGAGATCAATAGTGTGTACGATGCCATTGGAATACGTTCTACCAATGCTGACTTGACCGTGACCGGACTGACCGAGACCACTAGTGTGAAAATAGAAGCAACGCGGCCGATATGGCCTAGGCCACAATCCGGATCTCGTATTCCTTCCACAAAAATTTTGGTGAATATTACAAGCTTATAAGGTATTCCAAATTCTTCCATAATGTTATACAAACTCTCTATGTACGCTATCGTAAGCTTTTCTAAAGTCCACAAAAATCTACCAAAAATCTTGACAGTATTCATATTTTTTTTCAATAATTTATCCAATTATCAATAGTTGTTCTATTGTTGAATACTCTTTGCGGAAACCATATTGATATTCTCCTAAGCACTCTTCTACGTATGGTATTTACTTACTTAGGAATAAATAATAAATTAATCTTTACAATGATAGCTTCTACATATTGAATAGTAAAATATTCAATTCCTAAGGTCATTAAATGCATTAATAACAATCTTACTAGTTAAAATAAAAAATTATTAAAATATCAAAGAGTGATAAATACAAAGTAAGAGATAAAGTCATTTAAAGAATATTAGATTAGCAAACGGTATTTAAGGTAACTCGATAAAAATTACAAAAACTTTTATAATTTCATTTGAATATAAATTGATTATTAGAAAAATCAAGTTTAACATACATTTTGATAAAGACTAATTATTTTATCATTTTAATAAGTTTTTAAAATAAAAAGCATAAGTAATGGAAAATATTTATTTATAGCAAAATCAATATTTATAAAAAAGCATAAACATTTTTCATTTCTTTTTAAACTTTTTGGATTTATTTCCTTTGTGTTTACCAATATTTTTTCTTCTTACACCCATTGCACCTTCTTCATCATCATCAAGTGTTCTTTTTCCTTTTTTGTCACCCAAATCTTTCATATTCTATTATTTTAAAAACATTGAAGTTAAAATACAAATAAAAATTTAATAATTTAATATTAAACTCACCATCTTAGCAAGTCTTTGGGCCTCAGACACACGTTCTTGTAAACACATCACTTCATCATCTTCAACTTGATATAGTGGCAATTTTTTACTAATAAGTTGTTCTATTCTTTGATACAACTCAATATCATACTAAAAAAAAAAAAAGTATTAAATTTTAAAATTATGAATAAAGTATGATTATTATTTAATATTTAGTAATTAAATTATTAAAAATGTCATACTTGAGTCACAAAAGTAATAGCTTTTCCTGATCTTCCAGCTCTAGCTGTTCGTCCTACACGATGAATATAATCTTTACTATGTGTTGGCATATCAAAATTAATAACAACATCAACATGTGGAATATCTAAACCTCTGAATTATCATAAAAAATTCATAATATTACATTATAATCATAAAAAAACAATTAATTATTTTACTTAAATAAATATACTAACCTACTAGAAACATCAGTTGATATAAGTATTGATCTAGATTTTGATTTAAATTTATTAAGTGCAGCTAATCGCTTATTTTGAGTCATTTGTCCATGTAACGGGATAGCATCTAATCCTAAATTTCTTAGTAGCAAAGCTACACGTATAGTACTATTACATGTGGCCATAAATACCATAAATGAGTTACCAGCCATTTCATTTAATATGTGTACTAAATATACATCCTACAATTTTTTATTTTATAAATTATAAATACAATTGTAAGTTAAAATTGACTTCCAACATTTTTTAATCCTTACTTTATATTTAACTGGAATAAAAATATAATATTGATGCAGCTGTTCAACTGTTTGAAATTTAGTAGATACTTCTACTCTAACGGGATCAACCAAAGATGCACGGTGAAGTTTTTGTACTTTTTTTGTCATTGTAGCAGAAAATAAAAATGTCCGTCTCTCACGAGGTATGACTTTTAATATTTTATCAACTTCCTCTTCAAAATCCATATTCAAAATTCTATCAGCTTCATCCATTACCTATACATTTTAAGATTTAAAAATGTTATAAGAAAAGTTTAAAAGGCATAAAGTATATAAAAATATATTTACTTACAAGTACTTTTAAATTTCGTAAACTAAATCCTTTAGTATTTTCAAGATGATCAACTAGACGACCTGGGGTAGCAATGATAATATGAGGTTTCTTAGCCAACATTAATGATTGAGCCATCATATCCATACCACCAACAATAACGGCGCATTTTACTCCAATATTTGATCCTAATAATAAATTCAAGCAAAAAATTCTTACTTAAAAAATAATTGATATTTTAATTAGTATTTACCTAATGCTTCTATCTGCTCGGATATTTGGAAAGCAAGTTCTCTTGTGGGTGTTAAGATAAGAGCAAAATATCGCTGAGGATTTTCTAGTAATGCTTGTAAAATAGGAATAGCAAAAGCACCTGTTTTTCCAGATCCAGTCTCGGCTAGACCAATTATGTCTTTGCCTTGCAAAGCTACTGGAATAGCTTCTTTCTGTATTTTAGTGGGATTTTTCCATTTTAACGATTCACAAGTTTCACATAACACATCTGTTACACCCTGTAATTCAATAATTGATCATGAAAATTGCAGAAAAGACATTTATTCAAAATATGTTTGGTAGTTTTCATAAAATACTTACTAAATCTTTAAACGTGACAGCGACTTCTGTGTCATCTCCTTTCTCGGTTTCTTTAGCAGTGCTCATGTCGATGGTTAATTTCTCTAGAGGTTTCGTGATAGATGTAATAATAACATGAGTTCGTTAATATGCGTCTAAGGAACAACGTGCCGAATGTCTGTATGACTGTGGTTCTGTTATCAGATTTGATGATAACATAATTGTGATAAGAGAAAATATTTAAATTACTTGAATTAATTTGTTTTAGTTATCATTACGAACTGTATCTTAATTCATGGTTGCCATATACTATTATCATGATTATAATCTTTAAAATATTTTAATATTTATTTCATTTCAATTTTTCTATTTCTAGTCACTATTTATTACAAATAAAATACTTGTACTTTCCTTTATTAACTATTTATTTATTTTAGAATGGCAGAAAATAAAGAATCCAAAGAGACAAAATTTAAAGGTAATTCAATAAATATTCTATATTTGTTACATGAAATACTATAAATTTTGCTTTCAAATAAATGTTTAATTAATCGATCACAAAAAAATTTTAGAATTAGTGTCCTACAGTGAACCGGCCCTTCGTAATAATTCTTCGGTTGTTGAATACTGCCGCACTTCAATGTCTGCATTATCTGGATGTACTGCTGGAATTCTTGGATTGACAGGGCTGTCTGGATTTATATTTTATATATTTTCAGTTTTAGCTCTATGGGTAATTTATCAATTATCATTAAACATAAAAAATTATATCATAGATTGTTTATTGATTTACCTATGAATATTATTAATAAGAAATGGTTAATTATAAATGATAGAGACCATGTATCAAATCTTAGTAAAAATTATGAAGAATGATTTTCAATAATATTTTTCTTTTTATATATGAATTAAAATGTAATAATTTAATTATGTCAATAAATACATTATTTTGCCTTTTGCATGTATATTCCTAATCTTGTACCATTAGCCAAATCCAGTAGCAGTTTACTATTTTTATTTTATAGTATCTAAATTGTGCTCATTTACCCTTCTCATAATTAGAGTAAGAACATTTTAGCTGTTGAATCCTAGTAACAACTCACCATATTCTTGGTTTTTTTACATACATATTTTTTAGTATATTATGTATATATATTGAATATAACATAAGTAAGCATGGGTGCTAGTTCTATTTAAATAATAACTTGTACTTTTGAAGATAGCTGCTACTGGTCAAGTCCTTTGTTATTATTGTTGTGTGCCGTCGGTTCTATAATGGTAGTTGAGGAAAAGGATAAAAGATTTCTATTTAAGTTATTACTTTTTCTTATAATATTCTAAGTCTAAAATATTAAATTAATTCATAAAGCAAACTGGTGTAAAGGTGTTTGCTCAGACCGGATTAAAACACATCTGATTTTGGATTTTGTTAGAATTCCCTTATATACTTAGATCTCATGTGAACCACTTGACCCGGACAGTATTGGGACAAAATATCCTGTGATAAAATAACCAAAGTTAAAATATCCAAATAAAAAAAATTATATAAATTTGTATTAATACCTGTATAATTTATTTTATTTAAATACATTATTGTTCATTTTTAGATCATATTTTAATAACATTTAACATTAATAATACTTTATAATACAGTTATAAAATAATAATAATAAGTTGTGTGATATAATAATTATATCTTTAGTTTTATGTAGTGCGTTATACTATATCATGTATTAGTTTTAAATAATATTTAAAGAAATGTAGTCAGTTAAAGTTAATTATTTATGATTAATGATTATATAGGACAAAATGTATTTTTACTATTTTTACTATTGAAATAGTAAAAATTTACAATAATATAATATTATAAAACAAATTTTACAAAATACTTACTAAATTTGAAAATCTATGATTCCATCCTTCACATTGATTATTTGTTCAGTTACCATCGCGCAAAGTGGTTTCCATAACATTCTATACCGATGGCGAACAGAAATATAGATTTTTATTATTTTTTTATTTGGATATTTTGTCATATATATTGGTTATTTTATCCCTGGATATTTTAACCTTAGATATTTTGACTTGGATATTTTATTACAGGATATTTTGTCTTAGATTCAACCCGGACATGGTAATATTATAATTGAGTTTTTAATATCCAATCTAAATGCTTTTAATTATTTATCCTATGATTAGTTTATTAGTGTTTGGCCTCGTGATTTCTATCTTTGCAAGATTTATCATTCTTATTAAATAAGTATTTGCTGTCACTTTAATAGTTTTTATCTAAATTTATTACATATTAGTTAATTAATACTGAGCGTCCAACTCTGAATTATTATTAATACATTTATTATTAAATGGTTGGTTTTGTGATTTCTACATTCCACAACTTTTCACATGTCAGTGTTTATTACAAATTATTTTTGGGTGTATCATTTAATATAATAATGATATTCATAAGATGTATTCTATTACTTATATAACTCTTGTTTAGTGGTTATCATGAAAACCTTCATTTATGTATGTCCATAACATTATTTAAAAAAATATGTATACTAATGATGATTACTGTTCAAATTTTGATATTAACATCCTACCTTTACAGCAAATTTTTGATTGATTGCAAAAACTGAATATTTTATCAGCATTTGGAAAGTAGAAAATGATTTTAATGATATTTAATTTATTTTATTAATATTATTATTATTGAATTTGTAAGATAAAAACACATATTTGTCATATTTGTAAAAACTTAACTCTATAATAAGGTTTAATTATAGAATTAAAAAATATTCTGGAGTTACATACCATTACTTTTATTTTAAATGTTTGTACCTTACAGATTTTACAATTTGATTCTTGCAATTAACGTGCTAAATCATTATAATTTTTAATAATAAATAAATGTTTTGATAAATTTTATACTCATTAGATTAATTTTAAATGTATTATTATACTTGTGCATTTATAACTATTATAATACTTTAATAGCAGGGCTGTATTTAGTATTTAGGCGCCCCAGGGGCACTTATAATATTCTGCCCCCCCCCCCCCCGTTTTGGTGCATAAAGAGTGTTGGAGGGGAGGCGGATGAAAATAAACACAAAAGAGAAATAAATAACAATTTACCGCCCGAAAATTCCACAAGAGAGAGGCAATTGCCCACCCTGGCCCCTCTTAAATACGGCCCTGTATAATAGTTAAAACCTTATATTATTTAATTTCAGGCATTCAAATAAATAATATTTTTATGTTTAATTTCAGGGTTTGTTATTGTTCAAAGCAGGACATTTTTGGCAAAAATATTTCCTTAACAGGCATAGCTTATTGACTGGAGGTTTCTTCAGTGGACTTTTTGTATCCTTTGTATAAAATATATTATGCTATATAATTTAATTTTATAATCAAACTTCAAGTATTTATAATTAAAATTTATTCATGGTAAAAATCCTGTTTAAATAAAATACGATAAATTAATATAAAACTTAAGGACTATAATATTTATGTTTTCCTGTAATAAGTTACATAATTTGTAATTAAATTTTGAATTTATTTTTGGCCAACAAAATTATTCATTTCAACCTGAATATATTAATTATAAATACTAAAAATCTTACAGTGTATTAATATTGTACATTTATATATTTCTTAACCTAATATTTCCAGACATATGTATTATTTTGGACGTATCCTTTTAAAAAATAAGTTTTATTTTGAATTTTCTTAAGTTAAAAAATAAAAAAATGAGTAAGTTCTAGCAATGATTAATATTACAAATATCTATAAATGTTTAATTGATCCCTATGGTAATATGTTCTTTATTTTCAAAAATTGTATAGGTAGGTCGTGTATTTTTTGGTGTTACATATAAGTAAGATAATGCTAAGTGGCAAATATTATAATTTTAATTATTACTTATTTGATCATCTACGAATTTTATATTATACTTTTTCCATAAAGAATTAATGAGTATTCTCTCCTGTTGAAAATAATTTCTCTTTGACGTTAGTTATGCTTTAAATAATTTAATGAAAATGAAAAATGGGCTTTATAGTTCTTACTTAATGGGTCTCAAACTAATTTTTTTTTAATTAACTTTTTCTTTTTCAGTTATTGCTTTTATTTATTGTAGAGAATATCTTTTAATGAAGATTATTTATTTTATAATTATACAAGTATTTATAATCTTGTACAGCATATACTGGTTATAAAGATTGATTCCCACTAATCCAGGACGGATCCATGACACAAAACAGCAGGTTCAGATTGATCCGAATCAGGTATTCACACTCATTCAGACCCCGAGTTTATAATTTTTAGTAAATAATGTTTAGTTTACAACTTACAATTTAGTCTGACATGCCCGAACCATCATTATTTGGCAAACCTGTCAAGGAACCTGGAAAGCAAACTGTTTACAAAGTATTTTAACCAGAACCTGGCACAGATGCCTACTCTGTGTCTGGATGAACACCGACCTGGATCAGTGGGAATTGAAGTTTAACGCATCAAAGAGTATAAATGATAACTATTTTTGTACTTAATTATTGTATTTCATACTTTTCTTGAGCCTTGCTTTCTTTAACGAACTTTTAAAAAAAATGTAACAAATAATTAGTTATTTGACTGCTTTAATGTTAAATGTGTTATATTTAAATAATTTTACATACATTTAACTACAACTTATAATTTTTATTCTATGGTATTTTGAAATAACAAAATTATTCTTAACTAAATGTATACAGATTTTTATATGGAATGGTACATGTGTATTAATAATTTTAGTGTATACTTACGATTTTTGTCTTAAATCTGAAATTTATTATTTATCTAAGATTTTGTGAAAATGAATAATAAAAACAAATTATTGCTTTATGAGGTATTATAATAATCATGTTAAATTTTATTGTAATATAATAATAATTATAATAATAATAATAATAAATTATCACTAATTTAACAACATGAAGATAATTTTATTAATTTTATCATAAATGGTAATACATTTTTGGTTAAGTATAGTATTATCATATAGTAGAAATATTTTTAACAATAAAATTCAAAACAGTCAATCGTTAGATAATAGTCTAGATTCTACATCAGAACACCAGCCTTAAAAAATCAATATATAACAATATAATTGAGACCTACCTACTATTAATAAAATGAACAATTATTTAAGGTCATATTTTTCACTGAATCCAGCATTTGTATTGTCTGTTTGGCTATCCTCATTATTTTTGATAATCTCGTACTCTTGTAGTTCTGCCTCCAGCTCATTTTCCCAATGTTCTTCTACAAACCGGATCCGAAAATTTTTAATAAACACACAAGGATAGGAAAAATATTTATAGATTTTATAGGTATAAGTTATTATTGCACATTAAGGATATAGGAAAAGCGAATATAGGAGAAAATACGCTTTAATGGGGAATGGAAGCAAAGCGCTTAAAGAAAGTCGTCTTGTGGTTGCAATTTGTTGACACCATTTCAAGCTGTTAACACAATACACACACACACATATTTGTTAAGAAATACAGTCAGTCTACATACATACTTGAATGACATTTCATGTATGTTTGAAAATAAGTAAATACAAAATATTAAATGTTTCAAAAGAGAAAGATTCTACAAATTCGATATTAATTATAAATCATTCAGTTGTAAAATTATTATTTTACTTACCAATTTTCATGAATTCATTAAGAAAATGAGAACTCATAGGAATTAGATAAAAATAATTAAAAAAAAAGTTAAAAATTGGATATAAAATGTAAGCAATCATGCATGCCTCTTGAGAGAAAATAATTCAACTAGTTTTTAATGAGTTAGATGTCAAACATTTTACAGTGATTAAATTAAAGGACAATGATACAAATAGTACAAGTGCAATTAAAAAAATAAATATTACATAAAATCCAAATAATGCATACATATTTATCAACAATATATTTAATTAAAATTATGCAATAAAGTCATTGGTTTTTGTTACCAATAAATTGAATATTAGAATATTATCAATTTATTTAAGAAATTAAAAAATATTTAAAAGTATTAAAATTGATCTTAATAGTAAAATATATAAAGATTAGTAATTTATTATTATTTTTCCGACATACCATTTTTTAGTTTTCTATTTTTTTAATAATATAATACAGAATGCAAATTTAAAATTGAGGGAAATGTTTTAGTTTTAAGAATATTTATAGAATAATATCATATATGTGTAAAAAATCTGATAAAAGGATAATTAAAACTAAAATATATTTATATTGTATAATATAATATACACTATATAAATAAAATTTTATTCAATGTGTTAAATTTTATTTAAAAACAGTTAAATGTTCTATACTTAAAAAATATCATATTTTAATTTCAGTATTTTTTAATATTTAAATAATTTTTTAGAGACACTACAATTTTAATAAAAATTATAATTACTTTGTTATTGGTACAATGTGTGGCCTACTAGTAGTCCATACGTAGAACAATTTAATTTAAATTAATATGAGCCTAAATTTAAAATATGTTCAATTAAAATTAATACAATTTTATAGATAATGACTTCCTTTTTACTTACCATTTTCTGAAGTCTCAACACCCAAACTTTCTTTCAAGCTCTTTCTTATTTCATCTATTTCATTTGTATCATGTTCTGCAAATGTATCCGATACAAATTCTGATTCTTTCATATAATTGTAAGTGTCTTTGTTCGTGTTGTCTATTATTACAATAATAATTTTAAAAAAGCAAAATAATATGCACTACACTTAAATTAAATAAAAAGTGCAGTATTTGACTAAAATAATATTAATGTAAATTTGATAAATATAAAAACCAAAAATAACATCATGCAAAATAAACAATCAACTTTAATTATAATTTTATGGAAATAAATTGTCAATGTTATTTTATATATTTTTTTTTGTAAATTAATTGCATTAAACCATGTCATTGATGGAATTAAGTAAGGTTTCCAATTATTTATTGTAAAATAAAAAAATTTAACTACCTGTCAAATTAGAATTGACATTTGATGAGGCTGTATTGTAATCAGTTGACTCTAAAGATTCCAAATTACTTGCATTACATATTAAATTGACTCTGTAGAAATAGTTTTGCCAGAAATTTTCTTCATTTATTCTAAACAGTATAGTAATATAAATATTATAAATATATATAAACTATTTCTAATCTTCTTCTTCTTTTGCCTCGCCTTCCTCCCAACTATTTGGGGTCGGCCACCCTTGTCCTACACCTCCACTTTACTCAGTCAATCACATCTCCTCTGCACACACCGACAGCCCTCATGTCATTCTCCAAAGTCTCCAACCATCTCTTTTTTGGTCTTCCTCTTCCTCTTTTCCCTTCAATGTCCATCTTCATAACCACTCTTACTGCATTCGTTTCCTCTCGCCTCAACACATGCCAAACCATCTCAGCCTATTTTCTCTCATCTTGTCCACAATTGGCGCTACACCAACACTACCTCTCACGTATTCATTCCTTATTCTATCTTCTCTTGTCACTCCACTCAACCATCTAAGCATTCTCATTTCCGCGACACTCATACTTTGTTCTATTCTCCTGTTAACCGCCCAACACTCTGAACCATACAGCATAGTTGGTCTCACTACACTTTTATAAAATTTACCTTTCAGCCTCATTGGAATTCTCTTATCGCATATAAACTATTTCTAATAAAATAAGCATGTAAAAATATTATATTTACTTACATTTTAGGAAAAAGATCAAATCGCATTTTTTCTAAGTTTGGATCTTCGGCTAAAATAGCCATAGCAACAGGATAAGATGTTTCATAATTGAAATTGAAATCTATACCTACAGGAGGACTGCGTACAAAATTACGCCTATCCTATAAATATAAAATAAATGTTATTTAATGTATTTAAAGATATCAATAGTTCATAATATACAATAATCAGCCCAGGGTGTATTTTTGCTACCCCTAAACGGTTTAAATAGATTTGTAAGGGTCAAACAGTTCAAGCAGGGCTACTATATAGTGCTAAATAAAAAATAAATTGAGGGGAAGATGTAATATTTTATACAAGATGTTAACAAAGGTCAGAGATTAGATATTCTCTTCTGAGCTAAAATTTTAAAATGTAAACTAGTCATGTATAAATTGTGTGTATTAAAAAAGTGGTCCGGTAAAAATATTCACTATCCCTGACTTGAAACTCTGAGTACAACTATGACAATAATGTATTTAAATAATAAAATAATAATCTATTTTATCTTATAAGTTTAAGAGACATAACAAAAAAAATGTTAATGATTCTAAAAATAATAATGGTAATAATAAAAACTATACACTCTTTTGAATTAAAAAGTTATAAATAAAAATATTCATTAATATTTATTATCTATACTAACAGTTGACAAAGCAAGACATTCAGCTTTCACAGCTTCTTCATTTGGATGACCAATCCAAGGTGGAACAGCAGCAGCCTCATTGTCTTTTTTATCCTTTAAAAATGATTCTTGTTCTTTGTTTAACTCTCCAAGTATACTCTAGAAAATTATAAAGTTTATAGCAGGGGGTCATCAATTAATATTTTTTGAGTCACATTGAGAATTTTAAAAATTCAAAAATTGAAAAAAAATGTTCAGAGGTTATCAAAATTCAAAGCCAATATTTTTAACACATATTATAATGGAAACATTTTTTCATAAAATAATTTATGTGAAGTCTCATAATGATGTTTAATATTAAACATTTTAAAAACAGCTAATGTCTGATAGCAATTAAATATGTACTACAAAATGTACAAAGTTAACAATTATTTTGTAGAAATATTTTACATATGATCATAAAGTTTAATAATAACTTTAAGTATCAATATAATATTTTTATAATTAAATACTAAAATATAAAACTATAAAACATTTAATTTGATGTTAAACTTTTTCATTTACCATATTTAGATATGTAAGTAGAGAAGATTAAAACAGAAAAAACATAGATACAAATAAACAAAAGATTTAATAACATAAAAACCATTTATGATAAACCCTGACATATACATAATATAATATATGTACTTTATTTTATAAATTTACTATTTTCATTAATACTATAATATACATTTTTTAAAAACACATTTCAAAATGTTTGTAAAATATGTTAATACACATATTGTATATGATCATAATTCAATAGGTTAAAATCAATTTTAAATATTTAAGTTAAATATTCAATAGATCATTTTTTTTTTTTTAAAAAAAAAAAACTTTGATTGATTTATAATAGTATAAAAATGGTAGAATTATAAATTTATCATTTATGCAATATATGAAAATAATTATTTTAAATTTATCAAACTTTGTTTAATTTTTTTTTTTATGATATTTTAGTAGTTGATGTTTTTTTAGCGTTCAATTACACATTTAAAGTCCTAAATCTATAGGGAGTTGAATTGCTCAGAAGATCATCCATCCAAATACTAGAAATAGTGTGGCTTATCCAGGGTGTTTAATTCCCTAAATAATTTAATTTAATTAAACCTTTTATAATTTTGAAAATAAATTGCATTTTATTTTATATAAACCAATTAAATAATTTAAATAATTCATATATAATAAATATAAATTTGAATTTATTTCAAACAGTATGGAAATTAATTAAAATAAAAAAAATGTATTTCTTAATATCATCTTTCAACTTAAATATCTATTAATAATAAAAAAAAAAATAACTAATTAAAATAATTAATAAATAATCAATTATTTTTATTTTTACTAAGCCTTAAAATTAAGTACAAATTATATAATCCTAAAATAATTATAGAAACATATAAACTTGTCAAAAAATAATGATTAAATCTCAAACAATATAATCAATACTAATTAAAATTATTTTTATACTGATTAATATTATTTACACATTACCAATAAATGTAATGTACTTTTTTCCTCAAATAATAATTATCTATATAAGGTGTATTATTTTTTGGTATTGGGTCAAGGTTGGGAGTAGTCGCTTAAAGCCGTATAACAAGTAGGGTTAGGAAATGAAAGGGGATAGGATGGATCAATAAACTGCTACTGCTATTAAACAGCATCCCTTCCCTTTGAACACTTCCATTATATCCGTACTATACCATAAGAGGGTGGTAAAAATGAATAAATAATACATTTAAATACAATGCATGCATGCTTAAAATATAGTAAACTTAAGTATTTTGAGATTAATACAATAAGTCCCAAACTATAATTCTCTACTCCTTTTTAAAGAGTCCAAAGGAAATAATATCTACTGATATAAATGTTAAGTATATCAAAAAATTTGTGTTTAAAAATTAATTAAATAAATTATTAACAAAAATAATTAATCAGTATAATAAATAATTAAAAGATTTAAGGAGAGTTAATAACTAAAATTATTATTATATTTTTATTTGACTTTTAATACTTGTTTTTCCTGTTTTAACTAAATATAAACAAATTTAAAAGTTCAATAAACAGCAATAAAAATTAAATAAATAACATTGTTTTAAAAATTTAATCAATTATATTAAATTACTATTTTTACAATTTTAAATGTTTAATAATAAAAATATTTTATATTAATTTAATTATTTAATATATAAATAAATAAAATTTTATTTTTTGATATTCAGTCACAATTTTATTAAATTTGTACACACCTGATAATAAATTCAAAACTGGTAATACTTTACGAATATAATACTCCATGCTAAGCTTTTATTTATTTAAATAAGCTATCTGCTTGTTTATATATTAAATTATGAATATTAACTGTTTAATGGTTTTTAATGTTTATATTATTTTTTATTATTTTATTACTAATTAATTTGGTTATAATTTCTAAAAATATTTATACTAACATTGTTTATTCCCTAATATTTATATAAATTGATGAATTTCAATAAATTGAACTAATTAATTCATTATTTTTAGTTAGTTAATACATCAGAAAATATCACAATACTTACATTTTCTCCAACAGTTTTTTTGATTTTAGCTCCTGCTTCACTGACTGTTTTTCCTGCTTTATTTACAGCACTGTATAAAAAGCTTCCTATGGACTTAGCACCTTGAAGAGCTTTAGTTGATACTGGAAATATAAAAAATTATATAAAACAAGAAACATAGACATTATAAATACTTAAGATTTTTTTAACTTAATGATCTTATCTTTACACATCTTCAATCTTATACCATAAAACTTAAAAATTATAAGTCTACCTTGTATAAAAATTTGATAGTTTATTCAATAACAAATACATAAAATATTTAAAAATCACTGAATGAAAAGATACTAACCATTTCCGCCTTGATTATTTCCCAGATCATCTTCTCCCTCAGAAATAGGAGTATCAGGATCTCCAGTAGCGCTAAAAAATGTGAACATAAATTTTTTATCCTTTTTATTATGAATAATAAATTTAATAATCCACCTGGAATTATCATCTTCTTTCTCTTTAATGTTCTCTTTTGTAGTTTCTTGTAAAAGTTCTGCTGGGGGATCAGGTACAACTTCACTGTCACTTTTACGCAAACCGGATATACCACTTCCCAACCAACTAGACATTTGATTTTTTACATTTCCCAACAACTCTAATTTACTAGATGGTTTTGTAGGACTAAAATAAAAAAAAATATAAAATACATAATTACTATCACTTGGTAAATTAAAATACTTCTAATGCCATATTATTTCATTAAAATTACCTAGAATCATCTTTTTTTTCGATGTATTCTTCAGGAAGTTCAGTTTTTGGTGATGGCACTGTTTCTTCTACATCTTCTTGCTTTTTACCAATCCAACTACTCATTTGACTTGTAATTCCGTTGAACATGTTGAAAACTGTTTACAACGATGTTTATGCACGAAAATTCAATTATTGCTTAAGACTTAAAATAAATATATTATTGCTTGATAGAAGCGATTAATTGCCGTTTATTTGGAGAACACTAGATAGTATATGAATATATGAACACAAAATGATTTCACATTTATAAACACATTAGTAATCAAACAAAATATTAAGATAATTTTAACGTCTGAAACAGCAAGTGGATAATTTTAAAACGATAAGGGGACACATCCACACACTTGAGCGCCACAAACTTGACTGTCGACTAATCCTGTCAACACAAAACACACAGGCTGTACGTACCAATTTTGCACAATGGAACGCTAAAATCGATTGGGATTTGGAGAAAAAGATTCGGTGTGCTGGTAAGTATCTGATATAGGTTATACGTCATTTTGTTGCTTATCAATGCACCTCAATTTTTTTTAATTTTCAAAAATATTCAATATAATTATTTTTTATTGATTGAAGACCAGTGTTAATTATAAGATTAGTAAAAATAAATTATAGAAAACCTTGAATTAAAAAAAAAGATGTTTAAAAAAGAATATTTAAAAAAATTATGTCTACAAGCCTCAAAATGAGACTGCGTAAACACGTAGTGTAGTATAGAAAAAACTTTTACCCAAACTCGATTTCTACGAATGTACAAAAAAATGTGTGAATGCACTAAGACTCGCAGCCCTGATAATTGATATAATAAGTCTAAAGTAATAAATTAACAATTTCAATTCAAATTAAGCAATGAGCAGCACTTTAATTATCTAATATTTAGGTATTTTCATATAATAATGAAAGAGCTTCTTTACTCAAATTAGGTATCGCCTTTCCCATGGTTTTTATTATCTTAAAATGTTTGTTAATAAAATATTTTAAAATTAAATTAAATTAAAATTTTAAAACTTTTAATGGTTAATACTCATTAATAAAGTTAATGCATATTTGTAATTAAGTTAATAAATAAATAAACAAATAGTTTATACATAGAAGTAAATAAATACATGCTTAGAGTCATGGTTTTATTAACTTAGTATACATCTGACGATAAATTTTCATTCGACATCGGTCGTACTTTACAAATATAATAATACTTCAGGCTAAACATTTATTTATTATTTATATCACATTAGGAAAATACTAAATAGTGCACTGTAAATTCTATAGCAGGGGTGACTAACTTTTAAAGATTATCAGACTTCTGAATTTTTCTAGGTTTGGTTACGATCGACCAAAAAAAATAAAAGAAATAGTTGTAACTGAGTTAAAATATATTTTATACATGTCACCCTTCTTTTATTTATTCTATTTAAAATATCAATAAGTGATAATAATTTTACAATTTTACACGTATTTTAATATATATTTTATCAATTGATATGAAGTGATTAATACCACAGAATAATTATTATATTATTCTGTGTTAATACCGTCATTTTATACGGAATATATATTTTCAGTAATTAGGTAATTAAGTTACGTACAATATACCTTTATTATTTGATATTATTAGCTGTTAGCTGTATATATTCTTTATTGTTATTATTTTAATTTTTATATTTGTGCGTTGAACAAAGATATAAATATTTTCAGAAAATAAATAATGAAACTGTTTTTTTGTAAGAATTCGAAAAAAAATTTAAGGGAGTCGCGATTTATTCGAACTCATATCGCGGTCGACCAGTCAAGCAGCCACTTCCTGATCTATAACAATGTCTATGCCTAATGCCCTATATTATATTACACACCCCGAGTGAAACCAATTAAACTACCTATAGTTTATATATTTTATAGTATATAACGTATGAAGTTCGCCCCCCACTTTTATAAAAATATTTAATGGTGTTACTGTATAGATTATGCGGATTATAAATGTTCTATATTTTCTCCCTCAAAAAAATGTATTAAAAACTCGAAAATTAATTTTTTATATTAATTGAGTACTGTTATGAATCGTTTTAAAGTTATTTTGAGTGAGAAAAAATAAAGCTCATGGGTGAATTTAGCTATTAAACTAATGACTAGTGTTCGGGACTTGTTGCATTTTGTATATTCTTTACTAATGACTGTAGATAATCTGAGTTATATTTAAATTTGTTTTATGATGTATCCTAAATTGTTGCATATTTTGTCTTTATTTAGGTAGAATACTTATTAGATTTTTACAATTTAATATCTAGTTATTTAGAGTATATTTACTCATTTTTATGTTTTATGTGAAGTAAATTTATTCTAAAAGTTATCATATTTTTTTACATTTTTAATAATACCTACTTAACTTTTTTTCGTTGTAAGAGAATAAAACAAATAAAATCAATTCTATCGTGCAGAGTAATATTATAGCTTTAAACTTATAGAGTTATTGTTGTCAAAAAAAACTAAACAAATTATTATCTACATTTAAAATATAAAAAATCAAATTCAGATACATATTTCGATTATGTACGTATATTTCATACAATTTTTGTGCAATAATTCCCAGACCCTACTAATGAGTTAAATATTATAGTATTAAAATATTTAATTAAATATATATATATATATATGTGCAGCAATACATTGAAAAGTCTTAAGTTTCTATATTTTTCATGGAAATTTATCGAAATTAGTGTTTCCACTAATACCTATACAGAATTCGTTACAGTCGTTTAGATGTGCCGTAATGGTAATGAGCAGGGCTAGGATTTGTATGCAATAAAAAAATGTAAAATATGCATTTTATTTACCAAAATATGCAAAAATATGCATTTTAATTTGTATAAGATAAACACAAAAATATAGTTACAAAAAAAATATTTATCTATTGAAATACAGGTTGGCTGTTTGTCTTAAAAATAAAATAATTTAAAAATTAATAAAATTTATAATTCGCATTCACTGCGTGTGTTACATGCTACAACCACATATTTTTTTAAATTTTCAAAAATGAATGATCGGCGATTGGATCGTAGTATGGCTTTGTATTGACTGAAGCTCCGTTCAACCTCACATGATGTATTTGGCGCATATTTAAGTAAAGACAAACTTTTATTAATTGTGTTTATCTTTTTCCGTCAAACTATTTAATCTTTAATCGCATACCTGTTGTACCATAGGATTGTATTTATAAAAATAAAATTAGTGTTTGACAAAAAAAACCAAGTTTTATACTTTAATCAGCAGAGCTAGAATTAAATACGAAATATTAATATTAAATTATAAATATTAATTACAAAATATACTATAAAACATGCATTTTTCGCATTTTTATAATCGAAATATGCAATAATATTCATTTTATTCGATATATGCATTAATATGCATTTTATCCAAAATATGCAAAAACATGCAAAATAAAAACACCACAGTTTATCCTTTCATCATGAGGTGATTCGTGGACATTACTGACAAAATCAATAATCAGAAGTCACAAAAAAAACATGCTGTTGCATACAAATCCTAGCCCTGGTAATGAGTAGGGTTCGGAAGTTGTAGGAATTGCATATTATTCTGTATGTTCCCAATTTATAGCAGACCACGTTAGAAATCTGAATTTTACAATGGCGAGTTGAAAAATCAAAAATTTTAAATGCATATTTTGTCAATTTTAGCTAAAAGAATGCATATTTAATTGAGTTTGCACTCATATTATGCATATTTCATATTTTTTTAAAAAATTTTTAATAATTTTAAAATTTTATTTTCCTATCCTGCATATTTCAATTAATATTCAATATATAAAATTCAAAATTATCAATGAAGATATTTATTGTCAATAACAACTATGTGATACGTATTTAGTCTATTACGCTAAATTGCTGAAATACTTATTTTAAGTACTTTTTACCTGATTGTTAAAATGCAAACCAATTATACATTTTTTCCAGTTATAAATAGTTTTTGTGTATACCATTAATTTATTAATAACATTAGATTTTTTTTTTTAAAAATTCAGAATATTTTTTTCTCAGTATTTAACATTTTTAATGCATATTTTTACAACATTCTCGTGCATATTTTGCAATTTGTTCGTACATATTTGCATACATATTTTGCCTTTTTTAGCTCCTACAACTTCCGAGCCCTAGTAATGAGTTTTAAGATTATATCTTGTATAAAATAAAAAATTGAGCAAATTATCACAACTTATTCATGATACAGTCGTCACTTGATAATTCGAACTTCCATAATTCGAAAAAACTCTATAAATTGAACTAAACGTTTAGTCCCCTGAAATAAACCTCTATAATTAGAAGAAAATAAATGTATTTCGGCCACCTCGATAATTAGAAATGTTTGTCAGTGAAAGACACTCTACAATTTGAATTTTTTTGCCAACGCCTCTATAATTCAAATTCCTTTATTATATATAATTTCGTACCTAAATGACACACTCGTTTATTTTTTCTTATTATTTTTTTAACCATATTTTTATGTTATCTCAGCCAATTTTAAACCCGTAGTTATGTGTATTTTAATTTGCGGACACATTCATAATAGTAATAATAATAATTTTATATTTTGGTCTATATATATATATTATCTACTGTCCACACAATTTCATTATGCTGAACGAGAGAACGTTTCAATAATCGAATAAACATAGTTCACCTTTTCTAATTTCTTAGTGTAATCAATAATTATGTACTTCCACCTCAGGACTGTTACGCTATAATAATTGACGTTTTCCGTGATCGTGAATAATAAATTCATTTTATTAGTTCATATGATATCATTGATTAAATAGGTAGTGTTATTTGATTTTTGATAATAAGAAATTCAATATAATACGTGTTAAATTATTGCTCGTTACCGTAACAAACAGCACCACTGAAAAAAACAAACATTTTTCACAATATTTTCATACACTAATGTGCTGACCATCATTTAGGCATAACATTTAAAAAGTTCTTAAGCGATTGAGAAATTAAAGCGAGATTACGGAAAGCCACAAGCCTGAATCATCTTTATAAACAATGGTTGTGCTAGGATTAGGGACTAGTTGCTTACGAAAACACGCAGCAGAAAAGGCGAGAATCCCAGGCTTTGTTTTTACTTACACAAAGGTAAAAAGTTACTCTAAAGTTTAGTTTTTATGGTTTAGAGTCTAAATGATAGCACTTCACAGTTACAAATTTGCTTTTATATGTAATCTGAATAAATAACAATTTTTATCGCTTGTTAAATAATTAAATTAACAATTAATTCAATGTTAGACAATTGACTATTTTTGAAGTATTTTCAACATAATCCAGGACTGAATAACTGAACGTTTGATGAAGAAACTAAAAATCTCTAGACAATGTTAAATTATGTTCCAAAAAAGAGAATAATAATATTTAAATTGCGACCCTCATCTATATTTTAAGTGTATGTACATTTCTAAGAATTTTTATTCTTAACCATGAAGACTGAGAGCCACTTTATTAATCGATTAATTATTATTCATTTACTGATTACATTACTAGTATTTAAAACATCTATTTGTTTCGATTTGATTAAATATTTCTTATCAATGCAATTGACATTCAAATTATGAATTAATTTTTTTAAACCAAAACACTAATATTATCAAAAATAAATCGAGACCCGATTTACGAGTTTCAGAATTCGGGCCACATTGAAAATTAAACGCTATTTACAGCTATCCCAATTAACTCACCTAGATCTAAGTACACCTTTATTGATTCAAGATTGAAAATTTACAAAAATTAATGAAGTAATAAATGATTCTGAGCTGTAAACTTATAGAACTATTAACGTCAAAAAAGCTCGGGTTAATTTTCAAGCTATTAAATAAATAATTACAGTATAATGTAAGTAGTTTTAAACTTAAAAATTCAAGATTGCATATTTTTATAATTTCAATAGAATATCTCAGATATACTTATAAAAAGATTTCATTAATTCCTAGATTGAATTATAATTAATTATAGTTAAACAATAAAACAATAATAGGCACTAAGGGTCCACTGGGATACCAAGACTTGTACGGTGGTCCGCACATATTTTGACAATCGCTTGTTATAGTGAAAAATATTATTATTATTATCATTATAAATTTAAATTTAAAATATATGTTACATCAATACATTTTGAATTTAATTACAAGTTACTACTTTAACTAACCAATGGTTTGCTGATCAGTTGTTCAAACCTTACAATCAAAAGGCATTTAATTAAATAACTGCATTGGGAATTTGACTGATAGGCCAGTAATATGCATGGAAAATACTTAGGATTGCTAAAATATGGAAAACTTAGCTCCTAATGAAGTTCATGTATGGTGTGTTGGGCATGTTCTAAATTAAGTATAGCAAAATGTCATCAGAAGTGGAATTCATGCTGCTAACATATTTTAACTACTTAATAGCACCGTTAGTTTCATTTGAAAATCACATGTATGTAATATGAACCAATAGAAAGAGCAAGTAACTAAGATGAAGCTTAATTAGATTGTAGAAAGAGATGGTGGGTAAGGAAGCAGTACTCAAAATTCATTTTGGAATATTTAATAATAACTATTATAAAAAACACACAATCAATAAATGTATCAGATATATAAATAACTATCAGATACAAAATTACTCGGAATCTAAAGCATTAGAGTTTCTAGAGAATTTCATAAAATATTAAACAATTTTAATAGCAATGATGTTCCTCAAAATATTTAGTATTACAGTACCTTTTATCTAAATATTTCCAATTTAAAAATGGTGACATAATACAAGCATATAATATAATTAAAAGTCTGAAGTCCAATTACAACAAGTATAATTTTCTGAAATTCATGAAAGATAAATGCATTTATAAATTTTATGAACTAAGAACTTGATGAAATCGAGATTATTGTTGAAAGTAATTTTCCAAATAAAAAAAGTCAAATCTACAAAAAAACTTTTAATTATAAGGCAAACTCTTTTAAATTTTGGCGATTGATGAGTGTAGAATAAGCACTTTTGAAACTATTATGAACTGAATAAATAATAAAATTGAAATTAGATATGGAAGTTTATCTCGAGAAATTTGTGTAGATATGTCTTGTTTGGATCCAAAAAACGTTGAGAGTATAAAAAATATAGGTCTTTCCCAGAAAATGCAATGAAAAAAATTGGTGAAAAATTGAACTCTATAAATCCTGATACAACATATGTTTTACTTAAAGAGTTAATTAACTTCTTAAATAAGTTAACCATTTTAAAAAAAATATAAAATTGAGATATCAAAATAAGAACGATGATATGAACAAATTAAACTTAGATGAAGAATTTCTATAAAACAAAAATTCTTGCAATGATTGTTTAAATTATATTCATTGCTGTTATATTATTATGTTGAAATATTCTTTGCATTGTTCAGCCTATTGTTCATTGTTGTTAATTTATAAATATACATTAACTAAGTCCATAATACAAGTCTTATACAAAAGACCATTTTCCAAACTTTAATACATAAAAAATAGGCTACACAGTACAATTAAATCTTCACATATGGAATTACTTGTGACTACAAGCACAGACAAATATATATTATATGAACTCAAAACATAATTATTGCAAAATTTGCATTCAAAAGTAAACTTTTTAATTAATTTAATTGCTTTATTTTATTATTACAGCTATACTGTAGATTATGTACTACTAATTATTTTTCATAGTATTCATTAAAAATTAACCTAACCGGTGGAATTCTGCTTGGAGGCAAATATGTTGCGAGTTGTATAAAAAATAGTAATAGTTATAATAATCAACATATACTTTTTATTAAATTAAAAAGTTTCTTTAAACACTTTGGTAACACTCTTAATTTTAACATTACATATTGGACACTTCCCTGTTCTACTCCATATTAATTTGGCACACGTGTAACATGAATAGAGGTGTGAAGTTTTCCCATGGTTTACAAGACCGTTTTTTGTTCTAATGAAACAAATATTACAAGCATTCACAGTATTTTCAGACTTATCAGTTTCTTGGGATAGACATAAATCAGATATACCAAATGAACCTGATTCTTGAGAATTTGATGTAAATGATTCTTTATGCGGATTACTTCCTTCTGCATGATTGACCATAACATTTAACCGTTTAATGCTTTTTGGTTGAGGATCTGGATAACTCTCAAATAATTGCATACGATACTAAACAAAAAAAAATAATGAAGAAATATAAATTAATATTTTTACTGTTAGCTAATACATTTAAATAAATAACATCAAATAATGCATTTAATGCATCAATATTTTAAATATTTCATTTGTAATATTTGTATAATTGCAAATAAACAAACTGAAAATACTTTTTTTTTTTTTTAACATTAATTAGAAAATATACAATCTGTAATAGTAGTTACAATAAGCATATGAGCTAAAAAAAGTTAGACGGTGTAATCGTGAAGGGAGTAGCTACCCAGCAGTAACACTCGACGTGATATTTGTTAGGCTATTTTACATTATATACACATAATATGTTAACATTTTTTTTTATATATTTTTTATATTATATTATACAATATATAGTTATTTAAGTTCTAACTAATTAAATCGGGACACCAGCGCCTATTTAATCTTCTCGGTGGATTACCAGGAATGTTTGCGGAGTTGAGAGCGAGAATAAGCGGATTGGGATGTTTGGTAAGGTGAGAGTGGTAGCGCTTATAGGAGAATGTGGCCATGTCGGCTACAGTGGGTAATCCGAGATCTGAATGTAGCGTATGGTTTGTAACATAGAATGGAGTGTTGGTAATTTTACGAAGTGAAATTGACTGAAACGTTTGCATTTTGTAAATGTTTGATTTTTTTGCAGCTCCCCACAATTGGATACTATAAGTCCAAATGGGCTTCAGGAGAGTTTTATAAAGTAATAGTTTATTATTCAGGTTTAATTTGGACTGTTTGCCTAGTAGTGGTTACAAACATTTTCATCTGTAGTTAAGCAAGAGGCGTTTTTGTTTAATATGTTCGGCCCAAGTTAAGCGTTTGTCTAGGTAGACCTAGGTATTTGACGTTGGTAGCCGGTGGTATAATTTATTTTGCTAGAGAGACCGAAGGGACTGCGTCTTGTCTTTGGGTAAAGGTTATATGTGAAGACTTTTCATTGTTAATTTTTATTTTCCAGTTTGAATACCATACTTCCATGTCATTTAGATGAATTTGCAGATGTTCCAGATAGGATTTGAAAAATAAGAAGTAGGGAGGAGGAAGAAGTTGTTTTAGTTGAAACAGAAGTCTGGTGTCCAAGACCTTATCGAAGGCTTGAGCAAGGTCAAGCAGGACTGCGGAGCAGTAAAGTTTATTTTCGAAGGAGTAAGCTAGGGCGTCAGTTAGACGATGAATTTGGTGTATGGTGGAGTGCTTGTTGCGAAAGCCGAATTGGGTATGAAGAATTATATTTTTATCACTGATATACGTTTGATAATTAATTTTTCGCATAGTTTCACAAAGAAAGGGAGAAGGCTTATCGGACGATATGATGATGGAATGTCCGGATGTTTGCCAGGTTTCAGGAATAAGATAATTACTGAAACCTTCCATTGGAGTGGCATGTATGATAGTCTTAATAGAGAATTAAGGATATGGGTTAGGTGAATAAGTGCCTTCTTGGGGAGTTGTCGAGCTACCTCAGCGGTTATTAGATCTATCCCAGGTGTTTTTTTGAGAGGAAAAGATATAATATAATATTGGACCTCGCTTGGTGAGAACGGTTTTGGAGCAAGATAGAGAGGTAGAGGGGAGAAGAGAAAGTTTTCTATATTTTCATCCAGTAAATTATTGTCAATATCATTATGTGGTTGAAAGACTTTCGAGAGGTGTGAACAAAAAGTATCTGCTTGTTCCTTGTCTATTTTGCACCAGTTACCGTTACTATTTTTTAGCGTACCTTGGGTAGTTTTCTGTTTAAGACAACTGCGGGTTGCCCTTCAGAGTGACCCACCTTCTGTGGTAAGCGAGGAGGTCCAATTATTGAACGATTCATTTCTTATTTTACTTAATATACGTTTTAAGGATGAAGCGAGATTATTGAACAAGTTTTTGTCAGAGGGAAGTCTAGTTCGTTGCCATCTTGCTCGAGCGCGTCGTTTTTGTGCAATTAGCTCCCTAACATAAGTGGGAATTAAATTTGAGTTTACATGACAACTTTGGAAGGTAGAAGAGTTCCAAGCAGCTGTTTGTATGGATTCGGTGAAATTTTGGACTGAATCCTCAATATCGTTTGGAGTCTTTAATCTAGAATTAAGGTTTATTTTAGAATTTATTAATTCGCAAAATTTGGCCCAATTTGTAGAACTGTTTGTAAGACATGCTTTGTTTGGCTTGGAAGAAGGATGGCCGTCTAAGGAGAGAAAGACTGGAGTATGATCTGAGCTTGGGCCTAATAAGTTTTTTATTATATGTTTTAGGTTAGTTGGAATTTTGGTTACGAAAATATCGAGTATATCAGACGCTTACTGATAGAAGTAGGCCAGTAGGTTGAATTTGAAGGATTAAGGATAGTAAGATGGTTGTTGGTAACTGATTGGAATAAAGAGCGTCATTTTGGATTTGTTGAGTGGCAGCCCCAAGTTTGGTTTTTAGCGTTTAGATCGCCACCTACAATGAAATAGTGACCAAGCTAGTTGAAAAAAAGAATCAAATTGTAGAGGCGATATTTGATGTTTGGGGGGACAGTATGCTGCTGCAACAGAAATTGGCATAAGTTTGAAGTTAATATTATTATTAATACTGGAAATACTAAATATTAAAACATATCATGGTCACTTAGTAAAATGCCTTTAATGAAAATTGAATCACTTTAAGAAAAGAAAACTCTATATGAATTCTTGGTAAATAACTCAAAATATTCAAGATCTCTTAATAAAATCTAAAAATGGGGGAAAAAATGGAAAATAACTTTAAACTGTGAAAAAAGTATAATTGTCCTCTTTAATCATTGTCACCCTAAAGCTCCCAGTAATTTAAAAATTAATGGTAATAATATTTTTAGTCACCAAACATCAAATATCTTGGTGTAACTTTAGACAGAACACTAACATAGAATTCTCACATCACCACTAAATTGCAAAAAATCTACAGACTAAAAATATCATACCCATTGATTAACCAGCAAACAGCTTTAAGCTAAAAATTTCCACTTATGTTATATAACAAAATCTTACACCTATTACTTTTATATCTAGTCTCTAAATGGGGGAATTGTACTGAAACCCAAGTTTTCCCAACTTAGTATACATAGTAGTTGCAAATTATATCTGATGATGATCGCACAAAATGTTCATTAACTACAAATATAAAGTGCCTTTAAACAATATTAGTTACTTGCCTGTAACTACTGTTAGAACAGAATGATATTTTTCAAGATTGCGAAAACTTATTTATTGACAAGATTATTAACAGATTTGCAGGATTACATCGAAAATTAGATTTTATATTATAAAAAATATATAAGTTGTAAATGAGAAATAAATATGTGATCCTATAGTTGAAATTGCTAAAATTTCTTGTTATTGTTGATGGTTAGATAAAATGATATAAGTATGAAAATGTCTGCGGTAAGAGTAATTTTCAAAAAAATTTAAGGAAACTCGAATTGTTCTACTCCATAAAGGCTCAAGAAAACCACCCAAAAATTTGTTCAGTTTTAGGCCACTCAGTATGTTGAATGCAACAGGAAAATGATGGAAAGACTAGACCCAAGGTAATTGAATGAGCACCTTGAGAAATTCCCTCTTAATAAATTGGAACACCAATACAAATTCTGTCAAGGAAAATGCCATAAAAAAGATATCTGTATGGTTATATTCTTAGACGTTCAAAATGCATAATCTAATCATCATCGATGCCACAGAAAATGCAGAAAATTATTTTTTAGAAAAGTATTTGCAGAAAACACACACCAAAATATTTGATTAAGATCTAACACTCTTAATTCAGTGACTAAATTCTTATAGAAGTCGAAGCAAACAGAAAAACTATTATGTTTGGCGTTCCAGAAATATTGGTATTAAAGTTAGTATTACGGAACATCTTTTATGACAACCTTCTCAAAACACCTATGCCATAACATAGTTCATAGCATTTGCAGACGACGTTGCATAGGTGGCAATAACTCACACTTCCAAACTCCTGAAACAACTAATTGACCAGACTTTAGAAAAAGTATACTACTGGATGACGGGCAATAGATTTAAGATAGCTAAGCAGAAATCTGAAGTAGTGATGTTCAATTAAAAATTTGCTTACCAAATGACTATTGACGGACATCAGATAGAAATCAAAAAGTCTATGTTACCTTGGACTAAAAATTAAAGTTAGACCAAAGGCTTACATACACAGCGCATAACAGTAAAGTTGCCTAGTAGAGGCAAACTCTACCAGGACAATAAGACAAGTCATGCCCAAAATTAGACGGTCTTAGCTATAGTAAACACCACCTGTTATCTTCCTCCATGAATAGCAAGATGTTTTATACAATTTGGTCCGATAAGGGACTAAAAATGGTCAAGAATCAATGAGCAATGCAGAGCACTAAGAAACTGGTTGCATTGCAGATCTTAAGATCCTACCGAATGGTGTCGAATGAGGCAGCACTAATCCTGGTCAGAATACCATCAGGTGACATAATTGTCAAGGAGAGGTTAGAAATATGAAGTAGACCAAAGGAGAGGAATAGAACTCTATCTTCCAAACAAATATAAAAAGAAGAAAAACGACGCACCATAGCACAATGGCAGAACCATTAGTCTCAACCAGAAAAGGCGAACTGGACAAAGAGGTTGCTTCCGGTCCTTGACAAATGGTGCAAAACATTTATACACCGAAGCATTGACAGGCCACATAATTGCTCCAATATTATCTTTGGAAAATAAATCAAGCAGACAGTTCAACCTGCCTATATTATGGTCATCTTACAGATATGGTTGAATACCACTTTTTAATATGCCCAAGATTAGACGAACAAAGGGCTCCCCGTTGAATAATTCCTAGGTAGAAGAAGCCTATCTGCCACAGATGTCCATGGTTCTACTACTTGGACTTGATACATCAGTTGAGATGGACTTAGCCTTTACAAGGTATTATTATATTTTGTGGTATTATCCAGAGTCAGCATCAGATTGATAAAAATGATGACCAACATCATGACCAGGAAGAAATTGAAAGGCTGCATAAGAGAGCACGAAACTAATGGTAACTACCACGGTAGGCTAACATACCTAGAATAGTATGTAAAGTGGAGAACGAACAGGATGAGATACCAAGTCGATTGGTGCCATACACTGAGTCGTAAAGTACAGGAACTCAAATCCTTGTTAAATTACTAATCATATTTTTATATATTGGTTATTATATTGGCTCTATTATTGTTAATTTTTTGTTAAATATAAAAATTGAAAACAATAAACAATGGTGGCTAGGTAGAAGCATTGCACAAGCAGGTACCGCCTGGTTATTGATTGAACGCAAAAAAATGTATGACCTAAATAAACCCCAGAACCCCTCCTGCCAAAAAATATTTATATTTAATTTTTTTAGTGCGTACTTGTAACCAATATAATAGAAAAAATAATCAATGAAAAAGAAGTATTTCAAAGAATAAACGACTCACTATGTACAACAAATATATCCCTTTGGAAACATTAAAGGAAGATGAACGGAAATTTATAATTACTAAGACAAGAAATTAAATTTTAAAAACAATAACAATGAAAGCATAAATTTAACTATTTAATAATAACATTTTTTTTTTTTTTAAGATATCAACTCTATAATTACTTACTTTGAAACATTTATGGCAGTATTGAAAATATGGATTTGTGTTATTTTTTTTGCACATCAAGCAAATTTTAAAGCAAGGATATAATACTTTTGTTTCTGGAGTAGGTAATTTAATATCTGTATCAGGTGAGTATCCATTATCATTAGAAAGTAATACATTTTTTGAAACCTAAAAATTAATGAAATAATATCAAGTTGTATTTCAATTTATTTCAATAAACAAGAATATTATTTATATATTTTTATAAATAAACATAAAAAATATAATTAATAAATATTTTATTATTAATTTAACAGGTTACAAATTAATAAACAATATATAGAAATACAATTAATTTTGCTACCAAGACAAATCATTATTACATTGTTATAATAATAAGTTTTACTTATGATTATTATGTCATATTAAGAGATGGTTTTGTAAATTATTAATATTAATTTTTTTTTTCAATACTAGAAGTCAAAATTAGAAAAAGAGTTGCTTACCTCAAATTCAGTAGTATCTGAATGACTAGAACTTTGACAGCTGCAATCGCTACTACTATCATTTCCACAGCTTGAATCAGAGGAAAAATCAAGTTTTTCCACTACTTCAACTAAACAGTATGAAGAGTTAGTTTATATGAACATATAAAAGAACATATTAGAATATAATTAAATATTAAGATTGAAGTGCAGTTTTTGTATATTTTGATTTACAATGATAATGATAAAGATATAAATTATTGTTAAACCTGAATTGGATAAAAAGTGAATTATATCCTAATTTTCAATAAAAAAAATAAAAAAATATTTAACAAGAATGACTAAAAATAAATGTTAAGAATATTTTTGATGTTTATAAGATAATATATTTATATAAAGAATTATATTATTATTATTATTAGTATTCTTTTCATTTAAACAATTATAGTTTCTTATATTATTATAATTAAATGGAAGTGATCTATAATAATTATAAACATTATTTTATATTAATAATTATTTTTTTATATATTTTAAGTGAACTTACATTGGTTTCCTAACAAAAATACGGTTTACCATATACAGGTAAGAAATTATAATTGTTACTTTTTTTATCATTTATTTTAACAATATCAATATTGCTGAAAAAATATTAGAAAACATTCTTCTATTTCAGTGAAATTAAGTGAAGTGTACTCACTCATGTAATATATCATTATTTATATTACAATAATCATAATGTCACTTAAAGTAATAATAATAATAAATTAACAATTAAAAACGAAAATGTTCATACTTTTTTTTTATTTCTAAAATAAGTCATAATTTGTAATCTCTTTGTGTTGCCAAAAAAATATCCTCATAAATAATGTATAGAACATATATATATATACATGTATATATTTATTACAAATGCAATTGCATAAATATAAATAGATAAAGTATATACCCTAATACAGTGGCGTATTTCTAAATTTTTTGTGGGGAGAGAAGGTTTTCTAAAAAAATAAGTGATTTTCTAATATTAAAAAAATAATATATAAGGTATAAATTAATAATTATTATATTATACAAATATTTGTATACAAACATTACAACCATCTAATATAAATTAATGTTCTCATTTTCTGTACCTTCATAGCAAATAATTTATGACTTATGAATCATTTTTCTTTTGGGAAAGAGGTCGAGACCTGGGACCCTCCTCCCCTGAAAATAAGCCACTGTCCCTACACATCAATAATTTTTAACTAACTTATATAATATACTAATTGATTATGAAAAACATACATCAATATAATTATATAAATTTTGTAAAATGAATTTATTATTTTTAAAATTAAGTTAAATTTATTTTATCTGTGAAATTCAGCACAATAAGCTTAGAATAAAGAAAATACCTACAACATCAAAAAATTAAAATTCAATTTAAAAAATCAAATTTATTACTTGAATAAAATTATTACTTGTTGATTGAAAGCTGTGACCACTTTCAGTTTGATCTGAATCATTAATATTTTCAAAAAAATTAGATTGTAAAGAACTAGTATAATGAAATCTTGATTTTTTGTTACCCAATGTGTCATTATTATATACATCATCCACTAAATCATCTATAATAATATTAAATTTAAACAAATTATATTATGTTATACTATATAACTCTGTTAAGTTATTTCAGGGAAATTATATCATCTCTTTTCAGATTGTACAAATGTACAATGTACATACCGTTATGAAAACTCACATCTTCAGCTTGCCTTTTTAAGGTTTGGGGAGGCATACCTGAAATGTATTTTAATTCAAGAAAATTACTTGAGTTTTGTTCAAATTGCAAAAAAATAAACTAGAAGGACATAAAACCAAAATTAGTTTAAAATTATTCTTTGAATAACACTTAAAGAAATATTGAAACAATATGTTAACTGTTATAAATACAGTCCAATATTTGATGATAATACTGATTTCAAATGTTTAGTTAGATTTTATTTTATTATTAATTTATTTTAAAATTGGAATAAACAGCATTATTTACTCTTAACAATCTCAAATTAACAATCATTGTAAATAAATATCAGTACTACACATTCACAATCATCTGTTTACTTTTTTCAGAAACTCTTTAAAAATGTCTTATTTCTTGTAAATTTTAAAAATGTGTTATTAGAATTTATCTATGTCTCTTAAGTTACAATTAAACTTTTCCGTGTACTTTATACACAAATAAATATACATCTTAATCA
The DNA here is from genome assembly GCA_034509805.1 of Sipha maydis. Classification (NCBI taxonomy): domain Eukaryota; kingdom Metazoa; phylum Arthropoda; class Insecta; order Hemiptera; family Aphididae; genus Sipha; species Sipha maydis. The sequence goes on from JASXSY010002261.1 coordinate 119,798, forward strand.
TTGCATTAAATATAGTTGGATAAAAGCTCAATTCAAAGATTTTATTTAAATCTATACTTTTGTAAAAAACTAGTGGTTAAATGCACAAAATAATTTAGTTAATGCATATTTTATCTTCATATTAACAATAACTGTCCAAAATATTATGATATAATAGTATAATAAATAAAAGTACCTATTTTAATCAAACCAACGTATTAAGTTGTTATTAACTTATTAAGAATTACCTATTAAAAAAAGAAACCAAAAACCATTTTTATTAGTGTGGTAAGATTATGTCAACTTAAATATTTTATCCAGCCATAGTCAAATACTAGGTTAAACACTAATGTAAATAAGTAAATTACAAGAATTTAAACAAAAAACGCTATCAATAATAGACATTATCATTAACTCTATCTAGTGGCGGCTCCTGAGATTTACATAAGGTAGTGCACAATTGATTTGTAAGATACCCATGTAGGCGGATAAAAAATTAATAATTTTGTTATAGGTATAGATACATTTAATTTTTTTAAGCTGTATAAACTCTTTGTTACGGTAAAATAAAAATAAATCAGAAAAAAATAACATTATGTGTGAAACATAAATACAACATTTTTAGTTTCAAAAACAATGTGATACATGGAGTGTAATAATGTATATAAGTCCGGTGGACACATTGATTGTGCTCCAAACTATCATATATTACTAACTGACATTTCTATGCATGTAGCTAATTTTTGTACGGCCACCCGAACACAACAAATGTATGTTCTGTTAATTATTTAACCGCTAATAGATATACTTCTCAACACGAAAAGCTGCAAAAACTTATTTTTTTAAATACATTTTTTTGTTAATTATAGACTATGTGCATAATAACCAATTATCATTTGTTACAGGAATCTAATAATTTTGTATATAAATTTGTTGGTGCTTCACATACTCTTATGAACCATAGCGCGAACCGCCACTGACTATACATAATACAGTTAATTACTAAGTAATGACTTCTTATACTTATGTAAACCTAACTGATTCTACATAATTATTAAGTAAATAAAATTACAGTAGATTAAAATAAAGTTATATATGTAAAAACAATTTCAAAACATATAAACAAATATATATACATATATATTATTATTAATATATGTCAATACATTATTTCAAATATTTTTGGACACAATTTACCTAATAAAATGCAAGAGTTTTAGAATTTAAAAATTAGTCACATGATAATTAATCGTATGTTAAAATAATACAAAAGCAATAAAAACTTACCGTGGAAAAAACTATAAAAAAAAAAAATCAAACCGTAAGAGAAACGAATCAATACATTTCTGTAATGAAAATTCAAATGATTGTCATAGGTATTTTCAATTGTTCATCATATTTTGAGAAACATTTTAATTTCACAAGATGCATTATGACAATGATGGTAAAGCGGGAGACTCTAGATGTTTTATTTTTATATCATAGCAAAATAATAATTTAAAGAGAAAACAGAAATGTAACACACAACATGAAAAGATTGAACATGGTAACAAAAATTTCAAAATATTAATGAAATGCCATGTACGATCAATTTAATTACAATAATTATCATATCATATCCCACTCAGTATGTGAAAACCACTCGTTCGTTATATCATCTTCTATTCAAATATGATAATCATATATATATTCCATGAAAACACTGATATCACCAGACCGTCCAATCGCAGCTCTGAGAATTCAAATGTCGATCAAAATTCAAAGATCATACAACCTGTGCACGCTTTTGTACGGTAGACATTTTTTGTCACTATAGTGAATTGCGATCTTCCATGGATACTAGTACCGGGCCACACATAGACATATTAAGATCTTTATATGTCTATGGGGCCCACAGAGTAATAAGAATATAGAGATGCCAATCGTATATCAGCCCACACGCTGAGTTGATCCTATTTTCACCGCCATGTGTGTCTATTACCAAACACGTTTAAAGCTAGATGGCACTGCGCTCTATTATTATTATGTTAGATAGCAATAGTTTTAGTTTTTGAGTGGAGGTTAGCCCTCGAAGAAAAGGTTCAGAGTGTTGGGCGGTTAACAGGAGAATAGAACAAAGTATGAGTGTCGCGGAAATGAGAATGCTTAGATGGTTGAGTGGAGTGACAAGAGAAGATAGAATAAGGAATGAATACGTGAGAGGTAGTGTTGGTGTAGCGCCAATTGTGGACAAGATGAGAGAAAATAGGCTGAGATGGTTTGGGCATGTGATGAGGCGAGAGGAAACGAATGCAGTAAGAGTGGTTATGAAGATGGACGTTGAAGGGAAAAGAGGAAGAGGAAGACCAAAAAAGAGATGGTTGGAGACTTTGGAGAATGACATGAGGGCTGTCGGTGTGTGCAGAGGAGATGTGATTGACCGAGTAAAGTGGAGGTGTAGGACAAGGGTGGCCGACCCCAAATAGTTGGGAGGAAGGCGAAGTAGAAGAAGAAGATAGCAATAGTTTTAGTGATACTATACCATAGAGTAATAAGAATATCCGTGATAATAACTAATAAGTATAGTCTTATATTTCTATTTTCTAAATATACTAAATAGTGGAATCGTTTAATCATAGTGTAATAAGAATTCTTATAGTATTCTTATTACTCTATAGTCTATATTGTGTTTAGTATGCCTAGCTACGTCATTTGTGGTAGAAGTCGAAATGGAAAAAGTTAAGACCAGCATATTACTTTTCATAGGAAAGTGCTATATAAATATATAATTTAATATAAGTTACTTGTAGTAAGATTTTATACATAGAACAATACATACTTTAATTTAGCTTGTTTTAATTAATCTACTTACCAACTAATATTATTGCTATTCTATGACTAAATATTTTTATTATTTTTTTGAGCTTATACTGCTTTAGTGCTTATTGTTTTTAGATATTTGTTTTATTATATATAATAAAAACATACATTTTGTTAATTTATAAATTTGTTGTTTATTTTTGATTTCAGATTTTCAAATCGTCTAGAACGTTCAAAGATAATAATTTGAATGTGTAACATATTATTTTATGTTCAAGGATATAGTTTTTAATAAAATAATAAATAAATAAATAAATAAATTTAGTTGATTATGTAATTTGTATGTGTATGTTTAAATTTTAAATGTTTATAATTAATTTAGTTTGTGGTCTACGGCAAAGAATAATAATTCTTGTCCTATAAAATGTATGTTTGGTTTTATAAAAAACATCGATGTTTTTCTAAATACTATATTATATTGTCACCATCGATGTTTCCTTATAAATAAATCGATACATCGATGTTCACAAAAAAATTGACATGTTATAGACAAATGGGTCTTACACCCAATCTTTTCTAAGAAATAAACAATAATAATTATAGTAAAACGTATCCTAGAATTAATCCATATTTTTTTTTATCTGACAATGGTCACACTGCATCGAGTCCATTTGCGCCTCAATATGATTAAACAATGTCATCTCTATATTCTTATTACTCTGTGATGGGGCCACACGATACGGTATCACCGGATCCGTCGTGATACGGCGACATCGGATCCGTCGTGATACGGCGGCATCGGATCCGGTGGAATTATTTTAAAAATCTAATTATATAACGATATTAAGTTATCGATTTTATTTTGGTCTACAAGATACGTTTTCACCGGTTCCGACTAACTCCAAATATACATTATTTTAGTATAGTTCGACCACACGATCCGGCAGTGTCGTATGCGGTGAATTTATTTTGTTTTAAGTAAAAATAATATATATATATTAATCCTCATGTTGGTTTGTTGCTTTGTCAAATGAGGCCTTAGCATTTTTAACAATTCATCAAATGAAGTAATTGACAAACGAAAATATTCAAAAAACTTCAAGGGAAATTATCGAATATTTTCATAAAAGATAGAAAAATAATTTTCACCTTCTATTTTTGAATGAATTGGATGAACCCAATATTTCCTTACTTTAGGAGTAGGAATAGTTGGTTCATCTATTTCACCTGCGGTTTCCGTGGCACATATTATATTTAAAAGTAAATCATCACTCATTATTATGCTGTAACAACCTTCAAGTGTACTTGGCGATAACCAATATCACACTGACCCATCATACGGCGGCATAAATATGAACTATAACTTATAAATTTATAAACTGTTATTAGTAAATAAATAATTATTTTATTCTGCCGCATCCGGCGAAAATGCATAGTGTGGTTGAATATAACCTATACGGTATCACCGCAAATTTTTCTACCGCATGTAGTATGATGATGGACGTTGAAGGGAAAAGAGGAAGAGGAAGACCAAAAAAGAGATGGTTGGAGACTTTGGAGAATGACATGAGGGCTATCGGTGTGTGCAGAAGAGATGTGATTGACCGAGTAAAGTGGAGGTGTAGGACAAGGGTGGCCGACCCCAAATAGTTGGGAGGAAGGCGAAGCAAAAGAAGAAGAAGATGTGGTGATACTGCATCGTGTGGCCCGGTATTTAGTAACAAAGATTACGAGTTCGAAAACGTGTTAAAACTTGAAATGCTCAAATACGTATTTAGAATACAGATGCAAAACATTTTTTTAACATCGACATTTTAAATATTCGATTTTCGATGAAAATGTTGATGTTTTCGTGCCTTGTGCACACAAATTGCCTCCCAAATCTGATTTAGAAACATTTTTCATGGGTAATCAAAACAACCAAAAACTCGTCTGAAAATACTACCGAAAATAATAAAACATCAGAGAACACTTCAATAATTAATAAAACAAATAATCAACCGATTTTTCAAACATATAAAAAAAATCAAATAATTCTTCCGTCATATCCTAATGTAGGCGGTAGATCTTTTAGAAGTCAATGGTTTAAATTATTTGATTGGCTTGAATATTGTCCAGAAAAAAATGTTGCATTTTGTTATCCATGAGACTGTGAACATTTATTACCTGAAACCGAAACTGAATCTCCAAAACGCATCTAATACTTATACAAATTATGTCAACGATGATATTAATATTTCATTATTATCTACATTTTATGAAGTTATTGATTTATTTAAATCTGAGATGAAAACTCGTTTTGAAAAAAATGATGAACTTATTAAAACTGTTTCTTACATATACGAATTGAATTACAATGATTTTAAAATATTTAATGATCTTAAAATTAATAATCCTTCAAAAGAAGAAATAATTTGTGTAAACAATTATTTACAAAAAATAATATATCTAATAAGAACATTTTATTAGAGCTTTATTAACAACGTAAAGCATTTAAAGCTACATATGAAATGATAGCAGCAGTTGAAATATTTGGATGTAGCTCAGCAAATTGTGAATCGACATTTTCCTGCTTAAACAGAGTTGACAATCCTCAAAGGCAATCAATGTCACATAACCGGCTTTCCAACTTAACTTTATTGGCATTTGAGTCCAAACGGACAGAAAACTTAAACATGGACCTATTGTTAACGAACTTCAACAAGCAGAAGAATAGAAAATTGAAGCTGTATTAATTATTACTAAAATAAATGTTTCTTTGTAAATTCCCAAAATATTCTACTATAAATGGATATAAGATGGAAAATTATAGTTGTGTTAATTTAATGAGATGTCAATGTAAATAATTAAAATTGCATTAATATTTAATACATTTATACAGGGTGTGGCATAATGGACTCCCACATTTCCGAAGTGAATTAAAAAAAAAACGATACAAGATAAAGAAAAAAAAAATTTATTTTTAAAAACTATATTATATAAGGTTTTTTTTTCAATTATTTTAGATTCTGAACGGAGTGAAGAATGTATTGATTTTACAATGATGTGTGTTTTTTTTTTTTTTTGTGTCTGTCGACACGATTTGGGGCAGTAAAAATGCTTCGATTGCCTTATGTAGCAACTTTTCTGAAAGGAAAGTGAATCTATTTGGTACTTTGGGGGGTCAAAAGTAAAAAATTTCCAATATTTTTTAAATGCGACGGGAAAAACCCTAAAAAATAAGGGAAAAACGGGAGTTTTTACGCAAAACCAGTTTTCGACATAATCAAATTTTTTATTTTGCTATAACTCAAAAACTAATTTTCACCAAATGTTTAGATTAGCGTTCTCTATACACCATTAAATTTTCAAAATATTTTGACTTTTATTAAGCTATTTATAGACGATTGAAATTTTCAATTTTTTTAAGTATTTTTTTTTTAAATAACGATAAAATTTTTTTGGCTGACCAGAAAATCTTGAAAATTTAATACAAGATTTCTTATAAGTTGTTCCTTAACTGATAAAAAAAAATCTAAAACCTTAAGTCACAATTTTTTTTATAAGTGCTCAAAGTTCCAATTTATACGAAATATGTAAAAATCACGATAATTTGCAAGATATTTTGACTTATTTATAGACAATTTAAATTTTCGATTTTTGTTAAATTTTTGTTTTTAAACATCTATAAAATTTAATTGGTTGAGCGAAAACTCTTGAAAATTGTATACTAGGTTTATAATAAGTTAAACTTATCGTAACTAAAAAATATCGGTGATCGGTTAACTCAATTTTTTTTTATAAGCCCTTAATGCTCAAATTTGTATAAAATGTGTAAAAATCACGATAATTTGCAAGTTATTTTGTAGATAAAAATTCGTAAAATTTTTTCTGTTCATACTTAAGGTTCAAAATTTTAACACTAGGTTATCTATAAGCTACTCTTCAAAAATCTTTAAAAACATTTTTACCGGAATTTGAGGAAAAAATGTTATGACTGTTTGAAATTTAAATATTTACGAAATTGCATAAAATAGCGATTGATTCTCAGACGATTTTAAATATTTGTTATAATTCAAAAAGTATAAGTCGCAGATTTTTGAAATTTCTACCAGCTGTTTAGATTGGTATTTCTTTTATGCAATATTTTTTTCAAATATTATATTGATTTTTAAGCCACTTATAGTCATTTAAAATATTCGATTTTTTTAAATTTTATTTTTATAATCGGTGATAAAAAAAATTTGGCTTCTACAAAATACTTGAAAATTTAATCGAAGATTCCACAAAAGTAGTTCTTAATGTCATTCAAAAATTATTAAAATCCATAGGCACAATTTTTTTTATAAGCGTTTGAACATCGAATATTGACATAAAATTACATGTAAAATAAAATATAATGTAGAATGTTCTACACTGACAAATGATACCGGTTTTTTTTTAAAATGCCCTAACTCAAAAACGAAAAACCGCAACAACTTGAAATCATCATTAAATATTTATATTGACGTTTTCTATACATGGTTAAAATTTCAAAGTATTTTGACATATTTTGACTTATTTATAGACAATTTAAATTTTCGGTTTTTCTAAATTTTTCGTTTAAAAATAAAATATACTTATATAATATTTATAAATAACATTGTATTATATTCTAGACTAACATATCATCTCCGTTCAGAATCGTTTTTCGTATACAATGATACCTATCATTGAATTCAAATTTAACAAATCCATTATAATGACCTATCCTATGAAGAGTCGCACTCCACCCCCAAGTGTACAGCAGAGCGAGGCCCATCCGGTTCTTTTTTAAAAATTATATCGTCTAAATGATTGACGAGCAACGCACATATGGAGCCGTTCTCGAAAGTTTTCCATCACTTTCGCCAGCGTATCGAGTGGAATCGCGGAGATTTCTTGACGGATAGCCTCTTTTAGTTCTTCAATGGTTCTTGGTCGATGTTTGAAAACTTCAGTTTTGAGGTATCCCCATAAGAAATAATCACATGGGCTCAAATCAGGGGAGCGAGGAGGTCATGTAATGTTTTCCCTTAAGGAGATCAAGCGACCAGGAAACATTTTTTTGCAATGCAGCACGAGAACAACGGGCTGTATGAGCTGTGGCCCCATCCTGTTGAAACCAGAAGACATCATTATTTTCGTACTCTTCGATATTCGGGCGTAAAAAGTTCTCCAACATCTCGCAGTACCGTTGGAAATCACAGTAACTGTAACACCACCCTCTTCAAAAAATAAGGCCCCACGATGCCTACAGAGGACAAAGCACACCAAACTATTACTTTAGGACAGCGGTCCTCACCAGGATTTTAGAAAGGGCCAAATGTAATTTTTGAAAATTCCTTGCGGGCCGCATTCATTTTTAGTGATAATAATTTAAAAAATATAAAAATTATATATACATATATATTATACATTTTGTTAGGAAAGGGTATTGTAGGAAAAAGTCACACATGTTTTCATTTATATTATTAGTGAAGTATATATTTATTAAATTATTATATTGATAATTTTTAATTTAGCTTTTGATTAATTTATTTGATTTAATGTTGTATTGATGTTGATGGACGGTACCTCTCTGTTTGTTTTATGATCTTGTTTATGTCTACGGGTGTATTTGATGTTGACAACCGCAGTAAATCGTCCAAATGCACATCACTCAAACGATTTCTGTATTTGTTTTTAATACATGTTAAATATTCTGTGTTCATCTTCGATTTTACGTTTTACCATGATAGAGAATTAACAGCTTACTCACAGAATCCTGTACTCACAATGTTAAAAGCACAGAATTAAATATTGTAACAATACGTGATCAAATACAAACGGACAATAAGCGATAACGGATAAACTGTTCACACAAGACTACGCAGTGGAAATGAACAAACTCATAATCGTAGGTACCTACCTACTTATCTGTCTAACTGGTAATTCAATACAAGTTTAAAATAGAAAGATAAGATAAATAAAAAAAATAATTAAATAAAATGAACGATTTTGTTCACTGTTTATAGAATTTTGGATTTTAAAATGTACAATTTTATTTTAGTGCGGGCCGCACTAAATTTGTTAAAGGGCCGCGTAGTGAGGACCGCTGCTTTAGGAGAAAAGGTCGTTGGTGTATTTTTAGAGGGTTTTCAGCAGTCCAATAACGAAAATTTTGTTTGTTCACTGTGCTAGAAATGTGGAAATGTGCTTCGTCGCTACTCCACACAATACCGTTGGGAGTCACAACTGTAAGGATTGCATTACAGCAATCTTTTCGTTTTCCCCAATCTGTTGGACTTAATTCTTGAGTTACCATAATCTTATATGGGTGTAATTTAAGATCACAGTGCAAAATTCGCCTTACCGTTCGATCTGATATCTCGAGAGCAGAAGCATGTTTCCGAGCAGAACGCGACGGAGACTGCTCTATCGATGTTCTTACTGCGGCAATGTTTTCCGGTGTTCCCACGGACTTGAGACGTCCAACCGATTTTTTAGGCATTGCAGATCCCGTTGCTTTTAAATTTTGTACCCAATTCAAAATCGTTTTCCGATCAGGGACACTTTCGTTTGGATTCAACCTGAACCGGTTGTTATTTTTGTCGTCGCGCCCTGAGCGTACTGTGTTATCAAGCTGTCAGTAATGTTTAACTTATCGTACGTCCCAAATCTAACATCATTAATTCTCTATCGAAATCATTATGAATAATAATCAACCAAACAATCCTAATAATATAATTAAAATCAAAACGATTAAAACCGTTCCATCGCTTACTATCTCAAAAACAATCACATCAACCCCCCCATGAGTTTTTGTAAACCCCTAAAAAAATGGCCAAAATATTTTTTGAGATTGAAAAACTTTATAATTGATACTGAAATTTTTTTTTAGTTTTTGATCAAAAAAATCCATCATCAAAACAATTAACCTTGCCATCAAATACTTCGTAAATTAAAGTTTTGATTATATTCTATATAATCTGTAATTAGTACATACGTTAAATTGGTTTTCAGGCAATGTTTTTGTTACTCTCCCAAGTCACGATTATCAGTACGAAAGTACCTAATATCCATATTTGGATTGCGTTTTCGTCTATTTCTAGCGAAATTAAAATTTTCCCCATGAGGTCGAGATATCACGGTCTACAACGACGATTGTGCATATTTATTATAGCTACTATGCTCTATTCAAAATAAGAATTTCCACTTTAGCGCCAAATATTCACCGAGAAATATCAGTTACTTCAGAAGAAGTTCTAAATCTAGTAACTAAGACAAAAAATAAATTATACTTTGTTATTTAATTTTATATTATAAACTACTACCTTACTATACACAATAAAAATATGCATTAGTAACTTAGTCTGTATTTTTAAATGATTTTTCCAGATATCATTTTCCGTACTTGAGTTTTCTTAAAAGGTGAAAAAAAAAATTAAGTAAAAAAATAGACTGAAATATTATAAAACTAATTATAATTACTCTATACTTTAATTAGTAAAAAGATATATTATAAATTATAAATCTTTATAATAGTAAATATAGTACACATAATGTCTTAAGTTATTTGTATTTTATACATTCGTGTAAAATTGTCTGCTACATGGAGTAATGCTAAACTTTTAGAGATTTATATAAATATAGGTAAGTTTACCATCAAATTTTGGCAAACCCCTCCCCCCCCCATGAGAAAAATCCTGGCTACGCCCCTGCTCCGGATAGTTATACGTAACCTCCACCCATCCACGCCTCTAAATCTAATAAAAGATGAGTTGGAAGTTCGTCTCTACGAGGTAAGGAAATTTACCAATGTACTACATAAAGTCAATAAAAACCTTCTCCCGTTATTTTTCGTTGATCTCGAACCAACACCAAAATCCTATGAAATTTTTAAAATGTCTTCACTACTTCATTGTAAAATAAAAATCGAAGAGCCATACAAACCGATGACAATCAACCAATGCTTCAATTGTCAACAATATGGACACACCAGAACCTACTGTGGATACCATCCCCGATGCGTTCGCTGTGGAGCAGATCATCAGTCAATTGCTTGCCCGAACCCACGCGATGCTCCTCCGAAATGTGCTCATTGTTTTCAAAACCACCCAGCAAACTACAAAGGCTGCACAACTTATAAAGAACTCCAACGTCGTAAGATATCCAGCACACCAAGTAATCGAATACAAAATAACTGTAATACCCAAAACACTAATGTACAAAGTAGCCATCCACCTGTTCGCACTTTCCCTAATCATCCCTCTCCTCAAACGCAAACTTATGCTCAGGCCACGTCCAATGCACCAGTCTTCGTTGCTCCACCTCCTTCTACTGATACTCAGCCGCCTGATTTAAGCAAATTATTGACCAATTTTTTGGACGAATTCAAAAATGTTATAAATCCACTAATTTCTCTATTAAATAAAGTAATCTCCAAGCTCCTCGACAAATAATGACTAATAATAACTACAATCAATCTGTCACCGGCGATTCGCTTCTAATATTACAATTTAACGCCAATGGACTAAAAAACCATGCCCTTGACCTTGAAACCGTATTAAACAACAAACGCATTGACATTGCCCTCATTTCCGAAACCCACTTCATTAAATACTCACATATACATATCCCCGGTTATAATCTAATTAAATCAAATCACCCCGAGAATACTGCGCTTGGAGGTGCTGCTATTTTCATTAAATCCAATATCGAATTTCATCCCTTGCCTAGGTTTTCTCAATCCTTTCTCCAATCTTGTGCTATTAACCTAAAGATAAACAATACGTCACTCACCATTGCTGCTGTATATTTACCCCCAAAACATAATATAAAAAACATTCAATTCGCCGACTACTTCAACTCATTTAATAATAACTTTATCACAGGCGGCGATTTTAACGCCAAACACCAGCCATGGGGATGCCGCGCGAATAACCCCCGAGGAGTCACCTTATACAACTATTTAAACACTAAGAGATTTAAAGTTCTAGCTCCACCTGATCCAACCTACTGGCCTTCATCGGCCCGCAAAAATCCAGATATTCTTGATATCATTGTCTCCAATTTACCGAATTCCTTATTCCACTCTACTAAAAACTTGCTCGATTTAAATTCTGACCATTCATCGATACTCCTAACACTCTCAATACTTCCCCTTCTGTTAAAAAATCTAACAAATTCACTGATCATGTTAAATTTCATGAATTAGTCAACACAAAAATGAAGCTAAGCACAAAATTAAAATCTCCCAATGACATAGACCAAGCGGTCCTCAATCTTATCAACATAATACAAACTGGAGCATGGTCTGCAATAAATACCATGCCAGCACCTCCTTCTGCAAGCCCACTTTCTGAATATATACGTAACCAAATTGTAGAAAAAAGAAGAGCAAGAGCTCTATACCAGCGCACGCGTTTACCTTCCCATAAACTTAATTACAACAAACTAGCAAATTCACTAAAAAAATTGCTCACTGAATTTAAGTCAAACATATAGCAAAATCACTTAATGAAACTTACCCCCTTAGATGGTAACCTATGGAGAGAAACAAAACAATTACTTCGCTATAAATCACCAAATCTCCCTATTAAAAAATCAGATGGCAGCTTAGCTACTTCGGATATCGAAAAAGCTGAACTCTTTAAGGATCATCTTGCTAATATTTTTCAACCACATGCTGGTATTATAGACAATGAAAACATTAATTTAGTTGAAACGTTCTTAAATACCCCCTCCCAATGTCTCTTCCTGTCAAGTCATTTACACCTAATGATGTAAAATATGCTATACAAAAATACGCACTAAAAAAATCACCAGGCTACGATTGCATTACTGCGGAAGTAACCAGATCCCTTCCAACTAGAGCCATCATTCACATCACTCATATATTTAATGCTTCACTCAGACTGTCCTATTTTCCTCTACTTTGGAAATTCGCATCTATAATCCCAATTCCAAAACCAAACAAACCGCCAGATATACCATCATCACACCGTTCAATCAGCCTTCTCCCTTTTTTCACCAAAATACTGGAACGGTTAATTCTGAAACGAATTCTCCCGATAATTACTGAAAAAAATATTCTTCCAAACACCCAATTTGGGTTTCGAGCTTCTCACTCGATTATTCATCAAGCACACAGAATCGTAGACTCCATTTCGTATTCTCTGGAAAAAAACTGTTCTGCAATTGCGTGTTTTTAGACATCTCACAAGCATTCGACCGCGTATGGCATGACGGGCTTTTGTATAAACTTAAGAAATTCCTGCCTCCCACCTACTACTTACTTATTAAATCCTATCTAACAGATCGGCATTTCCAAATACCCTACGGGTCCGCTTTATCTGACGTAGCAGTTATCAATGCTGGTGTTCCCCGAGGGGGCATTTTGTCTCCTATTCTGTACAATATTTTCGCTTCTGACCAACCAACTACCCCCAACACATCAGTATCAGATTACGCTGACGATAAAGCAATAATATCTATTGACAATGATCCACTCATAGCGTCAAAGAATCTCCAAGCCCACCTTTACTCTATGGAAAAATGGTTTACCAACTGGCGATTCAAAGTAAACCAAAGCAAATCTGTCCATACTACTTTCACCCTCAAACATGCTTCCTGTCCTAGAGTTTTTCTATACGGTATTCCTATCCCTTACTCTCCAAAAGTCAAATATCTCGGGCTCACTCTTGACCAAAGATTAACCTGAGCTCATCACATTAAAATCAAAAGATTAGCACTGAATCATCGTCTCCGTATCCTCAAACCCTTAATAAGCAATAATAATTTTACTACCATTAAAATCAAACTCCTGATTTACAAAACACTTCTCAAACCCATATGGACATACGGACTCTAACTTTGGGGAAATGCTAAAAAGTCCAACTTACTAAAAATACAAACATTTCAAAATATCGCTCTCTGAAAAATAATGAACGTCCCACTCTACGTGTCTAATCACACCCTTCACACTGACACCAAACTCAAAACAATTAACGATGAAGCCAAAATATTTTATAAAAGATTCCATTCCAAACTAAATAACCACCCTAACGAAATCATAAAAAACTTATCTACTCCTTCCATACTTGGTAATCCTCTTAAACGCCTGAAGCGTAAGTGGTGTCATGATCTTTTAAGTTAAGTAATTTAAAAAAAAAAAATAAATAAATAAATCCATAGAAAGTGCCATCGATGGGTGGCTCCTTTCATCAAATTTTCCATGTCAATCTTTGTAACTCTCATCAAATATGCTTATTGTGTCTAGTCTGATACAGATTGTGTATTACGTTAAAAAAAAAAAAAAAATAGTTAGCGATTATGATAATCATAATAAGTTTGTTCCAGCATAATGTTGCAAACTTTCAACGCATGCGCAACGTGTTCCAGCTGAGCAAATTTAAAACATCTAACAAAATATTTTCTGTTCCATCAGTGATGTAACATGTTATCAACTTGTTGGAAACAATAATTTTCTGTTGCTAGGTATACGTTTAGTCAAATGTTTTGCGCATGCGTACAATGCAAATTAGTGTTTTTGTTTTATTAAATTGATAACGTATTAACGTCTTGAGTCGTTTAACGTTTACTCGTGTACAGTGCTTACACGTGACAGCTTAACTTACATTTTTATATTTATTAAGAGGATTTTGGTGGGATAGGAGTTGTGTGCGGAAGCGCGAGTAAAATGATTGAGCTTCTTCATTGATGGTTTTTAAGTGAAAATCATTATGCAATGTTAGGTTAGAAACGTATGGTGGTGCATTGGACAGGCGACGAAGAGCTAGGTTCTGGAATATTTGGATTTTATTGGTATTGGATTTTTTTGCTGAGCCCCAGAGCTGTATGCCATAAGTCCAAATAGGTTTTAGGAGGGTTTTATAAATTAAAAGTTTGACTTTCAGATTTGTTTTATTATTTCTTGTTATTAGAGGATTGAGGATGCGCATACGGGCATTGAGAGTCAGTTTTTTGGTTCGTATATGATTTTTCCATGTTAGTCGTTTATCAAGATTGAGACCAAGGTATTTTATCGTGTCCGATGTGGGAATTGGGATGTTATTTAATGTAACAGTTGGACAAATACCCTTCTTGAGAGTAAATGTAGTGTGACTTGATTTGGTTTGGTTTATTTTGATACGCCATTTGTCGTACCAGTTAGACATTAGGTAGAGGTGGAGTTGCAGGTTTGACGAGGCGGTTACCGGGTTTTCACTAATTGACAAGATCACTTTATCGTCAGCATAATCAGTCACCATATTTTGGGGCGTGGTGGGTTCATCAGTGACATATATGTTGAATAGAGTTGGAGAAAGGATGCCCCCTTGTGGGACTCCAGCATTGATTTTGGTTATTTCTGAGTATGCAGAGCGATAATGTACTTGAAAGTAACGATCGGTAAAGTAAGATTTGATTAGAAGGAAGAGCGGATGGGGAAGAAAACTTTTGAGTTTGTACAGTAATCCGTCATGCCAAACCCTGTCAAACGCTTAAGATACATCAAGAAAGACACAGGTACAGTAAAGTTTTTTTTCCAACGAGAAAGATATTGCATCGACAATCCTATGATCTTGATGAATGGTACTATGTGAGGGTCTGAATCCAAACTGAGTGTTCGGAAGAATGTTGTTCCTGACAATATATGGAGTCATTCGTTTGAGGATAAGTCTTTCCAAAATTTTCGATAAGAAGGGCAAGAGACTTATCGGCCTGTATGAGGATGGGTCGTCTAAGGGTTTATCAGGTTTAGGAAATAATATAATTTTAAAGAATTTCCAAAGGATCGGAAAGTAGGAGAGTCTTATGCATGCATTAAATATATATGTTACCAGTACTATTGCTTTTTTGGGGAGGCATCTAGCTACTTCTGCCGTTAATAGGTCGTAACCCGGCGATTTTTTTAAGGAGTATTTTAGGATAGTCTGTTTGATTTCATTTGGCGTGAAATGTTTTTCAAGATGCTTAGAGGTTGAGGGAGGGTCTAAGCCAGCCTTTACCTCATCAACAAATTGGGGTATGAATATGTTATGATGTGGTTGGAAGGTTTCCTGAAGGTGTGCTTTAAGAACTTCGGCTTTATCGGTATCAGAAGAAACAAGTGTATGGTCAGGTTTCTTTAAAGGGGTAGAAGGAGTTTTAAAACTAAGTTACTTCTTGGTTTCTTTCCATAAGCTACCGTCAGAGTATGAAAGATAGGTTAGTTTTTGTTCTAGTGTATCCGCTTTGTTTTTAGCTAGGGTTTTTTTTAGGGAGTTAGCTAACTTATTTTAAGCGCTTTTGTGTGACGGTAGACGTGTGCGTTGATATACTGCTCTGGCTCTACGTTTTTCCACAATTAGTGAGCGTATCTGTTCAGAAAGGGGAGTCTGCTTCTGGATTGAGTGCTTAGAGGTGGTTAAGGTGTTGGATAATGAGGCTGCTGAGTGGATAAGTTTAGATAAGTTATTGATTGCTTCGTCAATATCGTGCTCGGACTTTAACTTAATTGAAAGATCAACTTTTTGGGCAATTATGTTATAAAATGTATAACGATTGGTTGATGGTGAGAAAAGAGAGTGACTAACTGGATTTGTTTGAGGGGTCGCATCGACATTTAGTATTACAGATGAGTGATCCGAGTTTAAGTCTAAAATGTTGTTTACAGTACAGTATAAATTACTTGGAGTTTTTGAGACAAATATGTCCAGAATATCAGGTTTTTTCCTGCGCGATGTTGGCTAGTATGTTGGATCAGGTGGTGCAAGTATTTGAAATTTTTTAATATTGGTAAAGTTATGAAATAGGTTGCCGCGTGGGATAGTAACTCGGCAGCCCCAGCTTTGGTGCTTAGCATTAAAGTCACCACCCGCAATAAAGTTGTTAGGAAATGTGTCAAAATATTGGGTGAGATTAGTGTCTGTTATAAGGTGCTTGGGAGGACTGTAAACTGCTGCAATAACAATAGGAATATTATTAAGTGTGATTGAGATGGCACAGGATTGGATATGATTTTGAGAGAAGTTGGTAAGAGGATAGAATTTTAAGTTAGTTTTAATAAGTATAGCTGCCCCACCATGTGCTGTGCCGTCAGGGTGGTTAGATTTTAGTAAGTAATAACCTGGAATGAAAATGTGAGAATATTTGGTAAAATGAGTTTCTGATATTAAGGCGATATCTATGCGCTTGTCAAGGAGTACTGTCTGGAGCTCATTAACATGATTTTTTAGTCCGTTAGCATTAAACAGTAAAATAGATAACGAGTTATTAGTGTAGGAATTAATCATTGTTTTTTTTTAGGAGTGAGGTGATAACTTGTGTCAGGAGAGCAATTAATGGATTTATAACAGATTTTAATTCACCTACAAAGGAGGTCATGAGTTGAGTTAGGTCGGAGGGAGCAGAAGGTTCAGGTGGTTGACTAGCTGTGGCCTGTGCATAAGTTTTTGTTGGGTTAGATTCATTCTTTTCCGCAAGGGTAGCGAGTGAATGGCTTTCTTTTACATTAAAAGTTTAAACATTTGGTTTGATAGTATCAAGTAAAAAATTACTTTTATTGGTCGGCGTTTTTCGGCATTGGAGTTCCTTGTAGACGCTGCAACCATGGTAGTTGGCTGGATGATCTCCGGAGCATAATACACATTTGGCAGGGGAGTCGGGCGATTTAGTGCATTCGGAAGATGGATGATGCGCGCTACATATGACGCAGCGTGCTGAATAACCACAATACGCCCGGGTATGGCGTTTTGATCTTGGCAGTTTTGACATTGGCTAATTAACTTAGGCTTGTATGGTTCTTCGGCCTTAATTTTTGTGTGCAGAAGGGAAGATAATTGGTAGATTTGATTAGAGTGTTCGGTAGGTTCTAAATCGACGAAAAACAACGGGAGTGGGTGCTTGCTGGTCTTGTGTAGGACATTCATGACTTGTCTGACTTCAAAGAGGCGCGTCTCGAGTTCAGATTTTATTAGTTCAACTGGCGTAGTAGGGTGGAGATTGCGAATAACTATCCTCGTGGGTTTGTCCTCAGCGAGTTGGTATGTGTGGTATTTAGCGTTATGATCTTTTAAATAATGTATTAGAAGTCTATAAGATTCGGGATTGGCGGTCTGTATTTTTAAGCGGTCTGTGGTGGCTTTGCAAATGAAGTTATCAACTCCTATCAGCTCAATTAAAGTTGTGCAGAAGCCAGGAAAGTCATTTATTCCTTTCATAAAGATCGGGGGAGGTGGCTTGACTCGAGCTGGGATGTCGGGATCTTCAACTGTCATGTTTTCGTCAAAAACCGAGTCGGTAGGTTCGGTGTCCGTAAGTGGTTCGTAGCGATTGCGTGTTGAGAAAGAGAGTTTTTTGGTTTGTGGCTGAGCAGTTTTTGTAGAAAAAGGGTTTGGAGGTGGAAGAGATAGATGATGAACTTGAGAGGTTTCTTTTACCTGTCTGAGTAATTCAGTTTCCATTTTCAGGGCGGTTAGTGATGTTGTGTTGGGTGCTGTGACCTGGGTTGTTCATATTAGAGATTTGTGTTTCTGATTTTATTAAAAAAAAAAAACAAAGTTATTATATTAACGGTAATTTTGAACTGTTAGTATAAGTATAACGCAACTAAGCATTGAATCTAGACGTTCACTAATTAGGTAATTAGGAAGAGCGGGAGCGCGAGATACGTGCGTATCGGTCGGCTGTCACCGCGGAACTTGATATCTAAAATAGGAAGTGTTTTTAATTTTTAAAAATAAATTTCATAAACAAAACATATTATACGTTTTAGCATTGATTATAGAATAGATATGTAACAATATTTAATATTATCTGACTCTTATCTTGATACTTCCAAAATTTACTTATAGTATTTTTATTTTTTAATCTACATATTTTTAGATTTTTAGTGCATGTAAATGCATATTTCTCAACTTTTAAAGGTATATTTCAATGCATATTTTTCCAGCTTTTAGTGCATAAGTGCATACTTATTTAGGCATTTTTTGAGCATGAACTCACGAGCCCTGCTTATAACTATACATCTTGGTACTTTGGTGATTATTTTTAAACATTTTATATTTTGGGGGTGGGAGGGGGTTTGGAAAAATCCGCATTCATGCCTGGAAAATGCAATTTTAAATTTTGCTGAGTCAACACTCAACTTTTACATTTATTTATTCAAAAATGTATACAAATGTTTATTATACAATAAAATATTAAATGCATTTAACCTTTTCCTATTTTTTTAAAACACTATCCTTAATCAAATAACTACATATTCATATACAAATATGTTTATTTGTATATTATAAATGAATTGATTAAATTTAAGTTACGTACAGCTACAGCCTGTTAATAATACTTGAATACTTGTTAGGCCCGTTTCACACGGGCCACTTTACGTGTCGCCACAGAAAAGGCACAGTGGCGTCACTGATAAAAATACATTATTTTTAAATGATGCTTTCACATGGTGTGTCGCCACAAAATTGTGGTGCCACAGACGGGTTTATGTGGTCGGTCCTCGCTAGAAATCGCGCCACAGTTTGTGGCGCCACAGTTAGTGATACATTGAAACAGTACGTTCATTTCATACGGACCACACCACAAACGAAAAACTATACGTGCAGTGAGCTATCTATAGTATTTATAATCAATGTTACTATACTGCCTAATTATTAATTTGTGAAATCTTACATTTTTTTCAAAAAGAACCAATAATATGCACTACACAGTTGCGTGGCATGAAACTTAATGGCTTTAAACTATCTTGGAGGCGGGGGGAGTAGAGGCCTTTTTAAGAAATTAAATTATTAAATAGTGATGCTAGAAGGGGTTTGATCTATACCTTATATTTTTTTTAAAACAATACAGTAGTATTGTATATTTAAAAATTCACTTTAAAAGTTTTTGTTTAATTAAAATAAATATAATCCAAGTGTTTTTTTTTAATGTCAAGTTAAATGGTATGGCGCCCCCAGACTTGAACTGATATTAGGGGTCCGGGGCTAGGGTTTAGGCCCGGACTATATATGGCACTGCATGCAGGAAACTTTTGGCGCCACACATAAATTAATTTGTAGCTACCGTGTGGCTATCGTGTGGTTATCGTGTGAAAACTATATAGTTCATGTGTTGCCACTGTGTCTTTTCTGTGGCGACACGTAAAGTGGCCCGTGTGAAACGGGCCTCAGTGTTCGAGTAGCTGTATATTACAAATTAAAGCGTTTAGAATAGAATATTGTTTTGTATACGGATATTTCATTGTGTTGTAATTTCGATAGCAAGTCGATCAACCGATATATATATATATATATATATATACAGAAATATCACAGATTATAATCTGTGTTTACTGAAACCCGTATAATTGCTACCACGATGTGCAAGTATAAATCATAAAGTAATAATTACTCTATGGTATATATAAGCTGCAAAGCCAGAAAATCGTTAAATCACGATCGATCATGATCCACGGACAAAATTTGTCATTTAATGATAACAAAAATAATAAAATGTAATTTCAAAAAAAAATAGTTATTCATTCGTACAACGCTATCTCTCGGGAACTTTTAGTATCATAATTTTAGTCCCCGATTTTCCCTATACCATGGCCCATCTATCTATTCTATAATCAATGGTTTTAGTAATTTTATACGTTTTATACGTGCGGTATTATACGTGTAACGTATAAAACGTTTTACACGCGTATATTATCAACCCTGGTTTATACTGTAGAGAAATTTGAAAAAATTAGTTCTAAATAAAGCCGTCTGAGAGTGCGTAGTGCCAATCTACCTAGATAAGTTTATAGCCCATAGATATTTACTCATGATATTTCTCTTTACATCATTTAGGACGTAGTTGATTAATCAATATTTCGTACGAAACATGACAGAACATGTGAAAAACGTACTGTAGCTTCATTTGTAGTATTATGTTTAATTAAAGTAAAACAGGAACATTAAAAAAAATTAATGAAGAGGTTGTGAGTGAATAATTGGATTTCAAAAAGGAATGATGATGAAGTGCACATACTTACTGAAATAAATCAGTGTAGAAGATAAAATTGTATATGGAAATTTCATTCAAATGCCTAAAACTGATGACGAGAATCTTTTGGAAAATAATACTAAAAGAATTGTCTTTATATACATTTTGCCTTTTATTGTCTGTATCGGTGTTATTTTAATGAACAATCCTTAAGTGTAGGAAACGGTTCAATCAGTTATATTAACTAATAAGTTTTCTTTTTGTTCTACACAAAATCATTCATTGTATAAAAAATATTTAACAATATAATTTATTTGCTTATACACTGAAAAAAAAAATTAATTCTGATAACCAAATTATGGTTACCACAACAGTGAAAAGTAGTTGGCTCAGGGACAGCAGTAATTTCGGTTAAGATTACAAGTCATTATTGGTTGGCTGTTATTAGTTGTTTTTACAAGTGTGTTTACTACAAAACGTTATCTGGTAATGCTTGCAGTAATAATGTAACAGAAACACATACATTCCTGTTTAACTTACAGAACTATATTGTAATATATACATACATTTTTGTAGTACCTAGTAAATATAGTTTTTAATGACTATTTCAACTTTTTTAGCAGTCAATATTAATCAACCTTGTATTAGGAAAATGATGCATAAATAACAATGATTGATGGATAGTTTTACATTTGTATTGTTTCATATATTGTAAACTATAAAAAATTTAAAAACAAATATTACATTAATTTTACATATCAAATAATATCCTTATTATAGTATTATATTATATGAGTACTTACCACGGAATATGTCGAAGTATTTCACTAGATCTCAAGCTTTTAAGAAGTCTACTACATCGTTGTCTGCCATAATGAACTTTGAATAGATATGACAAATAAATTATTAAACACTGAATACTGAAATAAAAAAACAAAAGAAACTATGGAGTATGTGGTTTCAACAGTCGTGCGGGTAATGCGTCGTCGAATTGTCAAAAACACTTTCAATCGACAATCTGTTTCACGAATGGTTACACGTTAGCGTTAGAGACATTGGATTTTTCCTTTATATTTTGTTGTCTGTATTATATTTGTGTATAGCGTATTATTTATTTTGTACCCATTACCAAAATGATAATTGTTGGCTTGTTGGAATTACAATTTAGAATTATATATACCTAATTGTCCTAATTACACATTTACGTTAAGAATATAAAACCCTTTTTGTAATAGCAACAATCACGTTATTATAATTATAATCCAGTATCGTCTACAAAATTACTGTAGTTGCATTTCAATTTTTATGATTAGGGAAACCAAAAATATGGTTAGATTATTTAACTTATAGTAGGTGCAAGGTACATATTTAGTACAGCATAAAAATTTGTACACACAACAAGAAATCATTTATCAGAAATCAATGAATACTCTTGACAAAACGTTGGTTGAATGAATCACATAGTTTAGTTAGTATTAAGATTTTAGAGTAAGTAGGATTAACAAATTTATTCTGTTGTAAACCCCCACCGATTTTTTTCAGTGTAAACTTTTAAATCTAATATTTAATTATATTTAGGTTATGAAAATAACGAAAACAACTATTCACTGCACTGTATTGCATTTGATGCAATTTGGTATATTAACACTAATTATTTGTGTTGTACACATAGGCGGAAATTGGGGGGGGCTTGGGGGGCTTATCCCCCCGAAATTATTAAATTTCGTAGTATAAAATATTGAAATAGGTACTTATTTTGCAACAATTGACATTTAAGCCCCCCCTAAAATTCAATCAAATCTCCGTTTATGGTTGTACAGGTACATTTTTGAGATTTGTATTCAAACATAGGTATTTGCTCTATTCATGGTCTACTCATTATATTTAACATAGAACGTCTTATCTTCGTATACACTGTTTATTGTTGTATTACTTTATTATATTATAAGTCTAACTCATTATTATTGTTAATATCATGATTAACTATCTTAATTAGCTAATTTTTATATTAAATACAGTTATTATAGGAATTATTAGTTATTATAGGAATTATTAGTTATTATATAATTGTAATTGAACAATAAATTATGTTTAATTTTAGTTACCTAAACTCCCTACTCTCGGCACAAGCATTTGCTTATAGAGAGTAGGTATCAACAAAAAATGTATGTAAATGCTTTGTATATATATATAAATGTATGGTTGAATTAATAAATATCAATCAATAAATATCAATATCAATTGTTAGTCCAAGAGATATTTTCAGAAATATAATTTTAACTATTCCGTAGTGATTAAGGAAAACTGCTGATCTCCTTCGATAAGACTGAGTATTTTAAAATGTAAATATTGCCAAAAAAATTTTAAACCATTGATTAGTTAAAAAATTCCAAATGTGTTTATTTTTATTAAAAGGTTATAACATTGAATTTTCTTTTCTTTTTTTTTTAAACAATTGTTACCTTTACATATTTTTTTATGCATAGCATAATAATACAACAACTTATTGTTTTTGAATAATTTGAGAGTAATTATCATAATATCCTATGTATAAACATTAGTCAATTAGTCAAAGTACACAACATTTATATTTTCGAAATTTTTCCCTACAATGCGTTTTTAGTTGGAGAATTTAGTTACCTCATTCTTTAAAAACTTTTACTATGAAAAGTGGTTGTTGATTTAGATTTATTGAATGACTGAAATCTTACATTTGTTTTTAAACTCCAAGTAAGATATAGACAGTAAATCAAATAAGTTTTACATCAAATATTGTTATGATTAGGTGAAATTTATTCAGCTTAATATAATCTTGTAAATAAATGTGAAGTTATGTGATACGTGAACACAAATTGCTATTTGTACGAAAGGGTGTGTTACTGTTATTGTACTATCCTTAAAATTTTGGACAGACACATTTATATATTACACGACCGACAAAGCCTTTGAGAGGTTGTTAATGCGATCTAGTGGATACTATCCGAGTGTACTTTAAAAAATTCAGTTGAATTCCGATTTTTGATAACAAATGTCAAATGGTAATCTTTTTATCTTATTTTGTTATTTATCACAATATAATTTGTGAGTATTTAGCATGGTTGACTGTACTATGTACGATCTAATGTAGATTGTGCGGCTTGTGGTTAAATCGTAGAATTTATAAATGTATTTACTTATAAATAATTTAAACATTATTATTGTAGAATATAAGGTATGATATTTTGCGCCTGGCAATATTTTATATAAACTATTCGTTGTATTTCCATATTATTACACACAATCACAAACACCTAGAGTGAATTTATATTTATCTCCTATAAAATATAAGCTTGATAACACATCACTAAATTAGATGTAATAATAATGAAAGAAAAAAATGCTGAATCCGAAAATAAAATAAATTATAAAATTGATTATTTGATAATAAACATCAATGAGCTGCTTATTAGTGGTAATATCCTCATTGTTTGTTAACATTAGACAAATAATTAACAAATAATTTAGCTATAGGAGAAAAATAATGATAAAACAAAAAATTATGAATAAAACAAGAACGATAATTTTTTGTTATTATTTTCATTATTTTAAGTAAATTTCATGTAATACTTATTGGTACATATATAAATATAGTGAAATACTAACAATACATTTTTGTTTTAGATTTAATGGTTTTTGATGTTGAATCAAATATGATGAGTTCATTTGAAAATCTATCTTCAAAAGTTCCATTTTGGGATGTGAAATTACCTCAAAGTCCATGGGATTTTTCTGAAGATTCTAAAGACTTAGATGTACTATGTGAATTGGTTAGGAATCAGTATTTGAAACGTCTTCGCCAAACACTACTTGATAATTTAAATGTTAGTGAAGAATATCAAAAAAGTGATCTTTACCAGACACAACAGTATGTTGATTTATGTATGGCCGAAATGGAAAAACAGGCTTTGAGAAAATGTATGGTTGCCACATTATATCGCGAAGGGATGTCTAATATGGTATGAAATTTAATATTATTATTTTATTCATGTTTTAATAATTTAATGAATTTCATTTTTATTGTATTGAATTTAACCAAGAATCAAGTTTTTTAATCATTAAAAAATAATAAATAATTTTAATAGTAAATTATAATTATTTGTATAGCTTTTATAGGCCATTCTGGACTTTTGCTGCTTCAACAATTTCTTGCCGTCTTTCCCTATCTTTGCTCTCTTTTAGTTTTGATCCTGGAATACAATTGTATTGATCTGATTTGACTGTATCCATCCACTTCTGCCTAGGTCATCTTTTAGATATTTTTCCATTCATTATTTCTGTTACTACTCTTCTTAATATGCTATTGGATCTCAATAAATGTTCACCCATTCCAAATTGTTGGCCCTTTTTAAATGAATTTATATTGGAAGTTAAATAAATTTGTTAAATTTCCTTTTTGGGTCTAATTCCATAATCACAATTTTCCAAAATATGGCTATAAATACAACGCAGTATTTTTCTTTCAAATGTCATCAATTAAAAATGTAAGGGATATCTTTAAGTATGTATTTAAAATATTATTACATTTTTTAATAACAAATAAATATGTATTTGTAATATAGTTTTTAAAATTTTTTTTTAATTTATTATTTTTTATGTCTAGATAAATGAAGTTAAGACCTGTACGAAAAATTCTATGTTGTGTATTTGGCTTAAGCATATTATTGAATCAAACAACGAATCATCATTAGGTGATAAATTTTTTGGATCTGAAAATATAACAAAAAATTCAGTATGTAATATTGAAGAAAAGAAAAGAAATTTAGCTTCAGTGCAGATTAAAAAGACTGATGTTGATAATCATTTATATATAAATAACAATAATATAAATCCTGTAGGTACATTAAAAGTACTTACTAGTTCCTATGATGTGCAACACATAAATACCGAACCAAAGATAGAAAATATAGCTTCAGTCCAGACTGAAAATACAACTGATGCTGACAATAATGTAGTTATAAATAATAATAATGTAAATTCTGGGGATGTACTAAATGTATCTCCTAATTCCTATGATATGCAATCTAAGATCTCAGAATCAAATATCTATGATAATTTAAATTCTTTATTAAAATCATCACCTTGTTCTTCAAATTCTTCTCCAAATGTATCTATGGAAGTGAATTACAAGTATGATTTTACTGAATCTGCAAGTTTACATAAAAATACAGATCTACAGAATTGTGAAACAAATAAGATATTAAGTATAAACTCATTGTTGAAAGATCTTCAAGATTCTCCTGAATATGAATATGAACATCAGTCTTCAAAAATAGAGGAACGTTTAATTACACTAGGATTAGCAACTAAAAATCATGAATCCTTAAAGCAATTTTCTGAATCAACTACATCAATTAATATCAGCCCTAATACCATAAGACTAAAGAAAATTAATGAAATACTCAAGGACAAATTAAAAAGTGAGCGAGTTGCAAAGACATATGAATTACGAAAAAGTATGAATGAAATGCCCCAAGAATTACAAATAAGACTGAACCATAAATTTTGTGAAATTTTTGGAAGTAACCATTCTTATGAATCTGATCCATTGTCTGAAGAAGAAGAACGTATTATAGCTCATAAAAGAATTGTAAAAATGGTTGTTGAATTTATGACACCTTACTACAAAGCACACCGTATCAATAGACATTTGTTCAAAAGTCTTGCTAAATTAATTTCTAAAAATCTTATGGATCGAGCATATGACCCAGGTAATTAATTTATTTTTATGTGATTAGAAAATTGTTTATTTACTTAGCAAAGTAAATAAATAAGATGTATAGCATTTCTATTTAATCTTAATTTTTTCTTTTAGAAATATTATCAATATTAATATAGTTAGCAAAAACAAATAAAACAATATCTTTTAAGATTTTTATAAATAAAATAAAATAGATTGTTTTAGTTTTCAATTTCTAACATTTAATGATTTGTGTATTTGACTCTTACTCTCTATTGTACTTTTAATAAGATTTTGTAAACAAAATATGAAATGGATTTTATAATTAAAAAAAATCATGTATAATTTATTGAAAGTTTCATTGATAAAATTTACAATACTATATTATAAATGCTCTTAATGATAATAACTGTATAGAAGCTTCTGTATCAAGTCGTTGGCTGCATGTTATGGCTTGTATAGTTAGTTTAGTTAGTTAGTTAGTAGTTAGTTATTTGTTTGACCAAAAAGGATTTAGTCAGCAAATTCCTTATGAAACTTCTTTCCAACCTTGTGAACTCTGGTAATTTTTAATTACTAACTATACAATTTTGAATCTATGTTTCATTGTCTTATTATAATATACAGTGGTTCTTAACACTTAAATAAATTCAATGTTGCACCTGAAATATAGTTACATATTTATTTGTTTAAATTATTTTATATACATTTTTTTTTTTTGTATATTAAAATATACTTATAATTTTGTAGATGAAGAAATAATTGTCAAAGGAGTGAACGAATTTTTCACTGGAAATAGGAGTATTAAAACAGCTGAAGATATATATCAATAATAATTTTGATAAATGTATGAAATATTTAGTAGGTATAGTAGTTATTATACACATTTTCAGTAACTTTTAATTTTTTCAATGAAAAAATTTATTTTTTATTTTTTAATGTTGTATCATCGTTTTTCTATGACAATTTTCTTTCTTTATTTTTATTGTTATATTTTTCCTATTATTTGTACCTACTTATTTTAAAGGATTAAACATGAACAATTTTTGTTTTAATAATAAAATGCATTAATCATATAATTTATTTATTTCTTAATGTTGTCAACAAAATGAACCTTAAATTGGTAGTTAATAATTATAATATGTGACAATTTTGGCAGTTCATTATTTTTAGGTAAGATATTAATAGATGATTTTTTTTTTTACCAATTTAAAAATCAAATTCTGCCAGTTATTGTAAGGTACTTATGTTGTTTAAAATTAACTAATTTTTTTTTTTTTTTAAGTAATAACTTCTTTATTTCTAATTAAACATAATTAAACATAAGTTATTGGTTCACAAATTCTTAATATATTCCATATGAATACCTGTTTTATTTGGTTTTAAAAATATACAATGGACAAAAATTAAATCAAATTATCATAGTAATTTTAAATGTACTAACTTAATTAAAAAATGATTATTTAATATTAATACATTGATATATATATATATATACACACACACAATTCCAGTGGTGTGCCTATCGGGTAGATCTAGTAGGTCCTCCTGTTTTCAAATAATTATTATTAATATTTTTAAATATTATTAACAGGAGGTTAATATATGATAATTTTTTCTAATTAAATTTAAAGATGTTATGAAAAGTTTATAAAAAATAAATAATATGTAGCCATATAAATTAAAATAAATATAACTGGGCCTGTCCTTGATCCTGTACACAACTCTGTATTTATCTATAATTAAAAATATTAAAAATCTGATTTGATATAGAAACTAAGTTTGTTATTATATATAATAATAGATGTATTTATACTATTTTATTAACCAGAAAACTAGTCATGTTGACTATACATGTTGTAAACATGTAGAATATAAATATATTTCCTAGATTACCTAATTCAATGTAATTTTTAAATACTACCAAAAGATGTATTTTAAATAAATAATAATTATAAACTAACTAACTCAAGCATATTGTCCTGAATTTGAGTTTGGTATTATTTGTCCACCCTTAATCTTAAGATTTTATTTCGTGATTTTTGGTATACAGTTGAGTTGGACGAGTATTCGTCTTTTTAAAATATTTTGAGTCGAGTTCTAGTACTCGATTAAAAAATGTACTCGGTATTTTACGAGTATTCGAATTTTGAACTCTTCTTCAGCATTATATTAAAAAAATATTTACTAGTACTTGAATTTGTTTCAAAATTTCACTAATATTATGGTGGGAAATTGGATTTACAGATACAAAAGAAAGTAAAATCTTAAACTTAGACTAACTTTTAACCTTAGCCCAGTGTACCGAATTCCATGTTCAAATGTGGTCGCCATACATGTACAATTTTATTATAGGTGTAGGTTCTCCGTAGCCGGGATACGAAAATAAAGTTAAAGCCTTTGAAAAAATATTAAATATTAGGTTAAGAAAACAAGTTATAATTTGTAACTTTCTAATATCTGATAAGTATACTTTATACCTAGGGAATAAATTATTTATTAAGGTAGGTAGCTCACTATACATATAAATATAGGTTTTGATATTGGATATACATTCATGATTTAATGCTATTACTCAGTATTAAGTTTTAATTCTCATTTAGGGCTGAATTTAGGCGGGATGATTTGGATATTTGCCCTTGGTGGCCAAATTTTGATACATTTAGAAGGCAATCAGTCATCGTTGAACTTGGTGCAATATTGTATGAATAAAATGTTTTAAATAAAATAATTTACTTAAATTAATTTTTAGTTATAATTAAGGTGAACATATATTTTTCTAGCCAAAACGGGAGAAAAAATAAATAAAAAATTAAATTTGATTAAAAACAACTTTTTTTTATATACATAAAAGAAACAGCATCTATGTAAAAAAACTGTTGACGATTACTGTACTTATATTGAAATAATGAACTAAAATTTTTGTTATCGCTGATATTGTGGTATTAAAACACATTAAATGAACACGTCCATATTGATTCGAATATTTATTATTTATTTCATGTTTCGTTTCCTGCATTAGATATTTTTATATTTTATTAGTATAGTAATATTCCCATATAACACATAGCCCCGATTACGTTTTATGTTAACCATACAGTAATACAAAATACACATATTATTTATTTTTAATAATATATTTATTATTTTTATCGATAAACGATCGTTATTTTTTACTATTTTCTGAAAACTGGACATTTTAGTTTCCGGAACATTTTCTCGGGGATAACGGAACGAAGACACGAAAAACAGAATTATGGTCACCTTAGTTATACATTTTTATTAAGCCTTAGTTTGTTAATTATGCACATGATTAATAAATTAAGGTTTTATAAAGAATATAAATTCAAATTTTTTCTAAAAAAATGTATCCATTTTATGGATGGAGAAGCATACGGTTGATCTAAGGTGCCTTAAATTTATAAATATGTCCCTGTTTTTATTTATCTTTTTTTTTACGCAAGTGAAAAATAATAAGTAGTGAGTGTAGAATATAGAGTAAATTTACATTTTATGGTTAGGGGATAGTAGTTAATTTTAGTTATCAAATAATAAGTTGAAAACTAAATTTATGTATTTATAAATTATATATATATATATATATATATATATATAACATGACAGTTTTACGTTGAAAAATATTATCCTTGTTATCTATACATTTTCATATAAAAATAATCAAATAGAAATACTTGGTAGTTTTAGGTTATAAAAACCTTAAAAAATAAAATGTTTATTCGATATTTTAATAATGATGAATTTATGAAATTTTTTAAATTTTCAAAATTCAAAATTAATTTAGGGTTTATAAATAATATTTTTAATCTATCTTTCTATCTTTCTTCACTGGCATTTATAACTTTCAGTGGCGTCATTTGGAGGGGGGAAGGTAGGAATTTGCCCCTGTCTGATTTTAAAAGCAGTTCGATAAGTCGGTTCCAGGTTGTTGAAATTTAATCATTATTGTATTTTATTAACGCAAAAACATGCCTACTATATTACATTTTATTAATATTTATTTTATACTGTGTATCTAATAAAAAAATATTGTCACATATCCTTTAATAAACTAATAATATTTGTGTAATTATTAACAATTGTCATATTAGTTTACGGAATTTTAATTGATATAGGTATACAATTATTTTTATAAAATACTTATTTCTTTATATTTGCAATTGATGTTGTTACCTATTAAAAACATACAGTTTTAAGTATGAGTTGCTTATAAGCAAATATGGGTATGAAAGGGTTAACCCTATTTTGGGATTGGAAGCGGCGATTTTCTGTCTTTGTCTAACATACGCGTAACATAGGACTATAGACGTATTTTATTTTCAACTTACTGATTGATATAATGAAGCAATAAGAATTATAAAAACAGATATGAATTTGCCGTCAAGTCTACTATAGATCGACTTCTTCACATTTTTTATATTATCCCTTTAAAATTCTAAAAACTATATATTAAAAAAGAGTAATTAAGAAATTGACAAATTTTAATTTTTAGAGAAGTTTAAATCGAAAAATGAAAAATCAAAAATGTGGAAAAGTTGATTTGACTTGACGACAAATTCATACCTGTTTTCATAATTTTTATCACTTCACTAAATTAATCGATACATTGGAAATAAAATACGTCTATAACCCTATGTTACTATGTTGTTGTGACAAAGAAAATTGTTGCTTCCAATCCCCTTAACAATGAAAGAAAAAATATTTAAATCATAAAACGAGTGTAATAGGTACATGGTAATTGATAAACTGTAAGTAAATATTTTCTTAAGAACAAAGCGAGAGTTTTTTTTTACTCATTTGGGCTGATCAAAACCTTTGCCCCCTCTATTGAAAACTAAAATGACGCCACTGATAACTCTATTAGAGTTTTGTAGTCAATTTCACTATATCCCTCCATCTCTCTCGATTTTGAATAATTTCCTTCCATTTTTGTACTCCCACAGCTTTAAGATTCTCTTCTACTATGTCTAGGCTCTCTTCCTCGGTTTGCCTCAATTTTTAATCTATTAGTATATGAATTTAGTAACAAAATAAAATATTCACTAGTACATGAAATATATTGATTACACTAGGTACGTTTTAATAATATAATATTTTAAAAACTCGTGAAATTATAAAAATAATTAAATTTTCCTCTACAATTTAACTTGCATTTCTCCAGCGATGTTTTTTCTATATTGATCTGAATTTAAAAAAATAGTTTTCAATCAAATATTCAACGTTTAGTAATAATCATATTAGTAATACATTTCTTTTTAATACGCGTAAAAAATAATTACTGTAATATTAAACATTTATAATATGTAATGAATCTAGTATTTTATTACAAGCGATGAAAAAATATTTACCTTATAGTCCTTATTGTATATAAATTTTAACTGTATTTTGTTTTCAAATTTTGGTTATTAAGTTTTGTAGGTATGGCCATACCGTATAATCTGATCAATATATATCCTGACGGGAAAGTATGCTGTCGCCATGGTTACCGTATTTCTCAAGCATGCTCTGTGGTCCATTATAAGGACTTTGTACCATTTTTTATTTCGTTCATCATACAGTTAATATATATTATAGGATTTAAAAGTTATAACACAATGTAATCGCTTTTTTGTCGAACATTCTACCAAATTGGTAATATTATGTTTAAAAATCCAACATGATTTTCTAAATGAGACAATGATAGGAGTTTTAAAATAAGCCTTACATTTTTGTCTAGTTAAACTATTTTTTATAGTTTTTTTTTTTTTTTTGTTATTTTATAGATATTGTTAAAATGTCTTCAAAGTTCACTATAAAATTTATAAATATGAAATATACAGTTTTAAGTATATTTTTGTTCGGTTTGATATTTTCATTAAATTGTAAAAGTGAAAATATCGAAAAAGAAAATACTGATAATAATCCGTATGAATTTCATATTGGTGGAGTTTTAAGTAGCAACACAAGCGAAGATTATTTCAAACTAACAATTGAAGTAATGTATACAATTAATAAATAATATGTGTAATGTATTTATTATTATTTATATAAATGTAAGTACCTATTCAAATATTTAAACGACTGACAAAGACTAATTAGTAGGTAACAACTATTATTTGGTTTTAATGAATTTTATATTGAATAAATTGTAATAATTCGGATAATTATTTGAATTTTCAGTGCATATTATGTATATCTATAAGTAAGCGACCAATATTTTTATATTTAAAAATCATTTTTTCAAATTAATCTTTTTTCTTTTGTTATATAAATGAATATATGTGTGTGTGTGTGTGTGTGTGTTTGTGTAAATGTATTATTGTATTAATGTATTATGTTATTCGAAATTTGAGACATTATATCTAACCTGTAGGAAATAATATACTTATTAGCTAGTAAATAATTATGTATCTATAATATAAGCTATAAATATATAAATAGTAAATGTATAAATATTTTAAATAATTCTGAGTATACCACTTACGGTATTGTTGTGTTTATAGCATCTAAATTTCAATACTCCATTTATGAAACCTGGTAACACGTTTTACGCTCATTCTATAAAAATGGATCCAAATCCAATTAAAACGGCTCTTAATGTTTGCAAACAACTTATTGTGCGAAGAGTATATGCTGTAATTGTATCTCATCCGCAAATTGGCGATTTGTCTCCAGCTGCTGTGTCCTACACTAGTGGTTTCTATCATATACCTGTGATCGGTATTTCATCTAGAGATTCAGCTTTTTCTGATAAAGTAATATAAAAATTAATAGAAATATAAAACTATTTCTACTGTCAACTGATTGTTAATTGTGTATTCTATTAAAATAAAATTCATGTCTACTTAATTTTTTTAGAATATTCATGTATCCTTTCTACGTACTGTTCCACCATATTCACATCAAGCTGAAGTATGGGTTGAATTACTTAAATATTTCAATTACTTAAAGGTATATTAAAACTCTGTAAATAATCAAGTATTAACAATTTAATGTTCAAATATTTCTGACCATTATTGATGGTTTTGATGGCACCACGATATGCAGGTCATATTTATTCACAGTTCAGACACTGATGGTAGAGCGTTTGTTGGCAGATTTCAAACAACTTCACAAAATCAGGGAGAGGATATTGAAAAAAAAGTTCAGGTGAGATATTGCAATATGACTTAACATCACGAGACAAAAATATTCAGTATAATAATTTTAAGAAATTTCTTTTTTTTTTAGGTTGAAGCAGTAATTGAGTTTGAACCGGGTTTGTTTCATTTTAACAACCAGTTGAACGAAATGAAGAACGCACAAGCAAGAGTGTACCTGATGTACGGGAGTAAAATAGATGCCGAAGTGATTTTCAGGGACGCAGCTCATCGTAACATGACCGAGGCGGGATATGTGTGGATTGTAACGGAGCAAGCTTTAGACGCTACAAATGTACCAGAAGGGACAATTGGGTTGAAATTAGTTAATGCCTCAAACGAATTAGCTCATATATACGATAGCATGTATATATAGTTTTGCTATTTAGAGATAATTATCGAAATATTAATTTATATTTGATTTTTAGATACATATTAGCTTCAGCAATTACAGATATGAACCGCACTAAAACAATAACTACACCTCCAGCTGATTGTGATAGTTCAGGGGCTATTTGGGATACAGGCAAAACTTTATTTGAGTAATTTTTACAGTTTTTATTTAAATTTGCTCAATATATTTAGGACAAAATTATACTATTTTTTGATAATTATTTAGATATATAAAGAAACAAGTTTATAAAGATGGACACACAGGTAAAGTAGCGTTCGATAATAATGGCGATCGAATATACGCTGAATATGATATAGTCAATGTTAAGCAAGTGGCTAAGAAAGATGCTATTGGAAAATATTATTTTGACAATGTAATTAATAATGATTTACTTATTAAGAAGAAAAAATTTAAAATATAAATATTATTTATTTATTTTAGGATCTTAATAAAATGAAACTACGACTCAACGAATCAAACATTATATGGCCAGGTCAATTGAAAAAGAAACCTGAAGGATTTATGATCCCAACTCATTTAAAAGTTTTAACAATTGAAGAAAAGCCATTTGTGTATAAAAGACCTTTAAAAAAAGATGACGGAAATAGTTGCAAGTCAGATGAAATTATGTGTCCATTATATAATACTTCAGCTAAAGGTAATATATTTCATTCAAAAACTGATACAAATATATTGATATGTATCTTTTGTTTTTAGAACCAGAGATTTTTTGCTGTAAAGGATATTGCATTGATTTGCTTGTAGAGCTTTCAAAAACAATTAATTTTACTTATAGTTTATCATTATCACCAGATGGACAATTTGGGAATTATGAGATAAGAAATAAATCAGGTAAATATATTTTTAAAAAAAAATAATTCAAAAAAGTGCGTAAACGTTTGAGAAGATAACCTTATTTCCGAATAAAAAAATATGTTATGGCTAATTCATTATAATATAGTTGGGCAAG
Organism: Sipha maydis; assembly: GCA_034509805.1. Classification (NCBI taxonomy): domain Eukaryota; kingdom Metazoa; phylum Arthropoda; class Insecta; order Hemiptera; family Aphididae; genus Sipha; species Sipha maydis. Next base: position 154,732 of record JASXSY010002261.1, read on the forward strand.
TTCCACATAATGTGTTTAGGTGAGTATAACATTTTTTGTTTTTAATTATTGTTTTTTTTTTGTCCAAATGCATTGCAAGATATTAAAAATGGTCGCCCAAAATTATTTCAATATTTTAAAATCATTCATCCAAATACACTTCAATATTTTAAAATAACTCTTCCAAAAGCATTATAATGAATGGCCTAAACACATCGCAATTTTAAAAAACTCATCCAAATCCAAACCGACCTTCAAAAAGTTAATAATTAAGGTAATATAATAATATTTATACATTATAGGTGGAGGAAAAAAAGAGTGGAATGGATTAATCGGAGAATTAGTGTTTGAAAGAGCAGATATGATATTAGCTCCTCTTACCATCAATCCAGAAAGAGCAGAATTCATAGAATTCAGTAAACCATTCAAGTATCAAGGCATTACGATTTTAGAGAAAAAGGTTAACAGTTGACACTCATAAATTTGATTCAACAATATATTATAATGTTTCTATATTTTACAGCCATCACGATCTTCAACTCTTGTCTCATTTTTGCAACCGTTCAGTCACACGCTTTGGGTGCTTGTTATGGGTTCTGTTCATGTGGTTGCACTTGTCTTGTACTTACTCGATAGATTTTCTCCCTTTGCTAGATTCAAGTTAATTAATGCTGATGGTACAGAAGAAGATGCTCTAAATTTATCGAGTGCCACATGGTTTGCATGGGGAGTGTTGTTAAACAGCGGTATTGGAGAAGGTACGCCTAGGAGCTTTTCAGCCAGAGTGCTTGGAATGGTGTGGGCCGGATTCGCCATGATAATCGTTGCGTCGTACACTGCTAACTTGGCTGCTTTTCTCGTGCTCGAAAGGCCTAAAACTAAACTATCGGGAATAAATGATGCTAGGGTAAGAGTAACGGTTCTTAGAACAAGTTAATACGAATATTATTAAATTATTTATTATTGTTTTTATGTACACAATATTATAATAGCTTCGGAGTACAATGGAGAATTTAACTTGTGCTACAGTGAAAGGATCAGCAGTTGATATGTATTTTAGACGACAAGTTGAACTATCCAATATGTACAGAACAATGGAAGCCAACAACTATGAAACTGCCGAACAAGCAATTTTAGATGTGAAGAATGAGTATGAATTATACATTTTGTTTGATGTAAAATAATATTTAATGACATTTAAAATTATTATCAGCAAGCTTATGGCTTTTATATGGGATAGCAGTCGCTTAGAGTTTGAGGCGGCTCAAGATTGTCAATTAGTCACTGCTGGTGAATTATTTGGACGTTCTGGATATGGGGTTGGTTTACAAAAAGGATCTCCCTGGGCAGAATCAGTTACATTATCGATTTTAGATTTCCACGAAAGTAATATGATACTGTTTAATTATAGATAACTATTCTAATATGTGATTTAAATTAGGCGGTATTATGGAGGAATTGGATGATAAATGGATATTTCAAGGGAGAGTTGAACAATGTGAAGATCAAGAAAAAACACCAAATACATTAGGATTGAAAAATATGGCTGGCGTTTTTATACTTGTTGCTGTGGGTATAGTGGTTGGAATGGTTTTAATTGTTATTGAGATCGGCTACAAAAAACATCATGTACGTAAACAAAATCGATTGCAATTGGCTCGTAACTACGGACAAACGTGGAGGGCCATAGTTCAAGTTAGTATAAATAAATATGTTTTAATTTAGCATACAAGTATATATGCACACATAGTTTAATAAATATTATAGATGAGTTATAATGAAAACTTAATAATAAATAATAATAATAATAACTTAATAATAATATTTATTATTAATAACCTTAATAATGTATTTAGAAACGAAAAATGATGAGAATGCAAGGACGAGGTAGTTGCGTTGGTGCACTTAGTTTGTCTGTTGAAGCATTGCCTAGAAGCGTCTTAAACATACAAAGTCCAATTCGATCAATTGAAACTTTACCGAGGACTTGTCGGAATTCACCAAGTCCTACACGAGCTTGGTCAGGCCGACAGATGGTACATAGAAAGAGTGATGATATTCCGCTCAGGTCACCAATAGGAGGCCCTCCACAATTACACTTCCATAATAATTTCATATAATTATCATTAAAGTAATTTTTAGTTAACTTTTTTAATTTTAACTTATTTTAGTCAAATTTCAAATTTGTTAGATGTAGTTAGGATACAAATTAAGATTATTAGTTTATGGTATGTATTGCAAGTATGGGTTAATTCATAAAATAAACACTTGTTTTAAATTGTTTAGCATCGAATAAAATTGATGCTATTATATTGATCTAATTTGTTAATTTGGTATTTTATTTATTTAAATTTTATTAAATATGTTAAAAAAATCTTTTTTGTTATTTAAATATAAATGTGTATATAATTTAATAACATCAATAAAAGTATTAACGTTCTTATTATATATTATAAATCATATACATTCAATTAAAATCTTGAACTGTTAAATGGTTAATTGATCAATATCTAGCGAAGTAATTAAATTTACATTTTACTTTCTATTAAAAATATTTGTTATAATTTATATTTTTTAGTACTAAATGATAAAAATATTTTATTTATTCATTAATCAATCTGCAGACTTTGAAATATTTTTATTTTTTTTACGTATAGCCAAAATTTAGATTCATTAGAAAATTTTAATAAATATTAAGTATAATTGCTAATATAAGCATACATCAAAATATGTAATACACACTGTATATAGACTGTACTAGTCGCAATTAATTGAAAGAGGTTAGATCAATTAAAGAAGTCCTTCATTTTTAAAAAAATTATATTTTAACAAATAATATAATTTGATTAGAACTCTATTTTGGGTACATCTGAATTATTATTCATTTTCAAGTTGATTTAGAAAAGGGGATATAAATATAGTTCCTTGAAGGCATACAATATTCTATATTTGAATCCATACATATGTATCATTTACATATCATAAGCAGAACGCACAATTCACAAATTGATCTAATGTACGGTACATTATGTGGGTCTAGTACGTTTCGCCGCCGAACTATTCGCCGCAATCATTTCGCCGACGGACTATTCGCCGCCGGACCATTTATCGTGATCGTTTCTCCGTTATCCTATTTTTTTTTCTCGTATAACGTCAATAAAATAATTTTAGTTGGCCAAACAATTTTGAAATTTTGATACAATGTTCTTCGTACATGGTTTTTACTCGTGTGAAAAAAATCTCAAAAATCGGCAGTCACAATTTTTAAAAATAAGCGTTTGAATTTTAAATGTTATTAAAAATCACAAAATCTGCCCATTTTTGGTGGTTAAAAGTTGATAAATATCAATTGTATGCTTAAAACTTGAAAATATAATAAATGTACTAGAGAAGTTGCTCTTTCCAGCGAACCAAAAAAGTTAACCGGATCAAGAGAAAAAAAAAGAACCGGATGGGCCTCGCTCTGCTGTACACTTGGATGTGAAGTGCGACTCTTCATAGTATAGGTCATTATAATGGATTTGTTTAATTTGAATTCAATGATAGGTATCATTGTATACGAAAAACGATTCTGAACGGAGATGATATGTTTGTCTAGAATATAATACAATGTTATTTATAAATATTGTAATAAGTATATTTTATTTTAAAACGAAAAATTTAGAAAAATCAAAAATTTAAATTGTCTATAAATAAGTCAAAATATGTCAAAATACTTTGAAAACTTAACCATGTATAGAAAACGTCAATATAAAGATTTGGTGATAATTTCAAGTTGTTGCGGTTTTTCGTTTTTGAGTTAGAGCATTTAAAAAAAAAACCGATATCTTTAACATTCTAGAATATTATACATTATATTATATTTTACATGTAATTTTATGTCAATATTCGCTGTTCAAACGCTTATAAAAAAAAATTGTGCCTATGGATTTTAATAATTTTTGAATGACAATGACAACTATTTCTGTATAATCTTCTATTAAATTTTCAAGTATTTTGTAGGAGCCGAATTTTTTTTATCACCGATTATAAAAATAAAATGTAAAAAAATCGAATATTTTAAATGCCAATAAGTGGCTTAAAAATCAATATTATATTTTGAAAAAAATATGACATAAAGGAAATACCAATCTTAACAGCTGGTAGAAATTTCAAAAATCTGCGACTTATACTTTTTGAATTATAACAAATATTAAAAATCGTTTGAGAATAAATCGCTATTTTATGCAATTTCGTAAATATTTAAATTTCAAACAGTCATAAAATTTTTTCCTCTAAGTCCGGTATAAATTTTTTTAAAGATTTTTGAAGAGTAGCTTATAGATAACCTAGTGTTAAATTTTGAACCTTAAGTATGAACAGAAAAAATTTTATGAATTTTTATCTACAAAATAACTTGCAAATTTTCGCAATTTTTACATATTTCGTATAAATTGGAACTTTGAGCACTTATAAAAAAAAATTGTGACTTACGATTTTATCAGTTAAGGAACGACTTATAAGAAACCTTGTATTAAATTTTCAAGATTTTCTGGCCGGCCAAAAAAATTTTATCGTTATTTTAAAAAAAAAAATTAAAAAAATTGAAAATTTCAATTGTCTATAAATAGCTCAATAAAAGTCAAAAATTTAACGTTGTATAGAGAACGCTAATCTTAACATTTGGTGAAAAATTCAAGTATTTACATAGATTAGTTTTAGAGTTATAGCAAAATAAAAAATTTGAGTATGTCGAAAACTGGTTTTGCGTAAAAACTCCCGTTTTTCCCTCATTTTTTTAGGGTTTTTTGCGTCGCATTTAAAAAGTATTGAAAATTTTTTACTTTTGACCCCCCCAAAGTACCAACTAGATTCCCTTTTCTTTCAGAAAAGTTGCTACATAAGCAAATCGAAGCATTTTTACTGCCAAAAAAGGTGTCGCCAGACACAAAAAAAAATAAATAAATAAATAAAAAAAAAAAAACACACATCATTGTAAAACCAATAGATTCCATCACTCCGTTCAGAATCTAAAATGTTATAGCGTTAGAAAGTTATACTTTGAAGAAATCTAGTGTTACCACTATAAAATCCAAAAGCGTTAAAAATTTACACCACTTCTAGAGAAAGTCCATATAAATATTTAGTGAGCATTTCAAGTTCCTTACGATTATTACTTTTTGAATTTACAAGATTATTTTATTTTATTTATTTATTTCAGCCAATAAATGAATTAAAATTACATGATAACAATAAGTAAATTATTACATTAAGAATATAATAGGATGTTATAAAATTAAAGATACGACTTAATTAATATTATACAGTAGACACAAATTTCATGGAACATGTTTTAGTAACACATTTAACATATACACATACAGATAAGATCTTATAATTAGTTATATTGACTTTTTAAAATTTCATTAATCACACTTATTCTCATCTAGATCATTAACTATTTTATTTACCTATAGCTTTTTTTATTTGATTTTCGTTAACTATATAATTGGTATTATTAAATTGGTTTTCACATAAGCTTTTTATAGACTCTTCATCGTTATTTAAATTGTTGAATATAGTTTTCCCTATGTGGTTGGGGGAATTCCTTAAATTTATTAAAAACGTATATGATGGTTTAATGTATTTACCTATTCTTCTGTCCATTATTCCTGTAGCATTTAAGGCCCAGTCAAACAGAACGCGGGCTGCCCGCGCGAACTGCCCGCATTGCCCGCGGCGGGCACTGTGTTATCTATAATTGCATCATCGTGGTCAAAAATAGCGCGGGCTACCGCGGCGGACTGCTGTCGACCGCAGCGGGCAGCGGTCTGGTTGTACTATTTTACGGCGGTCACAAATTATTCATTCCTATTTTTTCCATCACCATGGCAGATGAAACAGAAAAGTTGATTGATTTGGTGCATAATTGTCCATATTTATACGATACTAGTCAAACTGAGTATAAAAATATTGTAAAAAAAACGGAGAAATGTTTTCCCATTTTCTCCTTTTCTTTTTGTTTTTTAATGCGAGTAAAAGAAGAAGCTCTTCGTTGAACTACTACTGGATGTCATTTTTAAAATTTGGTAATTTTGGTCACAATTAAAATAAACGAAAATTCTGTATGTTTGTAGTGCATTTAAACAGAGTATACACGTAGACTGAGTAGCCCGCGTGTTGTTTGACATCACAGACCGTCGCGGTCAGTAGTGCGGGCAGCCCGCGTTCTGTTTGACTGAGCCTTTAGTGTGTGGTTTTGTATGCATTTTATTAAAATTTGTCTTATGTATAATTTATAGATAGATAATATATTTGTATGGTTGAATAATTCTTTGATGGATATATTAATGGTAATGAGTAGGTACTCTATTTTTATTATCATTTGTTGGGTTATATGTAACGTATTTCTGTCTGTTCTATTAGAACCTCCCCAACTTATTATACCGTAAAGAAGTATACCGTATACCGTATAGTAGTATTGAAGTAATAATGCCATGTATATTTGTTGAGAAAATATAAACTGAGTTCGCGGTTACCATTTTTGTTGTAAATTCGGCCAGATAATTCTGACTAATAAAATATATAATATTCACGACATAATTTAATTTATAAATTGGTAATGACCTGTATTTTATCGCGAACAATTTGTTTTATATTTAACCAATGTTAAAATACCTATATTTAAACATTGAGATAAATATTTTTATTTTCGTATTGGACTTTTGAAACAACGTTTCAATAGTGTTTATACAACCGTGACGATGGCACACAAAGTTGAACCCCAACGTGGGCAACCACTGTTAGTTTTAGAACATTTTAAGTATTATAAAGTAACTCGTACGTTAACGTATGTGAAATTTGCCCCCCCCCCACCCCAAGTTTAAGTACTAATACGAAACGTGCGCTAAAAATTAGCAACTGATTTACAACTATTTGTAACAAAAGTCTCATAATTTGCAACGTAACACACTCAACACAATTCAAATTTCATTACTGGGGGGCTCAACTTCATGTAGCCCGCCAAATTGTCGTATCGAATCCAAATCGGTGTCATCATTTTTCGGTTAACGTGCAACTATTTGGCCTCCTCGAGGTGTCCTCTGGGTTATAATGGTTCTCTAATATCATAAGAATATTTTTATTTGAGCCGAGTTTACACCTAAATCATTTTTACCTGTAAAAATCACGGGCGGAGTTTACAATCGCCCATATTTGGCTTATAGTTGATTTATTAAGAAATCGAATTTTATAGAATAAAACAATTAAGCTCCTTATTTTATTTTTAATATTTTGCAGATATTCTAACCATTTTAAATTAAAATCTATTGTTAATAAATAAATATTTGAGCGGTAGAACCATTTTAATTGGTTTAAAATTGTAATTTGTCGTAATAGTTCCACAATAATATAGCTATTATAAAGCTGTATCTAACAGCATTAGTAATTAAATTATGACTGGGTGATTTTCTTTTTGGTAATTTTTTGATTATATCTAACATTTCGTTTAGACACGAGTATGGTAAGATATTTTATGGGCAAATATTGGGCTCACTTAGTTTTTGCCGGACTAGATTGTCTGTAGTTTTTTAGTGAGTTGTTTAATGTGAAAATATTTTCAAGAGTGTAGGCAAACAGTTCACATTTATCGGAGTCAGTAATAAGGTAAATGTCATCCGCTTTCAAGGGGGGGGGGAGGGTATTTCATTTGAGATTGGTTTAATTAATCTTTTGGTCACGGTCCATAGATTTGAGTATGCTGGATGTATAGTAGATAAGTATTTTTGATAACTGTTGATCCTGTGTTCTTCTAATTGGTTTTTAATTTCTTTCGTTAGGTAGAGTCTCTTGGTTTTGTGTTTTAATTTTATTAATTTTAAAATTTTGGGGGGAAGTTGATTAGGACTATAATTTGTTACCGTAATTTTTTTTGCTGAATATTCTTCAGCCGCTTGACAGATGATTTCATGTAAATTTTTTACTGCAGTATCTGCACTGGTAATATTTAATATATTTATAGGGATAGATGAATTTTTTGTGATGTGTTGCTTGAATTTTTGTCAATCTGCTTTATCGTTGATGAGTTTGCGGGTGGGAGTTGAGAACAATAAGGACTCATCTATTGTAATTTTTATAGGTAAATGGTCGGAGTTAAATTCGAAAAATGGTTCTTGGTGAATGGAAAAACTGATTGATTATAGTAAAGTTACATCTAAAATATCAGGATTTCTACTTTGATTATATGGATATTATGTGGGTGTGTTTGGATCAGACAAGATCGCAGAATTGTTTGCGAGATATTTATAAAGTTTACGTCCATTTGCATTTGTGAATTTGAAATTCCAAGTAGTGTGTTTGCAGTTCAGGTTACTTACTAAAGAATTTTTTGATATATATCTATAAGTGATCTATCGAGTGAAACGAGTAATATATTAATTTTACCGTGATGTGTTTTAGTTTTTGTGTATGTCAAATGTTCTAGTAAAAAATATTTCATCATCAACATTAGGGATGGTTTTCGATAGCATATGTAGTCTAGTTGGTTCATTAGAGATTAGAGAAGTAACTTTTTGAATTACTTAACAGTTTTCCAAATAATTGTGGAAAGTAATGAAAAATTGTAAAAAACGGCAATATTTACTGAATGCTGACACCGATTTTTAATTTTATATGTAATTCAAAAAGTAATAATCGTAAGGAACTTGAAATGTTCACTAAATATTTATATGGATTTTCTCTAGAAGTGGTGTAAATTTTTAACGATTTTGGATTTTATAGTGGTAACACTAGATGATACACACTAGATGATACACTACACTCTTCAAAGTGTAACTTTCTAACGCTATAACATTTTTTCTCTTGATCCGGTTAACTTTTTTGGTTCACTGGAAAGAGCAACTTCTCTAGTACATTTATTATATTTTCAAGTCTTAAGCATACAATTGATATTTATCAACTTTTAACTACCAAAAATGGGCAGATTTCGTGATTTTTAACAACATTTAAAATTCAAACGCTTATTTTTAAAAATTGTGACTGCCAATTTTTGAGATTTTTCTCACACGAGTAAAAACCATATATGAAGAACATTGTATCAAAATTTCAAAATTTTTTGGCCAACCAAAATTATATTATTGACGTTATACGAGAAAAAAAAATAGGATAACGGAGAAACGATCGCGATAAATGGTCCGGCGGCGAAATGAACGGTGGCGAAACGGTCGCGGCGAAATGAACGGTGGCGAAACGGTCGCGGCGAAATGAACGGTGGCGAAACGGTCGCGGCGAAATGAACGGCGGCAAAACGGTCGCGGCGGAATGATTGCGGCGAATAGTTCGGCGGCGGAGGCCCGGTACATACGTGCGTTATTTTGACGTGCGGCACCGCTGCGTCATAGTAAGGATAAAAACATGCACGTGTGTATCGATCAATAAATCGCTACGTAATGAGACACAGCATTTACGAAGGTCCGTTACCCCAGTACCACCAAATTATATAATTAACTCCAAAATTATCCTATTGATTGTTATTTCATTTGTACAGATTTGTAATCGAAATTAGAACATTTGTACACCTCCCAAAACTCGGGTAAATCTATTTTTCCTTGGCGGTACTGGTGTAACCGTTACCCCAGTACCGCCATCGGCTTATATTGGTCCTATCGACTCCGGACTGCTACAGACGATTGTTATTTCATTTGTACAGATTTGTAATCGAAATTAGAACATTTGTACACCTCCCAAAACTCGGGAAAATCTATTTTTCCTTGGCGGTACTGGTGTAACCGTTACCCCAGTACCGCCATCGGCTTATATTGGTCCTATCGACTCCGGACTGCTACAGACGATTGTTATTTCATTTGTACAGATTTGTAATCGTGATTTGAACATTTGTACACCTACCAAAACTCGGGAAAATCAATTTTTCCTTGGCGGTACTGGTGTAACCGTAACCCCAGTACCGCCATCGACTTATATTGGTCCTATCGACTCCGGACTGGATTGTTATTTCATTTGTACAGATTTGTAATCGTGATTTGAACATTTTTACACCTACCAAAACTCGGGAAAATCAATTTTTCAATTTTTCAATTAATATAGCACTATTTACTATATAAACTAGATAAGCACTATAAACTCCTTTGATTTTGTCAAATAATATAAAATATATAAACGTTACAACCATCCAATGCTTGATGAAACGATATAATGAACAGTATAATTTTCTTAGTCCAGTTTATAAATTTATATTAGTTTTAAGCATAAACTATTTATATTATTAAATATGTATTCAAGCTGTATAATCATACAGCATTTGGGAATTCCAGAAGGCCGCTATTGTCATAGCCTGTGGCTTCCCGATGAAGTTCGTAAAATACGATCAAAATTATATGTTATCAAAAATATCTAGATCTACACACTGGCATAAACACTATATACGACATACATGATAATAGGCATAGCTAAATTTACACACGTAATCACCATTATTATTAATTATTAAGTTAATGTAACACTGTATAAGCTAATGACCATAGATGTCGAAGCCTTTATTCTTAATAAAAAAAAATAAATAAATATCATAGATATAATGATTTCTTTTGAAAAATAAATTTTCAAAAATGTATACGTTAACAGTAAGGGAAATCGGGATTAATACGGGACGGACATGATAAAACAGTACGAAATGTCCTATGTCCTATGTCGAAACAACGGGACATAAAAAGTTGAAATACGGGGCAATCCCGTATAATATTGACATACAGGACGATTGGAACGTATAATCACTCAGTCGTATGCTGTCACTCTGACTACTGGAATATAATATTGGTAATGACACGGCCGTTGTAATGTCTGACTTAATTGAACCTGTCCAAAGGCGTTTTCTGTCCTATGCTGGGTATGTGCTGAATATCCCCCATCCGATGCATGATTACACACCAGTACTTCGTAAGCTTCAACTCTCTACGCTAGCTGATAGAAGAGTTACATAAAACCTAAAACTTCTTAAAAATCTTATCGATAGTCATTCTGACGCACCTGCACTCCTATCCCTCATTAACTTCCACGTTCCTCCTCGTCAGGCCCGTTCTACTGCCACCTTTGCTATCCCTATGCGCTTAACTAATTATAGCTCCAAAAATCCACTTCACCGCTCGATGCGCCTTGCCAATATCCACATTACTTTTTTACCCTAACCTAGACATCTGGTTCCACATAACTTTACCTGATTTTTACTACTTATATTTAAAAATTAACTTATCATTGTTCTAATATTTACCACACTGTACTTTGGGTTAAGCCCGTATTAATAAATAATAAAATAATATACCGTATATCGTCGCGTTATCATTGGCATATCATTTCTCGAGTTTTGGGAGGTGTACAAATGTTCAAATCACGATTACAAATCTGTACAAATGAAATAACAATCGTCTATACCAGTCCGGAGTCGATAGGACCAATATAAGCCGATGGCGGTACTGGGGTAACGGTTACACCAGTACCGCCAAGGAAAAATTGATTTTCCCGAGTTTTGGTAGGTGTACAAATGTTCAAATCACGATTACAAATCTGTACAAATGAAATAACAATCAATAGAATAATTTTGGAGTTAATTATATAATTTGGTGGTACTGGGGTAACGGACGATATTTTGACGTTGCGTTATCGGAGTAATTTTTGTCTCGTGCGAGCTCGTACGATAACGCGCGGTGACGGAGACGTGTGTGTATCGGTCAATTTAATTATAGATATTACGCATCGCAATTACGATGACGCAGCGGTGTCGCACGTCAAAAAAACGCACGTGTGTACCGGGCCGAAATGATCGGGTCCGACATTATGTACCTAATAAATTGTATGTGAAATTCACATACAAATTCACATTGTGAATATTATTAGTCAGTGGTTATATGAAATATAAATACAAACAATTGTACATATTGGAAAGTACCTACATAATTTCTAATAATGAACATTTCTCGGAATATATAATAATACAATATTTTCCAAATATTCTGGCATTCAATAAACGCATAGGTACCTATTATACTAGGTATACCATAATCTGCAGCACTGTTATTTTCGTTGGTTCTTAAAACTGCACAATTAAGATAAAATACAGAATAAAACTGTACATTTTTGTGGGTTAAACTGTATACATTTAATAGTTAAAAACTACATAATTTATAAAATGTTTCTAAAATGTTTCTAAAAACCATACGCTTATGATTCTGATCCTAATTATTATTTATTAAAAAGAAAGATATGCTCAACAATTTAAAATTTAAAAATGGAAAAATTTCAAAGTTTGATTGGCTACAATCGATTGCCGACGTTTTTTAAGAACTTCATAGTATGAAAACTGTTTAATTAATGGAGATCGTATTACGATCTCCGTTAATTAAACATTTTTCCTAACATTCAAACAATTGCTTCTACAAATAAATATAATTTAATTAAAATCAAAAATATTACTATTATGAACTTACTAACCTACCAGTGTCGCAACTACACATTATGGAACTGATTTGGGACCTAAATATTTTTAAACATTAAATTTAAAAACTTTTAATAAAATATGGTAACCAGCATTTCTATTAAAGAAAGAAGTCTAGTATATATTTAATTTTAACGGCCTTAAAATGTTTTATATACGTCTTATTAATAATTTTTCATATTCATATAAAACAGTGTGATGCAAAAATATGAAATACACGCAGCTTTTTTTTATAGATTTACAGAGCTTCTTTAGACTGTAGTTTTACTATTACCGAAAATCTTGTCTACCTGTATTTTTCGAAAACGGCGAAGTAAGCATGACTCGCACCGTTTTAATGGAAACGTTACATCAAAATAAAAATATATAGAAATACATGTATGTAAACCGTATACATTTTGGTAAATTTTAATGTTCTAAATACAATAAAAAAACTCTACGGGCGGAACATTTGCAAGGATCTTAAGCAGTGCTTAATTTGATTATTGGTTAATCCGGCGCTGACTAAAATCACACGTTTTTCCAGCTAGTGGCTAGTTTTATTTTTAATTTCTGATTTTCATAGATGAATTTTTAAATTAATCCATCTATTTCTGAAAATAAAGCGGTGACAAAAGCATATTGTAGAACTATTTTTCTGCTGTATTTTGTTTCCAATATTCAACAGTCTTTGAAAATATGGCTGCGTTGCCGTTAGTTTTTAAAACTACTCGCATAGTCGTTGTGAATCTTAAAATTTGACTGTGAGACCATAGGGGTCCTTGAGTTCCTGGAGTAGTACTTGTACAGAATTTTGGTTTATAACAAAAAAAAAAAAGACATGGACTTGTTGTTTTACCCGAACAAACTTTTATTAAAATGTAATTATCGTCGTTAACACCGAACCCAATCAATAGGAAATTGAAATCGTCATCGAACATTTGGACGCGGTGCCGCTGAATACATCCAAGCGTAGCAAAGGATCTATTTTTTTATGAGAGTCTAGATGGGTTGGGGCAGATTGGCTTTAGGCCCATCGTTCATACAGACCTCAGACGAATACTATAAAGTAAATTAATAGTGACTATTAAAAAAATACAAATATATCCTTGACAACCAAAGTGTCGATCGTTGAGAAATAAAAATGGTTAATTGTAAAAAAGCTGCAAACGTGAACCGGCCACACACGTCGCACGTGCCGTTCCGCGGCTTCGGATGCCGCGTGGGTATGTGCTGATGCACAGCAGAGCAGCTGTTGAACAAACAACCGCACAGCTCGCACGTGTTCGCCCGTTTAATGCTGCCGTCCAAAACCAATGCGCGAAAACCACGGTCAGCGCGATAAACTTGCGACCGTACCCGGGTACATAACGTCCATACCTCCGCTTTGTCGAAGTGGATTGGGCACTAGTTGCACTTTTCCCATTTGACTGCCGCCGTCTTCGCCGACTGCTCGGCTAACCGATTGACGTCGACCGCGCGACAGTGATCCAGTATCGCCAGGAGTGACAGGATTTCGACTGTAAAGAAAAAAAAAAAAAGATGGTTAGAGCAAGCGGCAGATCCGTTAAACAACTTTTACGGAGGCTCGGTGGGTTTGGTAAGGGTATATAAACGTAACAATAAATATTTATATTGCACTAGGTCGTATAGATGTAGTACGTAGTTTGCTCAACGAGCGAGAAAAATAGGACTGAGCAGAAACAAAAACTCTTCTCATCTCATGTCACCACAACCTATACGCCTCTTTATTTTTCGATAAATTTCCGTTTTAACGTATACATGTGCAGTCCTATTCACTCTATGAACTGGTCAGAACTGATATTATATACGATAGTTTTGATTTTGTTACATCGAATTTAGAAGAACATGAGTACATGTTAAATCTACTCTGACGAAACTAAAATACGAGACATAAATGCGTTTAATACAGAATGAAAAAATAAAACTAAAATTTTCCGCTGAACAAATCGTCTCATCTTCACTATTAACTATCAAAGTTCAACACGTTTCAGAGTCTACTTCTTTGTCCATTAAACAGGGCCGGCGAGAGGGTAGGGCAGTGAGGGCTAGAGCCCTGGGGCTCGTACCTCTGAAAGGGCCCGTCGTCTCAGCTTTTTATTCAAAATTATTTTATTACGTCATTCAACCGTAGCATAAGATGCAAATTGTAATATTTTTTTAATACTAAATTATGTAAAAGTTGTATGTATCTTGGCCAAACAAGTGGAAGGGGGCCTGGAACCGATCAGCCCCGGGGCCCTCAAAAGCTTTCGACGACCCTGCCGTTAAAACCGAAGTTTAAACCTAAAATTCGAACATTACAAAACATGCATTCATTCAATAATAATCTCCATAAGAGCCAATGTTTACGTTAATATTTTACGTTCGAAAAAAAATGTGTTTCAGGTACAATGATGATGTACTAATGAAAAATAAATATGACAAAATGTCGGTCAATATTGTCTTGTTTTTTATACGGAGCCAATTAAACAACCCAGTGACAGCAATTTCATATACTCTATAAATTTTAATCAATCAAAAATAATAAAAAGAAGATAATATCTTCAATGCCTATAAATCATATAGGCATTGTACATTAACTAACATTAGCATTGACTACCGATATAATGAATGGTAAACACTAAACAATTAAATTAATTTAGTATGAAACTTTATACATTGCTTTAAATAAATTTTAAAAATAAATATTATTATTAATAATGCTGAAAAAATATATAAATACATTGTATAAGACTGGTTTCCAACCTTTTTATATTCGCGTACCATTTATAAATTTAGAAAAATGTTCACGTACCACTTGATTTAATAACCTTTTTTTTACTTATCAACAAATAAAATGACATTATTTTATATATAATAAGCTTTTTTTATAATTAATTTTATTTAATTAAACTACATAAATATCAAGAGCAGACTGGCCAGGGCGGAAAGGCGGAGAAGTCCACCTGGGCCGGTAAATTTAGGAGCCCTAAATTTAAATAATTAATTTGTGATATTGTGGTGAATTGGCCGTCTGTCATGCAGTTTATTTTTTTAGTTTCGCATCTACTATAAACCTAGCGGATATGGACCATAAAATGAATATAATACTATTAATTACTTCTATAGTGTTATATCATTCAGTTATCAGCTTAGCGCATTGAAAATGTATATATATTTTATATTTTTATTTAATCGTAATTATTAGTTCTTGATATCTTCTTATTACTATTGTACCGGCCACCCACCAATAGCTAATATACACACAAATTGGTAATTTTGAGTCTTAAGCTGTCTTCTAGAATAATTTTGTTCTTAAGTCGTAGATATTTATAAAATCAATTAATATCAAATAAACCAAATAATAATAAATGGTAATAAAAATAAAACTATTTCTTTAAAAAAATGTCTCTGCGTACCGTAAGTTAGGAATCGCTGGAAGATTTATACATTTCTCAAAGTTTCGTTTAAAAAAAGGTTAGAAATTGTGACCTTTAAAAATCATTACTATCGAATATTTTCTTGGTTAAATGTACAAGCGACGATAATTCAAGAAGAATACATTTTGTCATTTTGTGGCGTCTTTAGAAATCATTTAGTCTTTTTATGATTTTAATGTTTATAAAACGTGGTAATAATATAACAAACACATGAGCCATTAAAGTACCTGTTATGGTACTATGGACTTTGTCACTATTGAATATAAATCACTCTCGTTCAAATTCGGTAATGCTCATTTTATTAAAAATATTTCTTAAAAATATTTTATTTTTGTTACATTCAAATCTTGATGACTAAAACAATATTTTGTAAATTAAATATTTTATTTATAGTATAATTCCTACGTGTTCGATTCGTTTTAACGTTGAATTTTTCAAATTTGTCCATAGTAACAAATAAACTCTCAAATATTCGACGTACTCGTGTCTTTATAAATATAACGGATTGAAAACGGGAAACAGCGTATAAAAAACACCATTGATTAGTGGTAATCCTTTTCTTGAACATAGCGAAAATAGTTTCGATACACATTGAATTTTGTCAGAAACAATTGTAACTCATGGGTAGGTTCGTCTACGGTATTGTTCGAGTTAAATAATAGTTCGTATACTATGCGTTTCTACTATCATTTGGGTATCGATTCGTAGTCTTTATACACGTGCGTAAAGTAATAGATAATTAAGTTGAACATGTATACGTTGATGCAATTCTTCATGGAGGTTAAATGTTTTGGACACAATGTTTTGTGCGAGAAAATTGCGATTGCGACAATCGTAGTTAGTAAAAAATTCCGGGTCACGTCCGAAACGTTTAGCCTCTTTAGCCTGCAGACGGGACCGGATTTACCTACAATTGCTTATGGCTTTCGAAAAAATTCTGCCCGTAAAATGTCCGGTGTATAAAAATTAAAAATATATAATATGACTAGCTGACTATAAATATACATATAAAATATGAGTACCTATATTTATTAAGTAATAAATTAGGCCCAACTGAATCATTTGTTTATGGACCCCAAGTACTAAATCTGCCTGCAGATGATTATAAAATTCCGTTAACAGTAACTAGTCTAAAAGCAACAACGTGATCGCACTTTGATGCAAGAGCTTTGTAAATAAAAAATGCACGTACAACAAAGGCTCGATGGTCACATCTCCACGTCACCACGTATCACCTCCAGCATTTCGTGATCCGTGCAGAATTTACGGAGTTTCATGCGTAAGCAGTAATTATCTTTCAGTTCAAGAGGATCATTATTCAGAAAACGTTTCCTCTGCAATGGGAAATAGTGCATGCACTTGGTCGACTTTATTTATTTATTTATTTACTCGTGTGGCGGGTGTGTGTCCGAAATTATGACTAACAATCTCGGACCGCCTGGTTGGCAGAATTTTGATTGGGACACCCGTAGGTTTCTGCAATGTCCCGGGGAGGGAGGATGGCAATCTCTCTCCAAAGGCAGTTGTTTCCTGTCCTAGTAGAGAGACTGCCCGTGGCCGGGTTCGAACCAGCGACGGTACGTATCGTAGCCGACGCCTTAGTCCACTCGGCCACTCCGTCCCCCCACTTGGTCGACGAATAGCGCGAAGGGTCCGCGTCACCGCTTGCCTTGCAGCCCATGATCGTGACACGGTAACGAGGCGACTCGCCTCTTTAAATATTCGCGGACGACGAGATAAGTTAAACATAAAAAAAATAGAATAAGAAAACGTTATTTTATTTCTTCACACCAGTACAAGTACAATTGTACTAATCGAGAAAACATAAATTTAAGGTAAGTCGTTATTCGTCCCGTCATGCTTCAAAGAGGATTGTATGAGGTCCCGCCGAATTCTGCATCGGACCGGCAATGAATTTGAAGAGACTGCAATTTGAGTATTTCGTAAACTTAAGGTGTATAACATTCATGTATATATTTTATATAGCATTTACACAATAATAGGACTAAATAATACATCGCACCAACTAATTATTATGTTGAATTTCAAAAATACTACATAAAATCAGGGTATAACAGAGATCTTGATATATTTATTTGGAATCTAAATAGATTAAATACCATAGACAATACTACTAAATTAAATAAAAGTTAAATACCATATAGATGGACCAAGTAGAATAAGAACATTTTTTTTAAAAAAAATAAACCGAATAATCGTTATCTGTTAAATTGCATTGTGTATACTTTGTACTGTTGGATGCACTGTGTATAGTTTTTTTTTTATAACCACCACGAACCAAGATATCCTTTATCCCGAGTCCATGTTTAAAACGTCCAAAACTCATAAGTCAAAACGCATTACACGGAAGTACCGAAAACACATTCAACGAGATAATCTCAAGTAGTTTTATTCACTAAAATAAAAATGCCGATGATAAAACTGCAAAGTTCGGATGGCGAAGTATTTCAAGTCGACTTTGAGATCGCCAAGGCTTCTGTAACTATCAAAACTATGGTTGAAGACTTGGGCTTAGAAGAAGAAGACGAAGAAATAGTGCCTTTACCAAATGTAAATGCTGGCATTTTGAAAAAAGTGATCCAGTGGGCCACTTACCATAAAGATGACCCACCGCCACCTGAAGATGATGAAGGACGTGAGAAACGTACTGATGATATATCAAGTTGGGATGCTGACTTTTTAAAAGTAGATCAGGGTACTCTGTTTGAACTTATATTAGCTGCTAACTATTTGGATATCAAAGGTCTATTAGATGTTACTTGTAAGACTGTTGCTAATATGATCAAAGGCAAAACTCCTGAGGAGATAAGGAAAACGTTTAACATCAAGAACGATTTCACTGCTGCTGAAGAAGATCAAGTACGTAAAGAGAATGAATGGTGTGAAGAAAAATAATCTAAATATCAATAATAATAATCTACAAATGTATGTATTTTTTCATCCTTATAATTCATCATATTAAAATTAAAATATCTAAGATTTTGTTTTATATTGTATTAGGTATTTGATTAGTATGTTTTACTGTAAGAAGGATAATTTTCCTTGGCCTTATTAAATTAAGTAATTTGCATATTGTGTGCATTTTTGATTTCAACTTCTACACAAATATGTTCATAATAATTTTTTTTGTACATTTACCTCCATATTGTTTGGTCAGTATAATATATAATTCTCCTATTATTAATTTAAAATTGTATTTCATTTAACTCATATTATTTTTTAACCCAACTTAATTGCTAGTTGATTCATTTTAAATTTTAAACTTGTACCACTTTTTTTGTATTCATATTATTTGTGCACCATGAACATATTAACAAAAATAATTGAAATTTAATGTATCGATGTTTTTACTTTTTTTTTTTTTTTATAAAATTTTGGAATAAACTAATATTTTTAGTTAATAATTTTATTGAAATTGTTCCTGTGATAGATTTAACAAATCACTTTTTGATATCAGATTTTCTTGGATTTAAACAAAATTGTTAAAATAATGACTACAATTTTAAATGTATAAAAAGAGTGATATAATAATAATAAAATTAAACGTATATGTCTCAATTAAATTATAATTATTTCACAATATTATAAGTATACGTAACGTATGTTTAAGTTAGATGAATATATTTGTGTATTTACTTAGATTAAATAAAAGGAATTTACAGTCATTAAGCTATTGCCATACATAGTAAACAAAATACTATAAAATATACTACAAAATATGTTTATGAGTTGGTTAGAAATAACAAAATTAAAAATATTGAAATATATTTAAATATTTATATTATCTATGCGTGTATCTATATATTACAATACTCGTATGTGTAATCATGCACCATATGCTAAACAGGATGTTTAATATATGTGAGATGTTTGATGCATAATGTATGTTGGTAGTACAGAATAGAATAAGTATTTAAAAAAGTATTATAGTTGGTATTAGTCTTATTTCTCAAATTGTCAGCAGGTTTGAAGTAATTTATTGCATATTTTTATGTGTTTAAAGGTTTTATTTTCTTTGTTGTGTACAATCACATAGAATATTTAAAAAAATAATGTAGTCTATATGTGTTTTGAAAAAATTCGTACCCTGGCGCTATATTCTAAAACAAAATTTCAAAACTAAACAATAAATTAAGACTACAACTAACATAAGAAATTATCAATAAAATATTCACTTTCCATTATTCTTTATATATTATATAATGAAAAGTTTGGATTTTGTATAGCTTTTAAGTATTTAAGCCTACTGAAGAATGACAATATTCAATTAACTTATAATTCGTCATTGTTACTGAAATTATTGTGTGTGCAGTGAATGTTTAAATTCAGTTTTAAGAAAATATTTTTAATGTACTATTTTCAAGCTCAAATACATTTTAAAATCTGAGAGAAACGAGATTTCTCTGGTCATTGCAATCATGAGAGAATTCTCATAGAAAATGTCCAGTCGTAACATTAATGTATGTTGTACAATTACAGGACATTTTCTATGAGAATCCTTTCATGATTGCGATGATTAGAGAAATCTCGTTTCTTTCAGATTTTAAAATTTATTTAGGCTTGAAAATAGTACATTAAAAATATTTTCTTGAAACTCTGAATTTAAACATTCACTGCAATTTGTACAACATAGACTAATGTTACGACTCTCATAATTTTTCTTTATAACTACAAAAATAGAAAAAAAAGGCAAATTTACAATACACAAGCTTTCAACAAAATTGATCTGATTTGATTTCATCATCATCACAACTTATAAAATGATAATTGTAGGGTTTTGAAATTTTAACTGAACAATTAGTTATAGTTTGCTTTAGGTGATATTAATAAATAAGGTTAGTTTTTTTTTTTTTATACAAAATTATTTTAGTTTGACAAAAAATGTTGACTAGGTACTCAATACAAAGTTTTTCGTTCATATTATCTTATTGGTAAGTGGAAAAAAATGAGCTTGATTTCTTTAAAAATTCCATGTACGTTTCTATATTTATTGAATTTTGACAAAACTCTTAAGAAATCACAAAGATCTGCAATAGTTTTCAAGTTGAAAATGTATGAAATTTTTAAGTTTAATACTTAAGGCTTGAAAATTAGATATCTGATTTTTCATCAAATTATTTTGTAGCCAATAAATTAAATGTTTCATAAATAGTCGAAAAAACATTTTCTAAGCATGATAAAATTTAATTCTGACGAAATGTATTATTTTGGTTGTACGGTATTGATTAGGTTATTATTTTAAAGTAATAATTGTTAACTAGAAAAATTTCTTGAGTATTTATATAAGTATTTTATAATTTTTTCGTAGGCAATTTCGGTTATAAGTTTAAACTACCTTATTTAAAATTTGTTTTACTACTAAATCAATCAAATTGAGAAACATCAATTCATTTATCTTTCATTAAGAATCTTTTATTTGAGACCTATGGTGTATTGGTTTTAATTTTGAAAAATCAATACAGGAATATCATTTGTCTGCTTTTTTTACTTATAAACATAAAATATTTGAGAAACAATATGCATTATGTATAAATATATAATATATAGTATACTTGATACTAGAATTAATTGTGTATGCACACATCAATTTCATATTTATTTTCAATAATTTATTAATTTACAATTGTTTGGAACAAGTCATGTTATTATCACTATTAAAAACACTTATTAATCATAATTATTATTTTTAACCAATTATTGTTCTGTTATATAAATGAAAATAATAATAAATTTTCAATGTGTATACAATGTATAGTAACTCTATAACTTATAATTAGATATAGTTAAAAAAAAATCAAGTTATATTTATTATTTTATCCCTTAAATCTTCATTTTCACAACTCAGTAATATTCAACTTACTTAATCCTAATTAAACATTTTTTTTTTATTATTATTACTAAACTTAAAAAAAAAGTGTATCATTGTTTGGGAAATTTATGGATTAATATATATACAAATCAAAATTCCCAAGGGATATATTTACATTATTAAGTATTTATTTGCTGAGTTATAAACTTCTACTAAAGAGGAATTTAAAATTTGCTAACAAAATGTATTATTCATTTTAACATTGTATAAAAACCCAGTATAAGTAGACATTTTTACCTAGCCCTTCACAATATATCTATAAATATGTTAGAAATTGGAATAGTTCCAAGGATTTAAAGATTTTGGAAATACCTGCAAAAGTTTATGGTAGTTTATATAGCATTTCCAAAAACACACAAAATGTTGGACTAACTCCAAGCTGTGATTGAATAAAATACATCACTTGGACAAGACGAACAATGGAAAAACAGCAAAGGATCAGAGGTTTACATAACGTTATACAACATTTCACAACAACATATAAAAATTCCCTAAAATACAATTTAGGTGTGTACATTTAATGGGATTTATTGCATTACACTTTAATACATAAGTTTTTTTTTAAATATTTATTTTAACTCTAAACAATAATTATACATAATTTTGGGTGATCAAGTCATATAGTTTTTTTTTTTTTTTATTCTAAACTATTTTCATACAATCTTATTTAATTTGATATAAAAGCAATCGCGTCTAAATAAATCATGTAGAACATATTAGATATGACACATCCAAATATTCATTAAATATATGTTTAATAACATGTTCATTAAATTAAAATGTGTGTACACAAGATGTTAAAATTTATAATTTATTACAATGGGGTTGAATGCTTATTAAAATTATAAGAATTATTATGTTCATAGTAATACAGACTAGGTTAAATTAATAAATAATATAAATTATAACAAAATAATAATAATAAATATAAATAATAGGTATAATAAAATAAATAAAGTAACAAAAGATATAAAAATTTTAAATGAATTAACAATTAAATAATACTTTTTATTTATTAATTTTAATAAAATAACAATAAAAAGAACAATAGGTTGGCAGAAGATAATATTAACAATTAAACCATTGTAATTATTTAAAATATATTACTTCCATCTCTCTAATGATCATTAAAATGTAATTAAATTGAGATTTTTATTGATTTGAGGTGATGACAAACGGTGTACACTGTCTAAAAGTGATTAAAAAAACAGAAATAATTTGTTTGAAAACAATGATCATATAAAATATAGTGGAGAAAATAGTAAGGTAAAAGCAATTTATTAATTCAATTTAACCCAATTAAACCTATATAAATGTTTTATATAATATTTAATTAGTTCAATATTATATTATAATTATTTAAATTGGTAATTTGCTTGCCTACTCTTCTAGACTAGGATATATAATATTTACAAGTTTTTATGACATTCATGATGTGGGCAATTTTATTATTATTATGTAAATATATTTTACAAAACTTGTTGGCCACAATATTGTAATAGTAATATATATATATTAGTTTGATTGTCAACATTAGAAAAGAAAAATAATTTAGTTGGCATAAGAAATTTGTATAATAGTCATACATTAAATATTTGGCTTAATAATTAATTAATTATTGAATTAAAATAATATTTTCTCATTTAATATAACTATATTATTGATGTGGTGCAACACAGTGACAAATTGGAGTTCTACAATTTTGACAGAGATCAAACTAAAAGGATATAATAAGAAATTTTTTTTTTGCATTTTAACACATTGAAATGATCAGTCTTGTTAAATATAATTGGATGACTTCATTAGTCAAAAAGTGAATACTTAAGAGCAAAACCACTTTTATGTATTCTAATTTGTACAAGTACAATGGTACAAGTAATAGAGAAACCAGAATGAAATTAATATACATTATATACCGACTAGACATAATTTTCATTTAGCCAAAATTATTTCAACATTTGAAGATACAAACAAATTAAAATATATTGCTAACAGAACTTATCAACTGTATATTATTGGAGAGGAAATTGTTTTACATATTTTATGCTATAAAAGAAACAAACAATGATAATCAATTGCTTATTATAAGATCTACTTAAGAAGTTTGTCATGAATTGGTTAAATGGCTAATACTAAATAGACTATATTTACAACTGAAAGGATGTTCATTTAAATTGTATAATATTGTTTCCATTCAATTCGAGCTACAATATACAATACAACAAAGCACCAAAATTTGATTATAAATAATTTATAGCTTCCTTCATTTGATCTTAAATATGTATGTATTTTCTTCTTTTGTTTTCATTCAACAACTAGTACATGATAATAAAATGTATACATTATGATCAATTGTTTTAATTTTGATTTTTAGTTTAAGAATAACTAGATTTTTAAACATTTTAGAATTTTTAAGTATTTTTGTGAATGTAACAAGAAAATTAATTTTAACATATGATATTTATCGCAACAGTGCAATATTTTAAAATAAAAATTAAAGCAGTAAAATATACAAAACATTTTACGTAATTAGTTATATTTTATTGCATATTAATAATTTTATTTATGTAACTTTAAGTATGAAAAATTTAATGATAATGACTTTTTCAAATTTGTTATTAAGAAATACATAATCACAATCAATCAGTTATGGATTCAATATTACTTAGGTAAAATTATTAACTAGCATGAAAAAAGAAAACAAAAAAACAAAAGTATGTATTTACAATAGAACATTTAAAGTACAATACATGATTATAAATTTGATATTATAGACTTTTAAGGTATTCAATATCAAAAACACTAATGTCTCGTATATTCCTTTTTAAATTTTGGTCTTTAATTATGCACTGTCTACACAATGTCTTTAAGTAATTTTGTATTTATTAGAAAAAATTTGTACTAAAAAATTATAAAATGTATAAAAAATAGTATATTATTACATTCATCTACACTATCCATTCTCTATACAATAACAAGAAATAATGAAACACCACAGTCTTATAAAGTAGCGTTACACTAACCTTAGCCAATGAAATAAGAATTAAGTAAAAGTCAACAAAATATGTAGATAGAGAAGAAGGAGATAGATAAGCATATTTTATTTTAAAAAATAAAGAAGCATTGAGATTCATTAAAGAGATTTGTTTAACCTAATACCTTATCATGTAACTAATTGCCATTGGTGTTAGTAGTAGATGTTAAAGGATCAGCTTCTTCTTGAATGAACATTTTGCCAGGTTTTTTTAATTTTTTCAACAGATCATGTGTAGATTTATGTGTAGAACGTAATGACAATGCCCATTCTTTTAAACCAATTTCATCCTATAATTTAAATTTATGTTTACTAATTAGAATATAATTAACTGCATAGAGCCAATCAAAATCTCAAAGCAATATAATTATTATTATAGTATTTTAGCAGTAGTTGCATTTCTAAGACATAGATTATTTATTACTTTTAATAAATTTAATAAAATAATTTAAACTTACACTATTAGTGAGTACTAGTTTGCCATCTTTTCCATCTTTCATACGTAATACAATACATTGTTCATTTTTAACAATCACTAATTCTGGACTGACTTCCAATACTTGGTCTAATGTGATCACTTCAGTTTTTACTGAACCTGAATCAGAATGTAACTCTAATCGGTTAGGGTATAGTTTAGCATACCTTGTTTGCCATGCAGATGCAAATGGCCCTCCCAATTTTTTAATGTAGCCATGAAGAATACAATCAGATTCTAAAAGGGAATAAAATAAGATTACACCAATATTGAAAAATTATAATTTAATTATATAAATTATTATAATATTATATTTTATATAATCATACCTTCTTCATTGTGTTCATTGAATTTTTTTTGTCTAGATTTTCTTTTTTGATCAGCTTTATCAGCTTCTGCATTTACTGTTTCAAATACTGTTTCAGCTACTTCATTTTGCCATCTTTCAGATATAGTAATAGAAAAGTTCTTATATAGATCTTGATCAGCATCAGTTAACTATTATTTCAAACATTCAAATAAATAATATAGCACAAGTTTCAACCGTTGAAAAAACTATTTACTTTTATGCCTTTTGTATCTTCTTCATCAAATGAGCCAATATCAAAGGCATCAGCAGCATTCACTTCACCTCTAGGAGGTATAAGAGGTGGTGTATACTTTTGCAAGTATACTTGTTGCCAGTCAAGTCCAGCAAAAAATAGATGTTCTTTTAATTCATCTGACCTATATAATTATAAGTATAATTATACACACATACATATATTTTAAATGTACATGTGTAAAAGAAAAACCAATATTTTTATTTATTTAAACTACATTAGTATACAATATTTTACCCTCTTCCTCGACATCCAATTCTTTCATTTATATCACGCTGTAAAAGACCTTCTAAAAGATCTTTTAAACTCTTTGAAAAAGAATCTGGAAGTTCTACATTCTGCAACATAAACTGTTTTTGTTAATTTGAATTAACAAAATTAACAAATACATTTTCAATTTTATAATAAATGTAATAGTTGTAATGTTGGTTAATAAATTTAAGATATATTTTATACTACAAATTTAATTTAAAAATCATTTTAATAAAGATAATTTTTTGTATGTATTAAGAGAATAATCAAAATATGAATAAAAATGGAATTTAAATCATAGATTTGAAGAAAAAAAATACCATTGTTAGGGTCATTCGATCAATCTCATGTTTGTCCTTGGTTTTATGTTGTCTAAATGGACTGTGGCCCTTAAGTAGTTTGTACAACATACAACCAAAAGAAAACCAATCTGCACTTGAATCATAAGCAGTTCCTTTTGATAACACTTCTGGAGCCATGTAACCATGTGTTCCCCTAAATATGAAATATAAATGAATATCTAAATTTAACACAGTGGTATTTTACTTACACACTAGCATGTGGTTTCTTTTTGGAAAAATCACATGCTAAACCTAAATCTGATATTCGTACATGTCCATATTCATCTAATAGTATGTTTGCTGGTTTTAAGTCCCTGTAGACAATAAACCGTCTGTGCATATGTTCCAAGCCTAATTAAAAAAATATACTAGTAATTCATGTAATTTTAATTTTCTATTTTTTATTTACCTAAAATTACTTCAGCAGCATAGAACTTCATATCATGTTCATTAAACACACCATGTTGTGCTAAATGATAATGTAAATCACCACCGTGCATTAGGTCTAATATGAAACAGAGTTTATCAGGGGTATGAAATGCATATGTCATACAAACAATAAAAGGACAGTCCACCTATCAAAAAAAATTAAACAAAAAATAACTGAAATTAATATGGATTTACTTAAAAACAATATAACACATATTTTTATTAATTTCAATATTTCATGTTATTTATGACCTATATGAATGTAATTACCCCGGTACTGACTAGAGACAACATTATACGCTCATTCAAGGCAAGAGTTTCTCCTTGTTTCATTTTTATCCGTTTTTTATCAAGACATTTCATAGCGTACATTTTTCCAGTATCAGCTTTTCGACAACCATAAACTTCGCCAAAACCACCTCTACCAATTATACGATGAACACTAAAATCGTTCATTGTCAACTGAAATTAAAAAGTATCGATTTATAAGTATTCATTTCATATAATATACTTCCTAAAATATAATTAAGTATAATTTATACATCATTTACCGAAATATTAAGCTCTAGATTTTTCCATTGACAAAATCTTGTATATTTATCACTAGTTAACAAATTGTTAATAATTAAAATAAATATATGCACTTTAATAATAATATAATTAATATACCTTTCAAGAAATTTTTTAAAAGGTTCTTCTCGAAGGTGATTGAATATTACTTTAATATAAGGCTAAAAATTAAAATTAGGTAAATTAATATAAAATATTTCAATTAGAAAGTTTAATTTACTTCAAATAAATTAACAGGTACTTCATTCTTCATCAAATATTTTTGAACATGAGCGACAGCATCTTTTGGGTAATTCTATAGAATAAAATATAAATCAATACAAAAAAATAATTGTTTATCATGATATGAAAAACCAGATGCTCTTATATTTTCATAAAATATTTACTATGAAGAAAAATAACAATACCAAGAATATAAGACAATTATTTGAAAAGAGGGAAAATAAATTAAAAGTGAAAAGAATATTTATGATAGGTTTATGACAGTATTCATAGCAATGATAAGAGATAATTTAAATAATGGCTATAGAATTACAATTTAAATAATTTAAAAATATCACATTATGAGAAGATAAAAAAAAAAAAAATCAGTAGAAAAGAAATTGGTATCACAGTCTGATAGTAAAACTATAAATAATATAATAATATTGTAATAGAAACAATATATATAAACACAGCAAAGATAAATAAATATTTACTTACATGAGTATGTGACAAAAGTTCTTTCATAATATAATTATCATAAATGCCTCTAGCTAATTTTCTTCTCTCATCAAGTGGTTCTAATTTTTCATATCGTTTAATCTAAAATACAAAAATTATCAAGATTTTATCTAATATACATTTTTATTTGTAAGAAGTACTTGACAATTCTAAAAATCATTACAAAATGTCTTTGATTGCTTTCAAATCAACGAGCAAGAAAATATTATAACCCTACTTCAACCTCAAAATTATAATTTTGTAAATACTTAAGTTTTATTTTTTTGTTCACTGTTCATTATGTGTATGCCTGTGGTTTGTATTAAAACTAATTTGAAATGCATAAAAACAAATTAATAAAATTCAAGAAACATTTTATTATCAATAATATACATTTTTTCTAGTAATTGCATTTATATTATAAAGTAAATTTAAATTTTTTACTATTTTAGATTCTGTTTTAAATGAGTATCATATTAATTTTCTATGAAATATTATAAATAGAAAATCATAAAAAATCAACAAAACTTAAAAATAAAAAAAAAATGAAATTTGCTCAATAATATGTGTATTGTTAGAAAAAATATATATTATAAATAATTTTTTTTTTTTTAAATTTGTTAATTCGTTTTTATGTATTTCAAATTAGTTTAAATACAAACCACAGACATATATATATATATATATATATATAATGAATAGTTAACAAAAAAAGGAATACTTAATACATATGCCTGAGTAAAGTCATTGAGAATTTATACAGATAGCCACTGTAGGCGTGTTTACAGTGTAAAAAGGTCACTTATTAAAGTTACATGGGAAGATGATGACAGGGACTATTTCAAAACAGATCCACTTGACCAGAAAGCTCAACCTACATTCATGATGAAAAATGTCAGTTCTTTGCACCCCATATTATCTTCTTGTATTATGCTTTGGACTGTTATATATCATTTCAAATAATAATTCTAGTTAAAGTGGCAACCCTTTGTATGAAGCTGATGAAAATATGCAAGGATTATGAAAACTTATAATTTAACTCTGGTATACATCTCTAGTCAATTAGATCAGTTGTAAGCTATATTTTTAGGTTTTATTGGTGTATAGTTTCTATTACCAAATAAAAATGTAATCAAAATTATTTCATAAAACAAATAATTTTATAAATTATAAGAAATTAATAATCACAGAATCAGGCCCGTAATTTAACATAATCATTAGACGGGGAAAAACAAATTTTAGGGGAAGGACCATTAAAAAGAAACAATACAGTGCATAATACACCACTACATAGCACATTTAATACTTGTTGTGGTAACAGAAATTAGGTCCAGGGGCAATGATCCCTTTGCTCCTATTCTATGCTACAGTACTGCATAGTATAAGTACATTATTATCATTTTTAAATTAGCATAATCTTAGGTTTCTTCTAATTTAATTCAATATTAAACAATATTTTTGTATAATTTATTGAATTGTTTTTAAATAATTAGACTATATTTAACTAGAATCTAAGTTTGACCAACAAATTCTTTATGCACTTTTGTTTTTTGTAAAACAATCTATAAATAATAAAATTATACAATTTAAATCTCAGTACGGTAACTAAAGAAAATTTAAGCTAAACTCATACCTAATAATAAAAGTAGATTCATGAGATGAAACATTTATGGTTAGAATTAAAATATAATGAAGTAATTCAATAATATTCTGATTTCTGACATTTTTTTATTTTTCAAATAAGTATAGTTATATTGAATCCATATGCTAACATTTTACTATTAATACATTAATGACACGTTGAACAGTAATATTATGAATTAATTAATTTTCTACTTCTATTTAAATAATTTTGACTGTTTTCAAACAAAATTATCAGTTATTATATATAAAAATTATCAGTCATTTTGATAATTTCAATATGTTATATTAAAGCAAAAAAAAAAAACAATTTACAATATAATTTTATGTCTTTAAAAAGGGAATTAATTTTTTTTCTTACAATTTTGGAATAGGTACCTTTTAAAATAATCAATATTTTTATAACACCAAAAATTGATAGTTTCTATTATTAGTTAAGTATATTAAATTAATTTTTTTAATGGTTTATTAATCTATAAATATATTAATTTATAATAAATGTTACCTCATCATAAAATTTGATTTCGGGTATTTGCTCATCTTCTGGTAGATGTTCACAGAAATCTTTGAATAACAAATAACCTAAAAATACAAAAACCATTAAAATTAATTTATTTAAATTTGTATGAAAAATATTTTGATAATCAGTGTTAATAGGTAGTAAGTATATAATAAATAATAATATATTTATAGAATTACCTAAAACTTGATTGAAGATTTTATCAAAATTAACTTCTTCTTTTTTTTCAAGGTATTTATGCATAACACTTCGAACACTGTAAATAGAACACTTAATTTTTATTAAAATATCATTTTGTGTAATAAGTATAGAATAGAATAGTATAGAATTTTTAATCATAATTTTTAGATTAGAACAATTTTTTTTGTAATAACTTTGGCTAACTTCAAAAATCAGATCATATCTTTCCATCAGATCTCATTCTTCTGTTACATTTTTTTCAACAATATGCAACAATTCAATTTAACTAATTTTAATTTATATGAAAAATTCTTCCATCCAAAAAAAACATTAAAGATACTTCTTTCATTTAATTATCCAAGTGATTATATAAAATAGAAATATACTAGTTACTAATTAGTATAATAGTATAGTACTAGTACCTAGTTAGTACTACATTGGTTTTTTTGATAAATGTAACTATTATTTTTTATTTAAATTTTATAACTTACATTAACTAGGTAGAATATAGGTAAAACAGGTAGAATAATATTGGTAATATATTGTTAGTGATGTTTTAGTAGATATAATTACAAAAACAATATAAAAAATAAAACAGTTTGTGATTAAGACATGCTACAACCACAGATAAAATAATTGTTTTATTTTATCTGTGCTACAACTAAAATAATTCTCTTATCAAAGTAGGTATGTAAGTTAACTAACAACTAATTTAAAAAAAAATAAGTACAATTGAGTCTTGTGATTTAAATTATGTTTCTTGAGTTTAAATATTGATATTTATTTCGGAAGATCTTTAAAATGCTAATGTATAATTTTCTATGGTACAGCAGTGATTATTTTATTCAAGGTTATTATTTCTACAAATATGCTACAATATAGATTTTATTTGTTCATGATTTTTTTTATATATTTTTATTCTATAGAGTTCAGTAAAAATATTTTTAATTTTCTTAAAAGTAGTTCCAATTAGTCATTTAATTTTATATCAAAAGTAACATATTAATAACTAGTTACTACTATATTATCGGGGGGACGGAGTGGCCGAGTGGACTAAGCCGTCAGCTACGATACGTACCATCACTGGTTCGTACCCGGCCACGGGCAGTCTCTCTACTTGGACAGGAAACAACTGCCTTTGGAGAGAGATTGCCATCCCCCCTCCCCGGGACATGGCAGAAACCTACAGGTGTCCCAATAAAAATTCTGCCAACCAGGCGGTCCGAGATTGTTAGTCATAATCTCGGACACACACCCACCATACAAGTATACTATATTATCAATATTTACTTACGTTTCTTTTATACATTTTAAACATACTAATTAGATTCTATAGATAAAAGGATACTACTAGATGCTTTTTGTAAAATTCTTATGAAATTACTCATCAAATTCTAATTTATTATCACTTTATGTTTTTAAGCTAATTTTATTCTAAAATAAAAAGGTACCTGTCAAAAATGTAGTTATTCAATGCAGTAAACTAAATTCTTTAATACATTTTTAATCTACAATAATTTTAAAATCACAATTAATTAATATGCTTCCAATTTGATCCTACTATTCTTATTCCATTTTCAAAATAAATGTCTAATAAAATAAATTTAAAATATAAATAAATATGTATAATATGTTTTTGTAAGTGCATAATACTTATTATTAAACATTATGTAATGTGGGGATAGTAAATGATCAATTATTATTTTATAAACAAACAATTACCAACAACAAAAACAGACAATTTTTTAGGTTTATAAACCGCAATTCAAAACAATACTCAGTTTTAATTAAATCTCTCAATATGTTATTACTTGATTCAATTGTCTGTAACCATCAATTTCCTTCACACAATCCTGTAAGAGCAAACTCAAAGAACTTAATCACATTGACACACAATAATATTAATACACTTTTAATTTACAATAATGTTTATAAATATAATTTTGTGGACAGATAAAATATTTTAAAATTTAAACCTATATAGAAATTAAAGTCAATGATTATCTTGATTTCTAAAATATGAACCAGTAAGTGTTGACTTATAATGTTCGTAAATAAATAGAAATGATAGCTCAAATGCTTTATTTTTCAAATTAAAAAAAAAAAAAAAAAAAAAAAAAAAGTTTATAATAAGTACTTATTCTAAAATATTATTTTATTAAAAGTGTGGTGGAGGTGTTACCTGATTGTTATCAAATTATATGCTTGATACTTGTATACTCCTAATTTATAATTTCTATACCTTAACTTATGGATATCAACTTCAACAGGTAAGTTATGAACAATTGTGATTTCTTACATTATATAAGTAAAGATTATAATATCAATAAGTGACACTTAAATTTCAAAGAAAAATATGAGTTCAAAAAATTATTAAGATTTGAAAACTTAAAGACAAAATAATATGTATGAAAATGGACAACTTATAGTTATAAAAAAATAATTGATATGAAACACCAATATGAAAAAGAAAAAGTTACAGCAATTTTCTATATGTATATTATAAAAGTTTTATTAATTATATTGTTATCTAAACTTAATGATAATAACAATATTTAGTTTGACATTAATAAATATATACAACATGCATAAGTTATAAGACATAATCTAAAACATAGTATATGTTAACAACTAATTAAGATATATACTGTAAATATAAAGTTATAATTTTCAGTTGAAAGCTTCAATTAAATATTTAGGATCATTAATTTTTATTCGACCACAAATTGTAATTTTATCATTATCATTAAAACAAAATAAAATAACTCATTTACATTATATTTGTAAATTTAATCTTTCGTTAATCAAAAACTAGTGGTAGTATTTATGAAAAAAATCCTAAACCTCAATATGCAGAATGTTACAAAATTAATATTGATCAATTCAGAAGAAACAACTTTATAACACCTATAACTTTAAAATGAAAAAAAAAATCATCATTACAAATTAATTAATCTGAAAATTAATTACTGTCAATATGGTAATAAAATATAAAAGAATACATTAAAACAATTAAAGATATAAAAGAAAATATATCTTGTAATATATATTAGTACCTATATACCTAAATAACTATGTTGATATAATTATAAATAAGTTATATTTAATCTATATATATATACTAATTATTAATAATAAAAAAAAGGTTATTATTATTGTAGTTTAATTATATATTAAATAAATATTCACATAATGCAATCACTTTAACATTAAATTTATGCCTACCAACAATAAGATGTTAGTATTAACACAAGTTTAGATAAGGAAATACATATGTAAGAACAAAATAAAAAAATATACACTCTGATAAATTACCTATAAAAGAGTAACAAAACTAATTTAAAGATAAGAATAAATGTAAAGAAATATGGATAAATGAAAAATAATTTGATTGTTGGGGTTTACTACGCTTTAAACAACTTTAATCAAAAGTAAGACCGAAAGTAACATGTTATATTCAATAAAGCATAGGCATTAATAAAAAGCTATTTAACTTATTCAGTTCACATCATATATATATACTGTCTACTCGACTATATAGTAATGTAAACAATAGTTAGCATATCTATTAATAACATAAATCACCATATGCTATATTGATATGAAATGTAAGAATCAATTGCATTTCATAACTATGCTATTGAAATGAAATCGGCTAAGTTCTTAGATACTATAGGACATATTTAAATGTTTACACAACTATACTTTGTACAGTGCAAAAACAAATATTGTCCAATTAAAATATAGCAATTCTTCATTATCAATTTATTTTATGTAAAAATAATATTTTAAAATTGAGGAAATTAATTTAAATAATTATTGAAATTGGTTTTATGTAGAAGACAATTGCATTTCATAACTATACTATTGAAATGAAATCGGCTAAGCTCCAAAATAATGTAGGACAATATTTTAACATTTGTATAAACTTTACAAGAGCAAATGTATTAAAAATAAATTAAGTCCATCTTATAAAATATTGGCAGAAAATAAAACAGAAGGACCAACTACGAAAATTAAAATTCTTAGTTGGAGATTTTATATAAACATAATTGTAAGTTAACTTTAGGTACATAATAAATGTTAACAATACAATTTAAATAAAGATTTGTCATAGACCTTACTCAATTCATAATAATTTTTTACGTCAATCAGTAGCTATCTATTTCAGAAATATTAATTATACTCAGGAAACATAGGTTGAGCATATACATAAATATTATAATTAAATTTTAAATTGTTATTTTACGCTACTTGCTGGCTAAAAAATATTTTTTAATTTTACGGTAATAATTACATATAACAAGATTTAGTTTAGATACAACATATTACTAAATGTTTTTTTAAACAATAAAATATGATAAATATGCATTTAAATATAACATGCATTTAAACCTAAATAAACCAAATATAATTGTTATTGTAATTAAAAAACCTTGACTATCTTTTTAATTAAATTATAAAATGCTGAAATATCTTCTTTAAATAAATTTTTCAATACATTTAAGCATAAACTAAATAATTCATATAAAAACTATACTGAATATTAAAACAGATGTAATTGCAATTATGTGGCTATAGGTAACTAGGAATGTTTCAATTAAACCATGGCCACACACAAAGGGCTTTACAGAAATTGAAGTATAACAAAATCTCATAATTGATAATAATTCATATATGATAAGTTATGATATATGATATATAAAATGTAGAAACGTAATTAATTAAAATCACTTGAAAA
The DNA here is from genome assembly GCA_034509805.1 of Sipha maydis. Lineage (NCBI taxonomy): Eukaryota > Metazoa > Arthropoda > Insecta > Hemiptera > Aphididae > Sipha > Sipha maydis. Next base: position 189,991 of record JASXSY010002261.1, read on the forward strand.
CCCAGTCAGTAAATTTTCATTTAACCACAATTAATGATTGATATCTCTTTTACAGAAGATACAAATTGTTTTAAAATGCAATACACTTGACATAGAATGTTAATAAAATATTGTTAATCAATCTATAAAACATTGGATTAGGTAATAAATATTATAGTTAAATTTAATTTAAAAATTGCATAGGTACTTAAAGTAGTTAATAGGATTCTTTACTAGATGTTAATGCTTTTCTAATACAGGTATGTTATACTGAAAAATCAAAAAATGAAGCGTGTTAAAGATAGTCTTACTTTTTTGTACTTGCTATATATCAACAAGCATAACTACACTATAAGTACAGTATATTATTCCTTTACCATATAACTCGCGCACAGTGATACGGTGAACTTTCTGTAACTATGAAACCAAAAAAATTTGAGGTGCCCACCACCAGAGCCAGCATTATGGGATGGGGGGGGGGAGAGTTAAACATTTAAAGAATAATTGTACCTACTGATCAAGTATTATATACCAGATCTGAATGTATGTACTTACCTGAATAATTAGTATTTATTATTATAGTTTTATATATGTTGCAAGTATACTGTACAGTTATTAAAATGTTACAGATCTGCATGAGCCACCCATACAAGTATTGAAAAAAATTAAGGGGCCATGGCTTCTCAAAAATCTCTTCACCACATCACTGCGTGCGTAAGATGAATATGGCAACCACACTAACATCAAAATAAACAACTGCAGTAATAATTTTATAATAACTACACCAGAACAGTTTTTTTTTTTATGCAGTATATATTATAATCTTGAAAAACCTTGATAATGTTCATTTAGGACATAAAACTGAAAAAACTACTCTTAGAGTAAAAAAAAAAAATATGGGCCATGCAGAGTCAAATGATACGGTTGTACGTATATCACAATATAATATAATATAAAGTCTATATAGGATATATTTAGCGGGGAGGGAATTGTATAGTAATAGTATCATTGTTACCTTGGGTCGGGTAAGACGATCTTTTTGCTGGCTCTGGCAGCGGGAGTGCACTTGCTTTTCTCCATGGCCATCAAGTAGCTGACATCGGCCAGCACGGCTTCCAGATCAGCCATCGTGCACGGCGGGTAGTTGATACGCGATTCGGACACGAAGGGAAGGGTGCCCGGTTGAACGAACTTTGTATGTGTCGACGACGAGGTGATTACGAGGAGGGAAAACGAATCCCGATATTATATAATAAGTATAAGCCGCACGACGTCGGGCTACGAGGGGCAAGGAAAAGAACAATAATAACAACAACGAGAACCAACACCACACACAACCTAGGCTACGACGATCGGCAGCCTAGACTCGGTGGAAACCATTATCACTTGGAAGGCTTCATTGTCGTCGCGTTCGTAATCATGGCAGCGGCGGCAACGGCCGCGATCCCGCAAACGTGACAACAGATCCAGTCACCCTCGTAGCCGTCATCGCGACAATCGCAAAAGCGGCCGTGTTCGTCGAACATGTCGAAGACGACAATACGCCGACGACGACAGGGTCGTCGCGTTTCGCGTGCGGACCGTGATTCCCGTCGGATGGAAACGATACCGACGTGGATAAAACGACCGAAAGAGCGGACGACGGACGCGAGTCGTCGCGCGGACTCGCCGCAGCAGCACGGGTGGTATCGTTAAGTTTGTCGTCGTCGTTGTTGTTGTTATTGTTGTTGTTGTTGTTGTTGTTGTTGTTGCCACCGTGTGTTATGGTTGTCGTACGGGTATCAGTCACCTGGGCGACGACGACGACAACGGTCGTTTAACCGACGGCCGTACGTAACGCAAATCTAGGTCGTCCGCGCGCACATTACGTATCACGCATAACACACACACACCTACGTATAAGACCTATCGACACACACACACACGCGGCGCGCGCGCACACCTCGCGCACACACACACACGCTCGTGGTGGTAGTAAACCGCGGGTGCACGAGAACAACGACAGCTGAGCGTAGTGGTCGGGTTCGACACAGTAGTGACTGAATAGTGACGACTAAGGTATTTTTTTTATAGATACTGGTATGCTCGTGGCCGCCGCCGCCGTCGTTCCCGAGCCGCCTGCTGGTTGAGCGCTCCGGCCGATATACCCGTGAGTGGTGTGTAATGTGTATATCTCTTTCGACGCCCGCCCGCCCGCTCCCGCCGCTCGCGTTTTGATATCACCTCCGCAACGAACGTGTGCGTGTGCGTGTTGGAGCACTGATGCGTGCGCGCGCGCGCAAAAGCGTTTGTGCGTGTGTGCGCCGACGTGCGTCGCCGTCCACGAACCGTGAGTGTGCGTGCGAAACTGCGGACGGTGAACGTGCGTGCGCGAGTGCTGCTGAGGCGTAAGTACGGTTGAACAACCACTACCACCACCTCCGTCGCCAATCTGTCAGGTCTGTCGTTGCTGATCAACTGTGTGTGCGTTTGTCGGCGGTGGTTTTCGCTTGTGCTGGCATTACTGCAGCAGTGCAACGAAAAACGGTGCGCGCGTGCGCGCGTCTGTTCAGGGAAGGGACGATCACTGATAACGAGCGCGCGAAATCGTTGTGGGGCGGGAACACTTTAAATTGCGAATTTGCGAAACATACATCGGTTGATGTACATGCTCATTATTGCGTCGCGAAGTGCGTACCGATGGCCGGTCGCTAATGCGCAGAGTCGAGCATCCAAAATCCATCGTCATACATTAATCGGGTAGCACAAAATAGCAAAAATATGTAATGACATCGTGAAAAATAAGATTCAGAATCGGAAAAACTGGAACTACTAACTGCACTTGATTTGATAACAGGATTGAAAATACTCTTGCTGGATTTAAATCTAATAACAACGACTTCGAAGTGATATATGATGATACATTAAAAGTTTATGCTGAATTTTAAATAAAAATTCCAAAAGTTAGGAAACGGACAATTTCATGTACGTTGATCTTAATAAAGATACACAATTTATTAAAGAATCTAAAACAGAAGAAATTAAATATTCTTTATATTTTGTAACATTAGATGAAGTGGTTTAAATTCATATTTTAATCAAACAACATTAATTATAATTTCTGCAGTTAGAAACTGTATGAATCTTACAAGCACTAACACTGAATATGCTTGTTAGTCAAAAACACTTGATATTCGGACCCGGACATTTCGCCGCGACCGTTTCGTCGCCAGACAATTCGCCGCGGACCTATTCACCGCAGACCGGTTCGCCGCCGGACCACTTCGCCGCAGACCGTTTCGCCGCCGGAATACTCGCTGTCGGGCTATTCGATGCAAAGAGAACCTCCCCACGAAATATTATTACCAATAATGTACTTAAATTATTAAAGATTAATAAACAACTATACTAAAGTTATGATATTTTTTCAAACCTCACCACCCGACTTTTTACATTCGTTCATCCCTGATTGACATTCTTTGAGTTGTGAAATATTTATTTTGATATGTTCCTCAATTTAAATCAAGTACATTTTAACATCCCTAAAATAGAATTTGCAGCTTTAATTTCCGTTTGTTCATAAACAACCATGCTATTGCATACTCCTCTGGGGCAGAAGATTTTTTCAGAGCGCATAATATGGACTAAGTTTCGAAAACCAACACTTTTGGGAAAGAAAAATTAACAAAATTTTTTTTATGTACGATCTACGTTTACGGCTTGATATAATGAGACAAGAATTATAAAATTATTAAATGCTTTTCGTTTTTATTAAACACACCATTATGAAGCTTTCAACATAAAAAAAAAAAAATTGAAAAACCTATAATTTTCTAGATAATGAAAATGAATTTCCTTAATGAAATTCTAAATTATCAATGTTAAATCATTGATTATAACATAGTTAATTAGGTATTAATTAAATTGATAAATACATGTAAGACTTCTTATAATACCCAGGGGCGGATTTAACAATTTTCTGCCCCTATGCCAAATTAAATTTGCCGCCCCATCTAAAAAAACTTACTACCTCTTTAATAAAATATCCTCAAATAAATAAATTTTTTCAATACCTACCTAATATGCAATTTTTGCTTATAGTATTACGAGACATTTCTTAAACAATAAGATAAGCTATAATACAATACTATCGTCGTTGTCGTAGACGAGTTCCTGGGAAAATATAAATATTATTTTGCTAAAAATAAACAAATACAAAATCCACAATTTCAAGATTTTGAAGTGATAAATACAATTTTAAAAATTATGTACCTAATTTTACAAAATCAAAATAAATTTTCAACATAATTTTGCCGCCCTCCAAAATTTGCCGCCCTATGCGGCCGCATAGTTCGCAGTGCCTTAAATCCGCCCCTGATAATACCATTACCTATGATTTATTTGGTGTCGAGGTGACCCATTGACCGTTGTGTTTTATACATGATTATTCGTTTATTTATCTGAAATGATACAGTATCCTGTTTGTGTAAAATATGTTCTTTACTTAAAACGAGAAAAAAATTACTGGTAATTAGTACCTAATTTCCAGTAAGTTTTCAATTTTTAATATTATGAAATTGTAAAACAAAGTAGGTAGGTACATGAATAAAAATCATAAACATGATGATGATGAAAAAATTGAACCGAAGAATTATGTTTTAAACTTGAATAAACAGTCTGATGATTTGAGAGATATTAATTCGGGGCCGAAGCCCTACATAATGAATTGAAAATCCCTACTATCGATGAGCACATAAACCATATAGCAAACAGATTCTTTCAATCACTTACGAACTCAAATGGTGCTGCTCACTATAACTTATACGAAAGCCCTCCAAAAATTCGCCGTCTCAAGAGAGGAAGACCCTACGACTGCAGAAAATGATATCTACCACTAATTACTGCCATATCGAATACATCAGAAAATTATTAGTTTAAACCATTTAATATAATATTTTATTATTATATCGCAATTAAGTAAGAAAGAAAAATTGTAAAAAACAAAAAAAAAAAAATTGTAAAAAATTTGTATAAATCAGTAGGCTTGAGGTGGGATCCCACGACGCATTGTACGGCACGGCGCGCGGATTTCCTCTCTATAACCACACCACCACACGCGCCTCTACACGAGTACGCCTCAACGCGCGCTTACATAATCCCATGGCGCGTTTCCTGACGCTGCAAATTTCAATACACGAGGCGAGCCGATTTTATCGAAATACACTTCTACCGTTAAATTTGAATTTATTGGTTTATCTTCTGCGTCTGGCATCACTACAATATACTGCCACTATTCTCTATTTTGAACGTATAGATACTGATAATTAAGGCAAGTTCGGAAGTTCAGTAATTGCAAGTTATTATTGAATGAACTAAAAAATCAGCTACAAAATTAAATTATACCCGTACAAATCCTAATATAACATTTTATTTTGCATATAGTTCCATATTTTGGGTCTTTTTTTTTTTTGTATTCGCTTGTTTTACAATTTTTAGATTCTGAACGGAGAACATATTGGTTTTACAATGATGTGTGTTTTTTTTTAAAATTTTTTTTTTATTTTAAATTTTTTTTTATTTAATTTTTTTATTTTTTTTTTGTGTCTGACGACACCTTTTTTGGCAGTAAAAATGCTTCGATTTGCTTATACAGCAACTTTTCTGAAAGGAAAGTGAATCTAGTTGGTAATTTGAGGGTCAAAAGTAAAAAATGCGACGGGAAAAACCCTAAAAAATTTGGGAAAAACGGGAGTTTTTACGCAAAACCAGTTTTTGACATAATCAAATTGTTTATTTTGCTCTAACTCAAAAACTATTTGATGTAAATACTTGAAATTTTCATTAAATGTTAAGATTAGCGTTCTCTATACACCGTTAAATTTTATTGAGCTATTTATAGACAATTGAAATTTTCAATTTTTTTAAGTAATTTTTTTTAAAATAACGATAAAATTATTTTGGCTGCCCAGAAAATCTTGAAAATTTAATACAAGGTTTCTTATAGGTTGTTCCTTAACTGATAAAAAAAAATCTAAAATCGTAAGTCACAATTTTTTTCATAAGTGCTCAAAGTTCCAATTTATACGAAATATGTAAAAATTGCGAAAATTTGCAAGTTATTTTGTAGATAAAAATTCATAAAATGTTTTCTGTTCATACTTAAGGTTCAAAATATTCACACTAGGTTATCTATAAGCTACTCTAAAAAAATCTTTAAAAAAATTTCTACCGGACTTAGAGGAAAAAATTTTATGACTGTTTGAAATTTAAATATTAACGAAATTGCATAAAATAGCGATTTATTCTCAAACGATTTTAAATATTTGTTATAATTTAAAAAGTATATGTCGCAGATTTTTGAAATTTCTACAGCTCTACCAGCTGTTAAGATTGGTATTTCCTTTATGTCATATTTATTTCAAAATATAATATTGATTTTTAAGCCACTTTTAGGCATTTAAAATATTCGATTTTTTACATTTTATTTTTACAATCGGTGATAAAAAAAATTTGGCTCCTACAAAATACTTGAAAATTTAATAGAAGATTCCACAGAAGGAGTTCTTATTGTCATTCAAAAATTATTATTATCCATAGGCACAATTTTTTTTTTATAAGCGTTTGAATAGCGAATATTGACATAAAATTACATGTAAAATATAATATAATGTATAATATTCTAGACTGACAAAGATATCGGTTTTTTTTAAAATGCTCTAACTCAAAAAGGAAAAACCGCAACAACTTGAAATTATTACCAAATCTTTATATTGACGTTTTCTACACATGGTTAAGTTTCCAATGTATTTTGACATAATTTGACTTATTTATAGACAATTTAAATTTTCGATTTTTGTAAATTTTTCGTTTCAAAATAAAATATACTTATTACAATATTTATAAATAACATTGTATTATATTCTAGACAAACATATCATCTCCGTTCAGAATCGTTTTTCGTATACAATGATACCTATCATTGAATTCAAATTTAACAAATCCATTAAAATGACCTATCCTATGAAGAGTCACACTTCACCCCCAAGTGTACAGCAGAGCGAGGCCCATCCAGGTGCGTCGTCCTGGCACCCGTAATTCAACAAACCTCCCCCGAAACAATTTCATATTTTAGTACCCGATTTGTATCCATTTGTACCCTGTTTAAAAAAATTTGTATCCCTTTACTTTCGTCGTAAAACATAATATTAGGTCCGGGTGCTGTAACGACGTCGTCCCAACACCCGGAATGTTCAAAAGTCAACCGATTTAATTCAGACCAATTTCATTTTTTAGTACCCGATTTGTATCCATTTGTACCCTATTTAAAAAAATTTGTACCCCTTTACTTTCGTCGTAATACTTAATATTAAGTGATTACTTAAACTCTAGACATCACTTTAAGCTTCCAGCTTTAATAAAATCTTCATGATCGTGAGTTTTTTGTTCTTAAGCTAATAAATTGTACTACTTACTGGTGAAAACTATCTATTCACAAAATTTATTTTTGATCAGCTTATAACAATTTCATATCCAGCAATTATCTATATTCGTATAAAAGATACTAGCTCAGTTATATGGCTTAGTTGATGTACATATCATCTAATATTTTTGTAATTTGTTATAACTATGTATATGTAATTGATTTGGTTAAATAAAATAAATAATATAAATAATTTTATTAGATTGGATTAGTTGAATTTATCTATGGTATTGATCATCAATGAAAAATAAAATAGTGAGCAAGTGGGTACCGGTGTGAAACAAAATATAATAAAATAAAATATAATGCCAAAATAGGTGTCAAACAGTTCATTATAAAATATACGGTGATTGATAAATTTTAATTGTATACGAAAAACAATTCTGAGCAGAGACATTCAGAATATTTCATACTTATACGTATATTAATTAACTTTATCGGCGTTAAAAATAACTTGTGAAAAATCTTGCAATAAATATAAATACAAATATTGTTACAAAATCAATACATTCATTGATCGGTTTAGAATCTAAAATAAATGTTTGTGTATGTAAATAAATAAATTAGTGGCGTAGCCTGTAGGTAGGCCTGGTAGGCCAGGGCCTACCCACTTTTATCCCAAAACAAATGTTTTATATCTTACTTATTAAATGTGTAGTCTATTTAAGACTAATATTGGTAGGTACTGTTAGTTTTTAATTTTAAAATAAATGCTTATAGGTAATATGCATAATATAATAAATGTATAATATACGATATTCTGTTACATTTTTATTTAATAAAACTATTCATTGATGATCTATACATCAATATATTGGGCTTACCCAAGAAAAAGTGTCTAGGTACGCCAATATATAATATAATCAAATGTAGGAATTAGTAACATTTGAAGTTATATTTAGAGTTCAAAGCTATAATAAACAAGTTTATTTATAAAGTATACACATTGGAGATCGAGACTTATCATCCCAAAAGGACGTGCTCTGTTAAAAGCTACAAATAATATCAATGCTGAAATAATTTCTACAAGGAAAGCAACGTATTGGCCAACTGACCAGAACAAGATTCCAGATTTACTTGACTTCTTCGTTATGAAATGTATATCCTTTAATTACGTCGAAATAAAAGAACTCATAGAATTAACGTCTGATCACATACCAGTGCTTCTCACATTAAGTTCTAATGTCATAAAAAAACAATACAAGGTGTTGCTTACCAAAAAAAAAACTGACTGGGACTTTTTCCGAGCTAGTTCAAACGAAATGATAACCCTTTCTGTAAGGCTTAGAATACCAATTGAAATTTATAGCGCAATTGAACAGTTAACTAACAATGTTATTAAGGCAACGAAATTGGCTATACCTAAAATACCAGCAAGTAGAAAACATGAAATCACCTACCCAATGGAAGTCAGAGAACTAGTAAAAGAAAAGCGAAAAGAACGGAAAAAATGGCACCGACCGAGAGATCCTTCAAATAAAACTATTTGGAATCGTAACTAAAACTAGCAAACTCTTACATGATAAAATAAAAGAAATCAAAAACGAAACATTTAAATCTCACTTGAGTAATCTTTCTGCAACGAAAGACACCGATTATTCGCTGTGGAAGGCTACAAAACAAATGAAAAGGACTAGAGCCTATGTACCACCAATTCGTCAAGAAGATGGATCATGGGCACGCTCTGACCAAGACAAAGCTGAAACGTACGCAAGTCACCTAGAACGTGTATTCCAGTCGAACAATATCGTCTCTGAACATGACACATAACCATTGTCTGAAATACGTGAAAAGATAAAGCACTTCACACCAATTAAAATCGCAAAAGAAATCGATATGAATATCAATCTAAAAAAAGTATTTGGCTATGACCAAATGAACCCAAAAATACTGAAAGAATTAACCAAAAAAGCGATCTATCACTTGACACACATCTTCAATGCCATTCTGCGTACAGAATATGTTCCTAAACATTGGAAACAAGCTCAAGTAATAATGCTACTTAAACCAGGAAAGCCACCTGAACAAGTAACTTCATACAGACCGATATCGCTTCTCCCAAGCTTGTCAAAATTATTTGATAAATTACTTTGAAAACGATTAAAACCGATACTAGAAGCAAGACAGCTTATTCCTGAACACCAGTTCGGATTCCGGAATAAACACTCAACAATCGAACAGGTCCATCGTGTCACCAACACGATAAACAAGGCACTGGAAGAAAAAAAATATTGTTGTGGAGTCTTCCTTGATGTTGCACAAGCTTTTGATAAAGTTTGGCACAAACGATTACTCATTAAGCTACGAGAACAGATACCGCATACTTGGTGTGTACTCATCGAATCCTACCTATCTGATCGTCAGTTCAAAATCATTCACGAAGAAGCAATAACTAACTGGAAAAACATATCAGCTGCAGTACCACAAGGTAGTGTTTTCGGACCTATCTTGTACTCATACTACACTGACGATATTCCAACTAACAACTATTTAATGGATGTCATGTTTGCCGATGATACAGCAATATTGGCAACTGATGAAGACCAGCAGACAGCGACTGATCATCTTCAACGAATAATCAACAACGTCTCCAACTGGACTAAGCGTTGGAAAATCAAAATTAATAGTGAAAAATCGCTGCACGTAAATTACACTTTACGTAAATGTGTCAATATACCAGTATTTTTGAATCAACAGATCATCCCACAGAACGATTCTGCAAAATATCTAAAAATGCACCTCGATTAACGCTTAAACTGGAAACATCATGTTTGCCAGAAAAAACTGCAAATTAGAGAGAAATTAAGGAAACTTTATTGGTTGATTGGAATACACTCCGAACTAGACCATTCGAGCAGACGCCTTTTGCACGTAATGATAATTAAACCAATATGGACCTATGGAATACAGTTGTGGGGTTGTGCCAGTAAGTCCAACATTGAGATAATTCAACGCTGCCAAAACATCGCCCTTCGTACTATTGTTGCAGCATACCGATATGACAGAATCGACATTATTCATCGAGATCTGATGATGACCTCTGTCTAGGACGAGACCACCAAGTTTGCCCGAAAACACGAGATACGGCTAGATAAACACACCAATCCAGCTACAATTAAACTACTTGAAAACTCTAAAGACATAACCTAAGGCGTCTCAAACGCCGAAGACCATATAACTTAGTATAAAATATTAGACTAAGACCGGGATCTCACCACTGGGAGTGATAACCCAAACACGTTATTGTATATATTTACCAAAATATTATTCATTAATATTTAGCATATATGTACACCTTTGAAATGTATTGTTAAAGATCACTGATCGTTATAATAAAAGCCTACGGGTAGTTTACAAAAAAATATATATATAAAGTATTATTAATATTAGTAGACCATAATAAAATAATAATCACTGATGATATGGGTGAACTGAATCACCAAATAGCCCGATCAATATCCAAGGGAAAAAATCGAAATTTTTTTTCTCGCCAAACCGATACTCCGTATTATCTGAAAATGAACGCGATACAATTGATAACGATGACACTAATAATTAAAATGAATCCGCAATCACACAAACAAACCTTAGATGAGTTTAACTAATCCAATATAATCGAATAAGTAAGTAGTACAATTTATTAAGCTTAAGAACAAAAAACTCACGATATTGAAGATTTTATTAAAGCTGGAAGCTTAAAGCGACATCTAGAGTTTAAGTAATACCTTAATATTATGTTTTACGACGAAAGTAAAGGGGTACACATTTTTTTTAAACCGGGTACAAATGAATACAAATCGGGTACTAAATATGAAATTGGTCTGAATTAAATCGGTTGACTTTTGAACATTACGGGTGCTGGGACGACGTCGTTACAGCACCCGGACCTAATATTACGTTTTACGACGAAAGTAAAGGGATACACATTTTTTTAAACAGGGTACAAATGGATACAAATCGGGTACTAAAAAATGAAATTGGTCTGAATTAAATCGGTTGACTTTTGAACATTCCGGGTGCTGGGACGACGTCATTACAGCACCCGGACCTAATATTACGTTTTACGACGAAAGTGAAGGGATACAAATTTTTTTAAACAGGGTACAAATGGATACAAATCGGGTACTAAAAAATGAAATTGGTCTGAATTAAATCGGTTGAATTTTGAACATTCCGGGTGCTGGGACGACGTCATTACAGCACCCGGACCTAATATAACGTTTTATGACGAAAGTAAAGGGGTACAAATTTTTTTAAACAGGGTACAAATGAATACAAATCGGGTACTAAAATATGAAATTGTTTCGGGGGAGGTTTGTTGAATTACGGGTGCCAGGACGACGCACCTGGCCCATCCGGTTCTTTTTTTTTGTTATTAACTTTATATTTGAGTCAAATATTATGTAATTAACAATTTTTAGCAAGAAGGTTTCTAGCTTCTACTACTACAAGTTCAGAAACTCAGGGAACTCTTTTAATTGATATAATCAAAACTGCTCCAAAGATCCTTCAGTATTTGATAGAGTTTTATCTAAACTACAACTTTATTTAGTACTCAAATTGAAAAATACATAAAAAGTTTTTAAGGTAGAAAAATGTTCACAAGTTACAATACCCCTTTCACAACTAAGCTCAACGAATGTATTTAATCTATGTGCTTGACAAGGTATGTAAGGTAGAGAGCCTTGATATTAAGGCTTGATATATCAATATAATAATATTTTTAAAATATTAATTTGAAATAATTTGAATTTGCCGACGCCATGCCCTTTGCCTGGATCAGACGAACCCTTGCCTTATGTTTTTTTATGTGACGGTGCTTTTGAGTACGCACATAATGAAGCCTTATCCGGGAAATCATGAATTCGGATCTGAGAAATGATTATTTAATGAAAAATTATCTAGTTCACGTGTGTTAGTTGAAAATATGTTTGGGATATTGGCTTCGAGATTTCGAATATTTGGAAAACCAATTGCATTAACTACAGAAAAAGTAACACTTTTAACTATGATGTTAAATGTTAAAATTATGATGTACCATGCATATTATTACAGAATTTTATCAGAAAAAATAATTCCAATCAAATGTATGCTCCACCGGTGACATTTGATACGTATGATGATAACGGTACTTTAATTCAAGAGGGATCATAGAGACAGGACATACAGGATTCTTGCGCAATTAGATCTTTGGAAGTAATATCTCGTCGACCGACAACTAATGCTATCAAGATAAGAGAAGCATTTACTGCATACTTTTACAATAATATGTAATATAAAATACACTTATTGTTAATAAATGGTTAAATGGTTAATTGAACTTTTTTTTCAATTGTTTAAAGAGAATACATACATCTAGGTGTAACTACCCTTTAGGCTTAGAAACTGAGTTGAGATGAACAGTCACTAAAATATTGATACTGATTAAAGATCTATTTATTATTTTTATGTCCTCTTACATATAATATAAGCTAAAGTCTAAAAATTTAGGTAAATAAATAATTATAAAATTAATTTGTAATGGTGGGGGGGGGGGTGTAAAACATTATATAACTTTTCCCTCCCCACATTCCCCCTTATATTAACACCTATGCCGTAAACATTGAAATGTGGCCTGGTGTAATACATTTTCCTGGCCTGAATTTTTTTCCCAGGCCGTTCTTGTCTCCTTATTAAAGTTTATTATAGAATACCTAGATCTATTCTATAATCAATGGTATTACGTAACCTAACAGGAATTTTTACGCAAAATTAGTTTTCGAGACAATATATTTTTTTATATTGTTGTAACTCAAACACTGATCATTATAAATAATTGGAATTTTCACCAAATGTTTATATTAGCGTCATCTACACACGGTTAAATTTTAAATTTTCGTTTATTTTAAGGCTATATACAGGCATTTAAAATATTCGATCCAAGGATTTCCAAGATGTCTGGTGTATAAAAAATGAGGATAAGAGAGTTTTAACAAATGATGAGGATGTGAAAAAAAGATGGAAAGAATATTTTGAGAAATTACTGAACGAAGAATATCCAAAAGAAGCTTTAGAGAGTATGTCATGGAATGAAGGATTGATTGGTCTAGTGGGTGAGGAGGAAGTGAGAGATGCGGTGAAGGCGATGAAAATGAAAAAGCTGTAGAACCCGATGGAGTACCTGTAGAGGTGTGGAAAATGTTAGGAGATGTATGCATTGGGTGGATAAAAAATCTTTTTAATAAGGTACTGATAGAGGGAAAAATGCCAGAAGATTGGAGAAAGAGTTTTATTGTACCAATATTTAAAGGAAAAGGAGACATACAAGAATGTGGGAACTATAGAGGAATAAAGCTCATGAGTCATAGTATGAAGATCTGAGAAAAGATTATAGAGAAGAGGATAAGAAGTGAGACGTCGATATCAGAAAGCCAGTTTGGTTTTATGCCAGGAAAATCGACAATGGAGCCATTATTTTGTGTTAGGCAATTAGTAGAGAAGTACAGAGAAAAGAATAAAAAACTATGCATGGTGTTTATAGATTTAGAAAAGACGTATGACAGGGTGTGTTATGCGATAAGAGAATTCCAATTAGGCTGAAAGGTAAATTTTATAAAAGTGTAGTGAGACCAACTATGCTGTATGGTTCAGAGTGTTGGGCGGTTAACAGGAGAATAGAACAAAGTATTAGTGTCGCGGAAATGAGAATGCTTAGATGGTTGAGTGGAGTGACAAGAGAAGATAGAATAAGGAATGAATACGTGAGAGGCAGTGTTGGTGTAGCGCCAATTGTGGACAAGATGAGAGAAAATAAGATGAGATGGTTTGGGCATGTGATGAGGCGAGAGGAAACGAATGCAGTAAGAGTGGTTATGAAGATGGACGTTGAAGGGAGAAGAGGAAGAGGAAGACCAAAAAAGAGATGGTTGGAGACTTTGGAGAATGACATGAGGGCTGTCGGTGTGTGCAGAGAAGATGTTATTGACTGAGTAAAGTGGAGGTGTAGGACAAGGATGGCCGACCCCAAATAGTTGGGAGGAAGGCGAAGCAAAAGAAGAAGAAAAGAAGATACAGGCATTTAAAATATTCGTTTTTTTTAAGTTATTTTTTAAAAATGTCGATAACGTTTTTTGGCTGAGTCAAAAATCTTGAAAATTTAGTAAAAAGTTCCTGTTGGGTTATTCATATAGTCATTCAAAAATTATAAGAATACATTGGCACAATTTTTTTTATTATCTATTACAACACGATCTTTTGCACCAGATTCAGAATACGGCCTGAACCATTAGACAATATAATTAACAATGAAGATTTGAATATGAAAAAAAATGTTTTTATAGAAAAATTATCAAATTTAAATGGAGCTGAGTTGGAACGAATTATACGAGAACAGGCGCATAGCCAAGATTGGTTAAATGAACGTTAAAAAACCAAAATTCAGTTCCAACTCTACTGTACTCTTAAATCTACAGTAATTTCACAAAGTTATGCTTTTTTATCAATATAAAACAATGCCTACTAAAATAAATTAATAAATAAATTTATAGATGTATAAGCTACTATTATATTCCATTTATATATATTTATTAAAACTAACTTACATAATAATGAACAATAAACGCTATTCTACTATCTAAATTTATTTTAATGATATATGTATTGTATTTCCAAGCACTAAAATCTCTTTTGAAAACATTAACTAACAGTGACTTATAATCGCATCCAATACCTATTGCATGGAGCACCATATTGTTAATTTTAATTTGTCTTATTCATGTTAAAACCTTGATTATGGATGTAATATCCTTCAGCGCCAGTTGTAATAGAAACATGAACACTTTTGAGTATAATAGATTCTTATTAGATGCAATAACACCTAAACAAATTCATAATAATAATAATTCAATTAATATTAAGTTAATTTTGTATAATTCATAATACAATTATGTTTAGAAAATTAGAAACCATGAAACATCCATAGTACATTTTACTACTTCCAGATCATTAAAAAAGGTATTTTATTCCTGTAATTAGTTATGAAAAATAATAGGTAATAAGTATATCAAAATTGTAATGTTATGTTAATAAAAAATTATAAAACACTTATTTTGAAATCAATTTTTTTTTTTAGTAATTCTAAACCAAAATATGGTTCTAACTGTAGGGTACTGTACAGTTGCAAGATACAGTCATTTCATAAAGTAATGTTTCTTTATCAGTATACAACAACTAATAAAATAAATTAATAATTACAATTATAGATGAATTAAACAATTATTATATTCTATTTATAAGCATTTGTTAAAATTTACTCACTTGGTAATAATCAATAAACATTACTCTTTATCCAAATTTAATTTAATGAAATTTCTATTGAATTTGCAAGCCCAAAACTTTTCTGATTTTTATACATTAATCTTTCAATTAAATTTAAAACATAAAAATTAAATTCACGTCAATTTATTAATCACGTTATAAAAGTCGTTATTATAATCAATAATATAAATCTCCATTTAAATAAAATTCATTTATTCAAAAAAAGATATTTAGTTTTAAATAATAATACAGGGCCTAGGGGGGTACATAAATACACATTAATTCATAATTTTCAAATTTTTGACACATATGGTGTGAGCATGCGAATTACAATTTACCTTTCTTTAAACAAAAATACTATATTTTTACTACATATTCGGAAAGATTATTTTATGTAATACAATATTATTCTTAAATATTTTTTATTTTTTACTAAATTGACCATGTTAGGGCAAGTCAAAACTTGTGTTCAGAAAAAATTCGTGTTTAATTGTATTTTCATTTGTAACCCCTTGTTATAATGAATTAAATGATAAATAAATATTTATTTACTTTTTATGTTTATAAGTAATAATTTAACAATAATATAAGTCACTAGAATGAATGTCTTGAGTATTTGAATATTATTGATTTGTAAACTCCTTATTATAGGTCATCAGGAATAAAGATGGAATTTGCTGAGCGTGAAGTAGTCAGTGTCAAGACAGCCCATAACCAAACCTTAAGTATCTGGACGAAAAATCATGTATGTTGAATAATATAATTTAATTAAGAAAAAAAAATTCAGTTTTAAACTAATATTATATTATAATATATATATTATAGTGTTTATTTTTAAAACTGAATTTTTTTTTTGTCACTTTAGACCCCTTTCCATTTTTTTTCTGAATTCTAAACGTAAATATTTAAAATTTATTTAAAACATAATAATTAAATTAACTTCAATTTATTAATTCTCTTTTTTAAATTCATTAACTTAATCAATAATTTTAATGTCCCTTTAAATAAAATAGTTTTAGTTGAAAAAAGGAAATTCAGTTTTAAACGTAAAATAAATTGTATAATATATAAATTTATAAATTATATAATATATATAGTTATAAAACTGAATTTTTTTTTTTTGTGTTCACCCAAATCTCAATTCCTGCGGGATACCATGGACCCCTTTCCATTTTTTTTTCTGATTTTTATACATTAATCTTTCAATTAAATTTAAAACATAAAAATTAAATTCACGTCAATTTATTAATCACGTTATAAAAGTCGTTATTT
Source organism: Sipha maydis (assembly GCA_034509805.1). Classification (NCBI taxonomy): domain Eukaryota; kingdom Metazoa; phylum Arthropoda; class Insecta; order Hemiptera; family Aphididae; genus Sipha; species Sipha maydis. Next base: position 206,996 of record JASXSY010002261.1, read on the forward strand.
TAATCAATAATTAAAATGTTCCTTTTTCAATAAAATAGGTAGATATAAATAAATCGAATAAAATCCTACTCAAAAATGTTAGGTGCTATATTTCTTTATTCCTCCACAAAAAAAAAATCCTAGATGTCTCCTGGCAGTTAAACAACATTTATTGTGCATAATATTTAAGGACTATTTTTTTTTAAATTTACAAATCATTTTTGAAAACTTCTTAAAATTATTAAGGTCTTAGCCACATAAAATAACTATGCTACATTGGGTACTAAAGAACAATATTTATTTAAGACAATAATTAACAGTGCTGAATCATAAATTCTATGTTTTTTTTTTTTTGTAGTTTTATCTTATTAAATATATAATAAAAAGTTACTGGAATATAAATTGATGTGGGGAGGGGCAATAGCCGCCTTTAAGCATTTCTTCTTCTTCTTCTTCTTCTTCTTCTACTTCGCATTCCTCCCAACTATATGGGGTCGGCCACCCTTGTCCTACACTTCCACTTTACTCGGTCAATCACATCTCCTCTGCACACACCGACAGCCCTCATGTCATTCTCCAAAGTCTCCAACCATCTCTTTTTTGGTCTTCCTCTTCCTCTTTTCCCTTCAACGTCCATCTTCATAACCACTCTTACTGCATTCGTTTCCTCTCGCCTCATCACATGCCCAAACCATCTCATCCTATTTTCTCTCATCTTGTCCACAATTGGCGCTACACCAACACTACTTCTCACGTATTAATTCCTTATTCTATCTTCTCATGTCACTCCACTCAACCATCTTAGCATTCTCATTTCTTAAATGCCTTTAAGCATTTCTCTGCATCAATATGTTGACTTCATTGACATTTCCATTTTCAATTTCTATGCATTTGTTGATGAATATATATGATATTTAAATTTTTTCTTGTAGGTACCTATATGAATGATGAAACAATTATTTTTAAAGAAAAAATCTAGATAGGCTTAATGCTAATAGATAAATATTAGGAAAAATTATTTTACAGTTATTAAAAGTGGGGACTGTTTGTTAATAATAAATTACTTATTTAATTACAATTATTACTGTTTTTATGTCATTAAATGAACACATGTAACCCAATTTAAAATCGATTATATAAGATAGATATAATTTATTTTACAATTTTATCAAGTAAGTATCTTTATATTTGTACAGCCAACGTTACTTTTGATAATTCCTATTGCTTCATTCAATTCCTAAATAAAGTTTGATTAATGATTATTATTATGATTTACGAGCAAACTTTTTATTTTATGACATTTTTTTTTTTTTTTTTTGTATTGATTTCGACAGAATTACATAATATTCAACAGAATATTGAAAATGTTATATTAATGAGATGATATTCCTACGATCTATATACTATAATTAATACAATTCCAAATAGCAAATAATATTTATATATTATAGCACTGTTATTGATCTTAATCGGATCGGCCCACCTCTAGCCGGCCTGGGAAGCCAGAATAGAGGAAGGGGCAACAACCCCGGGTTGACCCACCCACGTCAACTGTAAACCTAGTCGGTACCACGGGCGGGGGGAGCCCCACCGCACGCCGGACCGGCCTGGCCGCTCCGGACCCGGTGCCCCCCAAGGTTGAGGAGCCTACCTCGGCTGAAACGTGGTGGTTGTGGAACAGCGCTGGATAGTAACAAAACCACAAGACCCTGTGGAGATGTCGGATCCCAGCACGGTTCTCGTGTCCGTCGGATGAATGGGTACGGGCTTTGGCCCGGTGCTGGTGGTCCCAATGACGACCCGGGCCTCTGGTACATCCGGGGGTTCGAAATCGAACGCGCCTCTTGAGTAACGCCCCGCGTTAATAGAAGGTGCGCGGACGAAATCGGCTTCGGCCACAAATCCGGATCTCGTGATCTTAATCGGAATCTTGTTGTAAAAAATTTAAGGAAGTTATTTAAACATTTTGGTTTTCTAGAACAGCGATTCTCAACCGGGGGGTCGCTAACAAATTTTATAGGGTCACATTATGTGAAAACAAAAATAGTTTCACTTATATATTTTTATATATAATCTTTGATTAAATATACATATGTATATTTAATCAATGATTTAATTACGATGACCATAATTAAAACTACACCAAGAAATCATATGGCCAACAATGAGAATCAGCCTAACCAAATCCGTTGAGCCAAGGATTGACAAAATTATTTCCAATCAACATTGTCAAATGAGTCATTAAATTAAAGACAATATTCAAATGTACATAATTTTAATTTTTTTTTATTTCTATTAATTAACGCCAATCGGCTTTTATAATATACCTTTTTTGTAAAATGTTTCAATGCTTACACTACAAAAGTGTTGTTAGACATCTTGGTGACATTATAGAGAATCGCAAACTCAAAAAGGTTGAGAACCGCTGTTCCAAAACATACAATAATAAAAATAATCTTATCATGGTCATTATTTGGTCACACTGCTCTTGATAAAAGCTTAATTTATGTATGTTATCACGGTCTTAGAAGATAGATCTTCTAAAACCATAGACGTATAATAGTCTATTATAATATATATCATACGTCTATGTTATCAAATTCATACAACCAATAGCGATTACACAAGTTTACACTACGGAGTTTAAATTTATTAATATTGAATTCAGTTTGTTTTATTTTTTAATTTCATTTAATTGTGTAATATAAAATACAAGGAAAAGAAAATGGAAATTGATGAAGAAATCTTAGCGGACGAACCAAAATTTTCTTATTTAAATTATATTTCAGGTAAATTATTTATTTATATTCCAAGGTTGTTCAAATAAAATATAAATCATTTTACATCATTAGTTTAATAATATAGGTATTGAAAACTAGATGATTATCTATAATTAAGCAACACTTTCTACAGGTTTTATAGGATTTATTCAAAATAATGGATGGTACGTTTTGGCTCTAGTTACCATCTTTATATACTTCATTGTTAAATTATGGCCTCATTATTTAAAATGGTCAGAACGACGTTCAGAAGCAGCATATGAAGCTGAAATTAAAAAAAGTAATATTGTAACTTATGAATTTCAATACATTAATACTTTAATGAATTCTTCATAATTATTATAGATCCTGATTTATTTAAACAAAAAGAAGATGAAATGAAAAAAGCACGAATAAAATTCCAAGAAGAATATGAAAAGAAAGCCAAAATTGCTCTTGAAAAACAAAAAGAAGTACATATAACAATGATAAGTTTTGGATTTATTTTAGTTATAATAAAAATTGTGTTATTAGAAAGAAAAGAGAATATTAGAAGAAAAACAAGAATTATTAAAACACGAAACTACTGGACAATCAATAAATAGTTCGAGAAAGCCAAAAAAACCAAAACCCGGTAGTTTTATATAAATATTTTATTAATGCACAATATTGCTTATAATTTTTACTCAAATAAAATGTCTAATTAATAAATTGCTAGAGAATTGAGGTACTAAATTATTGAAACTTAAATAATTCCTGCCGCTTCTCATTTCTAGTGATAGCAATTTCTAGATTAAATGAAATGATAGATGATAAAAAATCCTTAATTCTTAAATTTGTTAAAATTAAATTATTATATCAAATCTTGTTAGTGTAAAAAGCTCTTCTTTCATTAGCTTATTTTTCATGTTAAAATCACATGTTAACAAATCTTGACTGTAGGGAGGCTGTTCCTAAACTTCCAAATTGAATTTTTGAAGAAGTGTCTCAGTAACCTTTACTGAATATGGAGTTGCATTGTCATAGAGAAGCACAATTCCTATTGACAATTTCCCTGGACATCGGTCCTTTATTGCTTTTCTCAGTTTTTTTTAGTTTCACCATTGTTTGCCTCAAAGTAACTTTTTCACTCAAAATCCTGTGAATTTGTATTAGTTTTCAATTTCTAAACTAAAAAATCAGATCACTCCACGAATATCAATTTTAGGCGACGTAACTGTAATAGTAGCCAAGAACTAATAACCTTTTCAACTAAGTTAAACTTCACTATCAATAGTGATTTCAGTATTACTTAAATAGTATTACCATCAATTTATCTATTTTGAACAAATATATGTCCCAATGCAACTTTTTGATTGCTCCTGTACTATTAAATTTGTATATATTTATATATATTTTTTTAATCTATTTTATAAATTTATAATTTTATTTTTTTTTTTGACTAATTTAGAAACATTTTTTTTTAGATTACAACCCTTTAATGGGATCTGGCAGTAGTTCAAATTATAGGCCACCCAGAAGAAGCCCATGTTCTGGTGGGGGATGTGGATAAAAATATTAATATAATATAACATTTTGTAGATTTACAAATAAAAGAATGTAGATCTATACTAATGTGCTATAAATCACCATTTAAATATATTTATATTAAACAGTAACATTATTTTAAGACCTTTGACATTAAGGACAATTGGGATAAAAATTAAATGTATTAACACTAACAATTGTACTTAGGATATGTTACTGAATATGTATGGAAATTGGCTAGGAGTTATATTTAAATTATGAGAAGGATATAAATAAATATACTATGTATATTAAATGGAAATTTCTCAAATTTAAAAAAATAATAATAATGAAATTTTAAATATATTTTATATTTTATTATCTAATTATTAAGTTTTAAATTACAAATATAGTTGTTTCTGTATGATTTTACTAATTTCTTTTTAAAATTAAACAAATTTTGTTTGTAATATAATGTTGTATTCAGTTAAATTAAAAGAAGTGATTGATAAAATAAATTAAATTAAAATACATTGATTAATCCATTATAATTTACAATTATAAATTTTAATTATATATTTCTATTTATAGTTTACTTACATTTAAAATTATTTCTTTAAATATATTATTATAGAAGAACTTAATCTGAAAATATAAATATGTGAAATAATTAATTAAACATTCATCAAAATGTTTATACATAATACTTACATTATTAAACTTAAGCTAACTATGTGTTGTTTTCTTTTTCTTTCCTGATATTGTGAATAATTTTCAACCCTGTACTTCGAATTTAAGCTATAAATTATGCGATTATTACTGTAACAATATTAAAAACAAATAAAAAAAATAAACCGAGTAAACTTCAATCTATAAAATAAAAACAATTATAACTAAATGAAATTTTTATTTGGTTCTTAGTTGAATAGTACCAGAAAAACCAATAGACTAAATAAATTGTAATTACTAATAATGTATCAAAAAGTTGGAATAAGTTCTCCAAATAGTTGAATATGATATTTATAATATTATTTTCATTTGCTTAAATTTTGAAACAATAAAACATCTATATAACTCAGAAGTATTTAATTTTTTTTTTAAAAAAAAAAAGAATACCTTAGACTAGTTTATATTTAATTAGATCTAGTTGGTAATAAGAATTTAAATATATTAGTAAGATAACTTTGTTTTTATTATATTTAATTGTAATATAAAAACATTAATTTAAAAACATGTAACTATATATTATTTTGTAAAAAATTAAGTACAGAAAAAGCATAAAAATCTCAAAAATATTCCACTAAAAAGTTATTAGTAATTTTATTTAAAGTAATATATTTATATTTACTTACATGAAAGGTATAGCAACCAAAGCAGTATACTTTGATAGTAATTGTACATCATAATTACAAATTTGGTTTAGATCATAATTCAGCTGAAATTACAAAGATATAAGTATAACTAATAAATATTATTATTCATATTACTGAATATTTACTTGTTTTAAATCTATAGCTTTATAAAACAATCCCTTATTTTGAATGACTAAATAATTTATTTGATTATTAAAACTTTTTCCACATTCCAAATCCTAAAATACATTTTTTTCAAATTTACACAAGTGAATAAAATATTTTTTTTAAAAAATTAATGAATACTTACAATACTATTAGATGCTGATCTATAAGTGTATAATTTGTTTTTAGAAAATTCTACGGATTTCATAAGTTCTGTTAAAGTATATTTTTGATGAATTGTTTCCCTGCAAGTTAATAATTAACATTTTTTTAAAATTCATTCATTTTGATAATGGTTATTAGACAAATACTTAACAAATTTAAATATTATATTTAAATATAAACAAAAAATGTATCAAATTAATAAATTTAAAATCTAAATAACTTACGTTTTACTGGAAATATTCTTAATTATATGCATCATTTTTAGAAAACAATAACCTGTATAGTATGCATCCCACCCAGCATCATGCCATTTCATACTTTCAGCTGAAATATCAAACATATTTAAATCTTTATTAGCACTAAATAATTAAACATAGCATTTAAAAAGTTAGTTTTTGTCATTCTTTATTAACTATTTTGAAAATCAATATGTAGAGGTTTATAGTTCTATATTAAATGGCTATTAACAAGAAATATAAATTACAACTATTGTAATTCATCAAACTACTGCATTTTATTTTTATTAAAATAAAATGATAATATATAAAACATTTTAAATTTAATTTTAAAAATTATGTATGTTATTATTTCTTACGTTCTTCAATACCAACAAGTTCAATACGTAAAGAATCTGAATAGGTTTTGGCATATCCACATTTTAAATATGAATGTATTTCTGAAAGAGAACTTCCAAGCCATATATCTAAATCAAGAAAATATTTTATCAAAAACATTTACAATTAGGTACAGTAGTTGTATGAATTATTGAAAAACTTTATTTAATATGAATTTATAAATTATTTTGTTTTTATTTAAACAAATAAAATTTGATTATATAAATATTAAAAATAATTTTAAATCAACATCTACTTAAGCACATACCATAAAGTAATTCTATATTATATAAAAGTAACATATGTCTTAATTAAAAGTAGTTCATACAAACACTGAGTAATTTTTATTGAAAGTAATAATAAAACAAAATTTCAAACCATTTTTAGGCATCATACGCTTAACTTCTTTACATAACAATTTTGTGTCATAAATTGGTCCAAAATGATTAGATATAAAATATTGATAATCTTTAAAATTTTCTGAAAAAAAAAAATGTATTGAATTAACTAAAAATATAAAATAGTCAATTATTGCTATAATAATTTGATCAAAATATTTAAAAAATCTATATAAACATATAAACTTAATAGTTGGTTTAAGTAATTTAATTATTATTTAAGTATAAGATTATAATGATAACTGAAAAAAAAAATTGTATAGTTATTTTTATTTTAAATAAAATGATCACAGTATTACAACCTTAGAAAATTGCTATTATTTAATCTAATTTTATTGAGCATATTATTTATAAACAAATTTTTCTTATAAAAATAAATTATAACTTTCATATAATTTTATAAATTTCTAAGCATTACCAATCATGTCAATTGGAAATCAAAATAGAATTTATCAATGTGTAGAAAGGAAATTAACATTTTAAAAAAATATGGTACTTAAATATTAAATTTAACATTAAAGAAAAAAAAATTATTGTCACAAGTTAATTAAGCATAGTAATAGATGTTATATAATATTACCAGGTAAGGGTTTAAAAAATTGATTGCATAAAATTAAAATATCTAAAGCACAGTTATGGCCAATTAATGGTTTTTTCAAAGTTGATACAAGATTAATTATATACTTAATGCCCATCATCTTATTTAATAAATTTATTTTGAGATTTTCATAAATGTGATTCCTTAGTGTTTCTGAATTTTCATTTGCCTGTATTTTTGTTACATTTAAACCAAATTTACTCTAGAAAAAATTATAATATATACATACTTAACATAAAGAATTGGATAAAAATAAAATATTTAAACATTTTTTCAATTACCTCTTGTATACTTATGTGTTTGTACTTTTTTAGAAGATAATATTGCATTAAGATAATGTACGCAGGTTCATTACATCCATTTATTTCCATACATGTTTGTTCTCCATACTTTGCTTGAGAATACCAATCACCAAAAATTCTTATAGTTTTAATTAGTTCTTCCTCAATTGAACGGAATTTTAAATTAGTTTCAAAATACTGATCAAAAAATGAAGCTTTTAACATTTCTGTTTTCATTTGTAATTCTTGTTCATCAGTCAAATAAGGTACTCTATTACGAAATAACTAAACATCAAAACAAACTATATAATCACAATCAACATTTTTTAAATATAAAATATAATTTACCTTATTAAAGTCAAATTTATGTTTACATAAAAATTCAATACATGATGTTTCAAAACTGACTACACTATTAGATTTATAAAATGTTTGAGGGTAAGTATAAAATGAATAGGTATATGATTTGAATGTTTTATTATTGGAGTCATAAATAAAAATTGCAAGACCCAATTGTAAACAAGTTATATCAGCTACTTTTTGCCGTAATTTACTGTAGCGTTCTCCATTAGTATCAAAAAAACTGTAAATAAAAATGTATACATTTAAATAATTGCTTTCAATAAAAAACAAACAATATTTTATCTAAATCATATGAATATTATAGATTTAAAAACTATATTATGGGTAACTATACTTATGATAATACAAGTTTAAATTTAATGAATCAATTGAATCATTAGGTACAGTTTAAATTCAATATTTATAATCTAATAAATAATGGACTTGAATAAAAATTTAAAATTTAATTCCCATTTCATAATTAACCCCCCCAAGATAAATATTGTATAATCTTACGTAAATGGTTTTGCAATATTCTCATGTAGCTTGGAAAATTCCATATCTATGCTAATAAATGCAGATTCTTTTATTGCTGTTTCGATGGCTGGTAGTTCAGAATAAAAATTTTCACAAGTAATCTCGCACATGATGGAAATTAAATGTAATAAGTTAAATTGAAATTAAATAAATGGCAATCGTTTTGTGTTGTCGGAAAAAATCATTAATAATAAATACTAAAATAACATAATACAAAAAAATAAAGTTCAAAAACATTGGCATAGAAACTATCTTAACTAAATAAGAACGTAATTTAACACGAGAAAATCAAAATCATCTATAAATATGTATACATAAATGTAATATATTATTATATTGTATATAGAGGTGAGAATTCAAGTTTTCATGGTGGGCAAAAATGAAATGGGTCTAGAGAAGAAGCACCCATGTGTCAATCGTCAATTGTCATTTTTTCAATGTAATTTTCTTTGCTCGATTCTTCATTGATAATCTGATAAAATAGCACGTTCCCGCGCGAGAACCGATAAAAGCGCTAACGGTACTGCACAATGATCATGGTAAAAGGTATTATCTATTCTTATACCATGTTTAGAGTTATTTAAATGTTGACTGTTGACATGAAAAATTTTGAGGTTGGTTATATGATAACATTGTCTTTTCTTTCCAATTTGTGTTCTGTAGCTGTTTCACCCGTTTTTACTACGACATTTTTATCCTTAAACATCCAAGTAAGTACTTATTTATTTATTTTTATGCCAATATTTTTAGTCGAATGGTATATTTCGGATTATTAATTACATTTGATGAGTTTTGATCTTCTTAAAAAATATCAAATAGTTTCATATTTAATACGCGCGGATCGAATTGTTACATTATACTGTATAGAACTTATTGTATCCGTTTCGTAGGATGTTGATGCCAAAAAAGAACCGTAGGGCTATCTATGAATATCTATTCAAAGAAGGTGTTATGGTCGCCGAAAAGGATTTCCACAAACCAGTACATCCCGATTTAGAAGGCATCCCAAATTTGCAAGTTATCAAAGCTATGCAGGTATTTGAACTATTTTTATTCTTTTTTCTACTATTTTCATTAATATTATGATTTTTAGAGTCTCAAATCTAGAGATTATGTCAAAGAACAATTTGCATGGCGTCACTATTATTGGTATTTGACCAACGAAGGAATTCAGTATCTTAGGGATTATCTACATTTGCCAACCGAGGTATACCTATACATTTTATTTTAAATCATTAACAATTACTAATAAAAATTACATTCTTTTTTAAAAATATAGTTTTTTTTTTGGTTATATTATTTCTTTAGGAAGTATATTATTGATTTGATTTCTTTAAACAATTTGATATATCTAAATTGTATTAACCTTATATTATGGTATATTATTGAGTGTAACCTATCTTAGATGGATGCTTAATAGTTAATTTTGAATTGAAAAATTTGTTGATATATGTATATTCTTACATCCTTTTTATATTTGAAGCCTTATAATCATTTTGTACTAAATATTTTATTTGATTTTGATTTTTGTCTTAAATATTTGAATATATTAATTTTTATATTATAATTTACTCAAATTGTCATGCTAATTTCATATAAAATTGTTTAATTGGAGGGAAATTTTTATTACATTTATATTGTACATAACAGTGCTTTAAAATACTGTTTTTATTTTAAATTTATATTTTGAAGAATATTATTCTGCCTTACATACAATAATATAGTACTTTGGGTAGGTAACATCATATAATTAAAAAGTACACTTATGATACTATCATTATCATATACTGTGTAATAAACTAAATATTTTTTAAAATTATTGATTTTAAAATATTCTAAATTTACTAATAAGTAGTAAACAGTTATATATTTAGTAATTTTTAATTTTTCTCATTAACTATTGGTATTTAGTATGTATTTTAATTCAATCTGTTAATAAATATATATTTTCAGATTGTTCCTGCTACGTTGAAAAGACAAGCTAGACCAGATCCTAGAGGACCCAGAGCTGCACCAGGTGCACGACCTGAAGGTGGTCGATCGGGTGAAGACAGAGCAACTTACAGACGGGCTCCAGGTGCACCTGGATCTGATAAAAAAGCTGAAGTGGGCGCTGGTACTGCTGAATTGGACTTTGTGAGTATTTGAGTATTTATTTATTTTATTTTTTCAATAATTAAGAATATAATTTCATATTTTTTTATTTTTTTTATTCAGAGAGGACCTGGTGCATTTGGTGGATTTGGTCGTGGTAGAGCTCCACCTCAATAAATGTAATTATTTTTATTACTTATAATAATAATAAAAAATCACCAATAAAAAAAACTATAAAATTTCAATTTTTTTGTTTATTTATTTATTGTTTATTCCCTGTTAATTTATTTATTATTAAACAATTAAAAATGTTGTATTTATTTACTATTATCCCACAAAAAAAACAAAACTACATAGATCTCACGTCCATATAAATTATATTACAATGTCTTCAATAATGCTGAGTACAATTAATATTATTTTTTGTTAACGGAAAATCATATTTTTACTATTTTACAATCTTTTTTTCTTTTTTTTTTTTCCTATGTCATAATTATTACAGAAGAATGTAACAATCTTTTAAAATGGAATTAATAATAAAATTAAAGTTAATTAGATTTTTTTTAAGTATAAAATATAAAAATCTAGCGGTTATAACAATGTGAAATATTAAATTACTTGTCTAAGTTTTAAAAAAATCTCATTGTTTTACTTTTTTTATGCTTATGTAATTAGAAACCGAATTTAATATAACACATTTTAGATAAATGCACCTTAAAGAATTTTTTCAATTGCAGACATGCTATAGGGAAACTCTGAATATTTCAGTTAAGCTATACTAAAAGATTAACCATATTTCAGAGATAAATGTAAACAAGTTATGATTTTTTAATTTTTTTGTTATGAATATTCTTTATTAACCACTACATTTAGGATAGTAATGTGACTGTTACATGTAAATATTTTGCAATATTGTCAATAGGCATAATATTTATAACATATTTATTACTGGTAAGAAAATAGATTTTATTTAATCAGTAATATAAGAATTTTTATCTAGTAGCAGCAACATCTTAAATTAATTTTATTCATTTTTCAAATATAAGATTTTTGCAAGGTTGGGTAAGTTAATAATTTTTTTTAACTCTGTTTAGTCAAGTTAATATACATCAATAAGAAAAGGCTTAAAGTGAAAAGTTATTAAAATTGTTGGTTAATTCAACATGGTTTTTTTTAATTTTTTATTGAGTTAAAAAAAGGGTTATTTTTTTATACCTTAACATACTTTATTTCTTACCAATACAAAATTAAATTATAGATTATAATGCTTTTACTTCATATGATATGCAGTATTTCCTTATTGTATATATTTAATTAGTTTTTCATTTCTAAAAGAAATCATAAATTATTTTATTAAATTAATACAATGTATTTAATATTTAAAATCAGTTTAGTTGTTATATGGTATGTTTATATAAATTTATCAATAATATTTTTTTTTCTTAAAATGATGATGTTGGTCGCATTGATTGTTTAGAACAACAATACATATACCATATGGAATTTACTGTTTAGTCTGTTTAGGTACTATATTATCTTTATATTATTATTGTTACTTGATAGTTGTTATAATTATTAATTGAATAACATAAAACCTTTTATTATAAAATATTTTTAGATATATCAAGTTGTTCCTTTAGAATACAAAGTGATTGGAAAAATAACATTTTTAACTCTAATAAATTTACAATTAAAAATTTTTTTTGATATTAAAACCATTGAAATAGTGAAATATTAAAAAACTAAAAAATTAACTTATATTTTAAAATGAAAAATAAATTTGTTTATTTCACATTATTTATATATTAATTTAGTAAGTTAATAGTTAAGTTATGAAAATCCAAATGTAACTAGTTAAATTAAAATTAAATTAATTTTCTAAATCATTAATGCCCAGCCTTGGATTTTTGTATCATTTGTAAATATTCATGTTGTTTATTTTTTGTTGACATGTTACATCAGTTTGAAAAAAATCAATTATTTTAAAGTTATAAAGTTATTTAGTTTTTATTAAGTTATAAAGTTTTAAAATTATTTTTAATTATTATATAATTAAATTATGTGTAAAAACCAATAGGGTAAATTGGTTTTAGAGGAAAGATATACTTAAAAATTTGCTTAACAATCCAATTTTTATTATTTCCTATCTTTATCAATACCATTTTTGCCACTTAAATATTTAATAATAAATCTATGTATATTTTACTAATATTATGTGGTAACTTTATCCAGATAATTTTTATTGAGAGTTAATGAATGTATTCATTATTCACAGTAATTTATTTATGATGAAAATTTTAAAATTAGATTTTGTAGTGTAAAGCAAGTAAATAAATATTTACTATCAATCTATGGTAATGCTATTAAAAAGGGATCAAGAACTTATATCTTGTTTGACCCCTTTCTAGTTCTTTTTTAAGTTAATATATACAAATTTAACAATCAATTTGTAATCAAGTGACTTTTATCCAATATTTCAATTATAAATTATTATTTATTATGATAAAACTTAGTAACATTTAATAACAGCTATTTTTAGTAACTCATGTTTATTAAAAAATTATAAATAATTCTTATTTATTGGCTGTTCTGTATATTGACATATATACAATGTTACCATGGTAACTTTATGTAAAGTTTTTTCAATATTCCCCTTAAAATAACATGATTTTATTTAAATTATATTGTATCATATATTATGTTTTTATAAAACATTTTATTTAATTTTAATATTAAGGTTAATATTGAAATTATATTTAATTATATATAACTAGCTGAACCTGTGCACTTTGTAGCCCATTAAAAATCCTACCTCTTGCATGTCTCAAACTGTGTGTTAAATTAATTTAATAATTTATTGCTCACTAATTATTATTATTAAAATAAATAAAATAACTTATCTATATATCTATAGATATTTATCTTCTGACAGTAGATTTAATACATCTTTGTACCAAATTATGTATAATACTATGTTGTTGATTTCGATTCCATCGATTCTGTTCAACTCCATTCCATGCTTCGTGTTGCTCGTCAGTTTGACTTGCTCTTATATTTTTGACTCGCAGAATTGCGAGTTCTGCGACTTAAGTTTATACGTTTAATTGCTAGCATTTTTAAAAATAACCTTACCAAAACTCTTTAAAAAATGATAAACACTTATCAATAAACTTACTGTACTGTGGAATTTTGACGGTTGCATCTGTTTTATATTATAAACTGTAATTCCGTACCTAACCAAGGGAATGCATATATATTTATACACGTCGATAAAACACACACAAAAAATGGTCAGGTTGCAGTTAGCTATATTGGTATACAATTTACACGGTTATATTAGTTTTTAATTTTCCGTGCAACCTTCTTTATTTTTTCTTACCTAAGAACCTTGTCCTGATAATTGCGAACAATTAAAAAAAAAAAAATTGAGTCAAAATGGGCCCAGCTGTTCTCAATTGATGAATTGTTATACATTTTTGGCTAACATTTGTTATAAGATTTTTGCTTAAAAATTATTCAGCCACTATGTTGTATTAATTATTGACTTTGTTTTTTTATAAACAATAATGCTTTTTTTTTTTTTTTGTTATAAGTAAATACACAATCTGTAAATTATATTTTTTTTACAATAAGCGTATGGGCGATATTAATATTAATTAAACAATAATGTATGATAAAAATGTAAGCATATTTTTTTATAAGTTAATGGTGATATTTTATTTAAATTAAATGTAGTTATATTTTAATTCAAAAGAATATTATATTTACTACCAACTAAGAACTATTAAAGTAATTTCAAAATATTGATATTAAAATCAATCTTTATTTTTTGAATAATAGTTATTGCATGAAAAATTATGAAGAAATAATAATAATAGTAAAATAACTATGTAAATGAAAAGGATTGTTTATTGGTACTCAGAAACTTTTGATATTTAATATTGAATGATAATATATTATTTAAAATACACATATGTGTAAATATAAATAAAATACCTAATTTATCAAATTTAGTATAGTAATATGTGTATAATTACAGTGGATTTTGAGAGATTCCTATTCAAGTCACTAATGTTTATACACTTATTATTTATAGGTACATATTATGTAGGTACATTGTAATTTGTGTTATTAAACCTATATCCAAAGATACCCAGCATAACATGTTTTTATTATTTAATTTTCATATGACTACAGATTTGACAGTATTTTAAATACAATTAATTGTAATTAAATCAAATTATACCACTGTTTACTACATATTCATCTAATTTATATTTTTCCTCACTTGAACATTTTAATAAATATATTTACATCTTTAATTATTATTAATTATTAATTATTAAGTTCACTATTGATGTACATAAAATGTGTTGGAAATATTTAATGTATTATTTAAAATTGTGTCTTATATGTAATAGTACAAGTCATTCATCAGCTGAAAATCATAAATTTCTGAATACAATTAATATTTGTACTATTTATTATTGAATGTTTTTTATGTAGACATAATGGTAAATATTGACTGTTGCATGACATTGGCTTGTCTAGTGGATAGAACACAATATTTTAAATCCAAGTCGCAAAATGTATACAAATTATCAGTAAATAGCAATCTTAATAATAAAATAACATTTATGAGGAATATTATTTGGACATATTTGTAAACTTTTTTTAAGTTTTGAGAGTATGTACTTACTATCTTACTTCTTTGAATTAGTTATCATTCAGTCAGAATTTTAACTTGAAGTAGTGAAAATTAAATTACTCTCACCATTTTTAAAATTAAAATTATTCCTTAAAAAAAGATATATAAAAACACTATAGTTTTTCATAGCAGTTTTGTTGAACTATTTTAAAATACATTTATATTTGTATCCTTGTATAATTGAGGGGGTGTGTGTTTATATATCAAAAACTTATACCAACGTTCACGATTTACAACAACTATAGTAACTAACCTTTTTTTGGTTTTTTGTCGGTGGCGTAATTGGAAATTACCGTGCGTTTATGCGTCTTATATTTATTGGTGTACCTACATTAGTGATCACCTTGAATACTCTATATAAATATGTAATATGCACAACGTTGAAATCAAATATACTTATTTTAGAATTGTATTCTCATGCTTTGCGACAGGAATATTTATTCGGCCCACACTGTATCGTCGTGTTTGTCGCTCGGGACTTAACCCTTAACTGTAACCATCTGCACCCACACGGTACAACAAAGAAATTGACTGCTGCGGAGAGTGTCCTATTTTTACTAGGTCATCATATATAATATATATATATATATACGTACACTCACATAGTATGTATCTTATACAATGTATGTATCTTTTGGTATTGATTAGTTATCAGATGCACATAGAATGGGTCTATAAAAAGGGCAAATTTTTTTTTATACCATAAAATAGTTAAAAACTAAGTACCTATATTAAACAGTTATTCAAATACGACATTTTCATATTTACATTAATTATATATTATATTTATAAATACTTAAAAATGAATGGTTTAAAAAAATCCAGGTTTATATCAACCATAAAATTAATATACAATCTTTGTTATATCTCAAAAATAAACTGTAATCGTGATTACATGTTTATTATTGATATAATTTTTTAAATTTAAAAACAAACTGCTTATACATTTATAAAATTACGGTTGGTGAAGGAAGGCAATGTAAAGGTCAATAATGAATTATTTTTATTTGAGTACCTACATTTCATTTTATCAATGTTTAGGAATAATTTTTATTTTAAAGGTCATAGTTATTTAATTGCTGGGATTTGTATGTAAATACATATTTTTTTTAAAACATGATAAATTAATTAACTATTGTAAATGATAAATTCGTTTCACATGATTTACAATAAGTTAAGAAATATTTAATTTTACATATTTTTACATACTCCCTAAATTTTGACAACAATTCCAATATGTATTTATAATTCGATAATAGTAAAAGTGTATACAAGAATATGAAAGTATTAATAACTAGACTTTAGTTTATCTTATCTGTTTCTGTTCGATAACCATAACTTAATGATCTTAGGTATGTTAAGATATGTATATCTTAGATTATATTTGTATAGATAATTTTTATATTTTCTGAGATATTTTTTATTCGAATAATTTTGTAATTTATAATTTAATACTGATTACCTCTTAGGAGTTAAGACTTAGCTAAACCGTTCACGTAAATCAAAAACCATCGGGTAGGTACCCGAAAATTTTGCGTAATGGGTACCCACTATCCGAAAACATTGACTACTCACAAAATCGGGTATTACCCGGATAAACGGGTACCCGGGTATCTGGGTATCCAGGTATTACCCACATCAAATCAAGAGCACTAATTTCTACCTAACATAATACAGTGGCGGCTCGTGCCTAGGTGTGCGCACACCACATATATTAATATAGATATAATAGTGAAAATGTATAATAATAATGTATAGGTACTAATTAATTATTTTTAATACAATATCTGTTAAACTGTAGGTACCTATATTATATAAAAAAAAATTAAATTTTAAAAACAAAAACGATAATTTATTATTATTATACTCCTAAAATTTAATCGAGTTATGTAACAAATACACATCAATTAGTGTGCAGCTCAGTTAAAGAACGTCCACAAGAAGCAGAGTTAAAGTAACTTGCATGAGTTTATATAAATTGACAAAAACATTCTGATCTAATTTTTGTAACACATCACTAAGAGTAAAATCAGAAATTTGAATACTATTTTTAATTACAATCATTTCAGCTTCTAACAATTCAATATTAATATCCAACAACTTCTAAATATAAAATTAAAAAAAATAGTAGATATATTATAATAAAATAATATTATATAAATAATTACACATTTTAATTTTCAACTTTGTACAATTTTAAATAGGTACGTCATAATGTTGTATGAATGGTAAACTTTCTTTGAATTGTAATTTTAAAAAAATTTCAACAAATGATGCTAAATGTAAGCTTTCAGATGAAAATCTTGTTTTCATGCTGGTAATAATTGTATCCAGAATAATATGCATTTATTTTCCAGTTTTCTTGATCCAATATATTTAAAGAAGACTCATAAAATTCTGAGTATTCATTCCCAGTAGTAGTAGAGGTACAATAATCTCTTAAATATGTGCTTTCTTTTCTTTTACGCTTAGCATTAAAGCCTTAAATTAAATACATAATAATAAACCAATGTAACACAATGTACTAAACATGATTAATAACATTTAAAAAATAATAATTAATATAATTAAAAAAGTAGGTACCTCTAGAAGTTGTTTCAATTGGTATATTATGTTTTTCAGCAAAATTTGTAATTTTACACTATATTTCAGTAAACTTATTAGAGATTCTATAATTTTCAAATGTTTGAATAACTTCAAAAATAATATTACTAGCTTCACCTATAGGGATTCACATTATAATGTGGAAGTTTTTTTTTGTAACTAGTTACTCAGAATATTTATAACTAAGTACATCCTGGAGAATAATTAAATAAATTATAAATTATGCATTTTGAATATAACTTGATAAGCCAAGAAAAATTAAATTTGGATTACATTTTCATATGCAAGTAGTAAATCAAAAATGTTATTACTTATTAATTAGTAATTATGAACCTATAGCCTGAACTACATCCATGTCTTTGTTTAAATCAACTTCATCATTTAAAATTTCAATAAGTACTTCAAAATTGTTATAAACTGCATCACAGTTCTATATTCTACATACCCAACGTGTATCACTTATGGCCATTAATGTGGTGGCTTTAATATTGAGTTTATTTTGCATTTCTTTCAATTTAAAATTAGTTGATGGCCGAGAAAAATGTACGTATAATGCTTCAATAGAATTGAAAAATTGTTTTGCCTCCTTAAAAAGTGAATTACATTTTAAAATATAGGTAATATAATGATTTATAGTTTTTATTGGTGTACCTATTCGTTTATATGATACATTATATTTTTTAACATTGCGATTTGTGGGCAAAAATAATGTTAATAATAATATGTTTTTAGGCACCTGGCACATACATTTACCCATACATTTTGGAGGGGCTTTAAGAAATTCTGGGGGGGCTGAAGCCCCCTCAAGCCCTCCCCCCCTAGTTACGCCTATGATGATTAATCATAAACTCAAAATCGTATTACTTTATGTCTTATGTTTTAATATATTTTATAATAGTGTATTATTATATATATATATATATACATATTAATAAAGAGAATTTTATGAAACGTTATTATTATTACGCACATATTTTGATCACGGAAGTATGCATTTGAGTGATGGACGAAAACAAGTTTTCATTATTATCGTATATATTTTATCAGCCTAATTGTTTTTTTGCACACATTATATACTGTAGATAGAAGAACCCATTGATGATATCCAATTTTGAAATCAACATATTATTATTATTATACTTCGTGGTGACCAAATTATTTTAATGTATTTGCAAACTTGTAACTGGTTAGTGTATCTATTCATTTATTTGTATTATACTTTTTTTTAAATCAACATTTTATTATTATACCTCGAGGTGACCAAATTAATTATTTTAATATATAAATATATTATGCTGTAAACTGACTAAATTATATTATTCTAAATTGTAATGCCATGATGAAATTATTATTTAAAAAATTATGATTATTCTTAAAACATGCAAAATACAAACATCATGATTACCTTAAACTAAAAATCGTATTATTATTATTATATCTTTGTGATTTAACCACCTATTCTCTTATTATTATTAATATTATTTCATTTTCATTTTCATAAACTAAATTGTATAAAGCCTATACGTTTCACCGACTTGGAAGACTTTTACTTTTAACTCGCAAAAAAATCGGTTATTGAGTTTTCCTTAGGTAATGTTAAATGTATTGAGCGCAAATGGTCTATCGACCCTAACATTTTTAGAGCACAATTGGTATATCGACCCTAAAATGTTTCGAGCGCAATTGGTATATGAAAAGGTAATTTTAAGCGCAATTGGTAAACTCCCTTAGTATGGACTTCAATAGTATCCTCTCCTTTTCCTTAAAACTTAAAATGTTATCTTTTCTAAAATTTATTTTTTCACGTATGCATAAATTGTTTGCGGAACACTGTATTACGTGCAAATTACATTAGAGTGTTAATAATAATATTATTGTGGGACAAAATATTGATTTTTAGCGTTTTAATAATTGTACATATGTTCTGTTAATACACACAAACTTGAACTTTTTGTACGATGTATTTAAACCCCGCATTGTGTGACCTTCCCATGACAACTTTGCGGTGTTTAATTTGTTCTCCCCGCTGTAATGTTTGCATCCGTCTTCGCTACGTCGCTTACGCATATACTCGGTCAAGGTCTCTACGTTGGTACACCACCACACCCCTTCCGTTTCACGCATACTCCCTTGGAACAACCATCACCGCCACCTAGCTTTCTCTCTCCTGGCTTCTAATCCTCTAGTAAACACTGTTCACCTTGATGTATCTACACGTAATTTAAAGCGGTTTGTACTGTCTTTATATAAGCGATAAAAAAATGAATGATATTACGACTTAAAATTAATAAACGACTTTTGATTGAAGAATAATAATTTAAAAATGGTTCTTTGGTTTATAGAGAAAACTATTTTAAAAACTCCATTTTATCTTAAATTATTAAAATAAAGAACTAAATATTTTTATAAAATGCTGAATAAATAAAAAATGATCACAATTTAAAGTTGAATTAGGTATTATATTCTAAGCAATTTTACTAAATTTGTAAATCTTTGTATAGTTTTAAATATTATAGTTAATCTCATTATTTTTGAAGAACCATTCATTTTTTTATTTTTCGTTTACATTCCATTAAAAAAGACAAACATGATACCAAATAATAGGTACTATTATTTGTTTAAACAACTACAACACTAACACGAACAAAGATTAGGCAAATAGTACAAAATATTCAAAAGAATTAAGTTACAATATATTACAAACGCTAAACAACTAATTTTTGATGTAAATGCGACCGAGTGGAAACACCCAAAATACCCCCCTGCCGACTTTGGTGTATCGTGTATATCTAATGGGATGCTACTACCGCATGGTGGTTATCGACCAATGTAGTCGAGATACCTTATACTATATAATACTATATTTTGTATGTACTTATGCCAACACCGTGATACACTCAAGCGGTTTTATTTTATTACCGCAAAGTATACTAAAAATAAAATATATATGCGTGGAAATAGGAAAATATTTCGAGAGTTTATAGTTCAATTACTTAATATCAGTTTTACGCGTTTGAGATACTTCAACGTCTCATCAGTTTCAGGGTAGTAAAAATAAAAGGTATTAATATTTTAATTTAATTTATGATGGTATATTAATTAAATGATTTAATCTCATGAAGCTTCTATATGCATCCGACGGTAAAACTCAGACACCGAATAACCCCAAAGAAAATGTTAACAAAAAACCGAAAGTTAGGATTAGTACTAGCTAAAATAAAATATTTTATTAAAATATCGTCAAAAGATTAGATCCAACTAAAAAGATCTGTTAAACTCAAATCCTCGAATTTCTTTATCACTTAACCTATATTTATACATGTTTTTGCAAATGCACAAGGTTGTACTGATCTGGAGAGCTTATGTATTGAATATCAAAGCAATCGAGAAAATAAAAACGAAATCATTAAAATTATTTACTCCGTCATCACAACAAAAAGTATTAAAAATTATTGACTAACAAACGCACTCTAAAAAATCCAAACTTGAATATAGTCAAACTTCAAATCCTGGCAGTAAAAAAGATGTAACCTACTAGTATAACTCATATCCTCTATTTCAAATATATACCAAATAAACGCTTAATCAATTATTTCTAACAAAAGTTTTTTAATAATGTTCTAGTATAGAACATAAAAAAAAAAAAAATAATGAGTAATAATAAATTTTACATTATTCAATAGAATCCTATGGGTTCTACTTAAAAAATCGATGAAATACAACTTTTAGTCAACAAATTGCCCACAAATTATCCTTATGTACGCAAGAAACAAATTTCATCAACGATAAATCAAGATATCTTAATAGTTATACCAGTTACATTAAAAACAGAAACCATGCAGTAAGAATTAGTGGTGGAGTGGCTAACTTTATAAATAGTAAATATCCTTCAGAAGAAATCTTCTAAATTACAAACTTAGAAGCAATAGTGGTAAACATTATTGCAAAAAATAAAGTATTAATTTGTACTATCTACATAGGTACCAAACTTTCAAAACTCCGATTCTATAACCATAAAAAGTATTATCTTATTAATCTTAATCTTATTATTTAATAATATTTTTTTGATCGCAAAGTGAATCGGCCGAAAAGGGAAGGGTACGTTTTTGGTCGAAAAGGGAATCGACCTTTTTCAAAATTTGGGCAAAAAGTGAATCGGCCGAAAAGGGAAGGGTACGTTTTTGGTCGAAAAGTGTCTCGCCCACTTCAACAACCATAATATTCTTTGGGACTACAATGACACTGAACATAGAGGAAACAAAATTGAAAAAATACTTAATATTAATAAAATTAATATTCTCAACAACGGTCAAGCAACACTCAGCTCCAACACTGTAAGTGCTATAGAATATTAATATTAATGTGGACTGCGGGACTAATTTGGTCGGAGCTGGTAAGTCGTAAAGGTCGGTAAACAGGTGGGTGCTCGTCACCGATCGCTGACTACCGGTCGCTGTGACGTTTGCATCCGCTGATTCAGAAATCGTGGCAAAGGTGTTGTACTGTCGTCGTTAAATGCTGAATGTCGTTCATTGGTATGCTGTCATTTTAATCTTCTAATCTCGTATTTGTAATGGTTTAAATACAAAAAGGTTGAAGATGAATGTTAAAGGATGATTCTTTTGTTGATTGTGCTCGGTCTGTATCTTTTACTGTACCGACTAGCAAATTTGTCGTTGGGCGGCTGACCATGGTATGTTTACTTGCGATAAGATTTTTCTTGTTACTTGGCTGTAATTGCAGGTATCGGGATGGATTTAGTATTTACGTATCGGGTATGATCTCCCCTATCCGTAGATACTCTTTTCCTGTCCATCGTTTCTTTTGGTGACCGTCAATTATCTATTCTTCCAGTTTCACTTCCAATATTCTCCGTTCTCATCTCTAATTTGTTCAAGTGGTCTACTGGTATATAGTTAGTTGTCTGTGACAACGTATTTTATGGATGTAATTGGCGGTCTTGAAAAAGGCTCTCTTATGCATGGTATGTTGTTCTGTGCCGTAACAATTGTTCGATACCATTAACATCATTGCATTGTATACATTTTATTTAATAAATTTAATAATTTTATTAATGTAGTATAACAGTTAAAAACTCCAAGATAACGTGTTATTTAATGTTACTGATAAAAATTTTTCACCAGTGATTTGCATTAAAGAATAATATTATTCACAATAAAGGCAGGTTAGTACAAAAAGTAGGTATTTGAATTTTTGTTTATGGATAATGGACTAACTGTAATATAGTGGATACTTTTATCGTTTCATAGTTATAAGTACAAAATATATAATTTGTAGAGATTGATCTTCTATTTATTCAAAATCTGTTATTATATAGTAATAGTTAAAGACACAACAACATACCTCTGAAATTAATTTTGAATAATTTGTACGTATAGTGCATTGTACAGTGTACTTATTTAATGTTCATATATTTATAATAATTTTGTTATAATTATTATAAAAACTCGCCGAATTAAAATTAAAATTAAATTAATTAAATTAAAATATTAATGTTTGAATATTTTAACTGTATGCGTTTTTTTACTATGATATGATTATAAGATAATGATATAAACTTTCATGAGTCAATGCAACAAATGCATTAATGAAAGTTGTATTTATTTATACTACAGAATCATGAAACATTGGATGAATAATGAATAATGGGATATACTTAATCGACAATAGTTTGTTGAAAATATTTAAAAAAATAATATAAACTATTAAATATTGTTATTATTTTATTGTGTGTACATTCTAATTGAATGATATATTTTAAGTGATTTTATATAAATTCAAATACCATAATTATTAAATTAAATTGTTTTGACCCCTGATATAGATGATTACTTTTTATTATAGCCAAGTAGTTAACTTATCTTTGCCAATTTAGATGCTATGTGAAGTGTTACAAATAGGTTGGCCAAAGAACCAATCAGCAAGTAATAATGCAATAATAACCTTTAGTCGAGTTCGTATAGATAGACGAATACCAATTGTGTTATATAAAAAAAAATTATGAATGTTAAGATCTTAATAGTTTAATGAATATATTACAAGGAAAATAAAAGTGGAAGTTAATTTTTATCAACTTATTGTAGTATTGCGAGTTTGTTTTGATCTTACATTTTTTAAAAAGAACACTATTTTTTAAAGAAACATTTATTTTTAATTATCATTATTGTACGCAATCGGTGAATCCTTGTCTTGTAAAGTATAATAATATGTATTAAGATCAAAAAGTTCCTGGAACTTGACTATATTTTTTTATATGAACAATTTAAACTTAAATTAATTTAATCCCCGTCAAAATTGTTCTTTCGGAACAGATAAATTTACTCCAACGAATTTGCAACGGCTCAAAACATCTATGATATTCCTATACTAGTATAGTCATGAAATTAGTCGTCACATTAGCTTTAATGACTTCTATTGTCACAAAATGTTCACCTTTGAGTCCAAGTCTGAGGTTTGGAAATAAACAGAAATCATATGGAGCAATATCTGGTGAATACAAAGGTTAGGGAATTGTGAGAATTTTTTATCAGCTTAAAATTGCTTTTCCAGCCTCTTTCGATGAATCAAACTTTTTAAACGTTTTAAAACTTCAATAAAAAAACTAGACTTAACTGTTTATTTATTAGAAACAAATTCCCAGTAAATTAACCCTTCTGTAGCAGTTTTTCAAAGGTTAAAACAAGATTCAATGTTGCCCGTTTTTAAAATTGCGTTATTTTAACAAAATGCGTAAACTGTATTTTTTAAGCACTGGATTATGGTTAACGATAATCTAATGTTATTTTAACGATTATACCTAAAGATAATCAATTCCGTGTACTTTTAATTCTAATAAACATATTTGTGATAAGTGAAATAAATTTTTTGTATTCAACTTTTTGGTTGGTTTCGCAATTGGATATGTACTCTCCACCATAGGCGCAATTGTCTTAAATTTATGGGGGTGCTAGATTTAAGTTGACCAAAGTGACCCGTGGGAGGCTTTGCCCACCACACTTCCTTATTAAATACATTAATTAAACTAACTTATAAAAATAATTTATAAAAAAATAACACTAAAGAAAATAAAACACACATTAAAGACATATATATGTATATTTATGGGTACGCTGTAAATCATTTATTATATTTATATTTATATTTTTCCGGCATTGTTTATAAATAAAAATATTTATTTTTCACCATTACTCATTAAGTATCTACTCATAAATTGATTTATGAGTATTTATGAGTATTATGAGTATTTATTTGATATTTTTTAAATTGTTTATCTAAAATAAAAATAATGCATATTATATTATTTTGACTGGTACTGTATCATTATCGGCTTATATAGTATTAAATAAGTAAATAATATGATATGAGCTAGCTGCTAGCTCATCACGATTTGCGATTATCTTTATAGTTTCCAGTAAACCGAATCAAATCACTATAAAGTTCTCCAAAAACGTATGTATGTGTATATAATTATCGCGATAAAAACTAGATTGCCTGTGACGACTATAAAAAAAATTATTCAAAGACGGCATATTATAATTAGTACAGGACAGTGAAAACCCTAGCGCCGGCACTGACTATCTTGATATGGCAAATATCACGAGTTCAAATTTCATGTCGATGATTTTTATGATGATGTTATTTTTTACACTTTTTCTAATATACAATCACAAACATGTGATTTATTCGCAGAGCGAGGTTTAGGTTCACATATGAAGCATAATCCCATCTACAACAGTATCAAGGATTGTACAAAAACTAGGTTAGGCTTAGACTATAATTCCCATTCCCTCGAAAAATACCACGCAGTAACGAGTGAAGTCCTAATATTTTAAAAATTAAATTTTCGCCCAGTTTCTATGAGAATGAACGTGACTAAAAGTGGTCTAAAATAAAAATAATTATTTAACATCCAGAAAATATATAGCAAATTAATATCCGAGGAATCTTGCAATAGCGAAGCATTTCAGTGTCAACTAGTATTATATATGATAATAGCTACATGTCAATACTGTAGAGTGCCGTGTAGCAATAATTTTTTATTCAAATAATCATAATTTAAAATTAATCGAATACATTGTTATTCGAATAAATTATAAAAAAAAAATCATTCTAATACATTTTTAATCGAATAATTGAAAAAAAATCATTCGAATAATTATCTAGATAAAATTTTGTTCAACACTGACATGGGCGCCCATAGGTAATACTTTAGGGGGGGGGGTCAAAATAAAATTTTTTTCGAATGTAAGATAATATAAAGTTAATGTTATGTTTCACATATAAATGTATACATGCATGTTATATTTTTATTTGTATGTATATATATATATATAGTGGATTAATAATAATTGCCATACGAATAAATAAATAAGTAAATAATAATTTTAATATGTATACAAAAAAATAGAAATTAAATTATATTATTAAGTATTTTATTCGGTATCAGTAAATAAGAATTGCAAATTTTTTCGTTTTATTCCAAACATATTAATGACATCTTGAATGAAAGTATCCTTGTTTGCGTTAATTCTTTCACGATGAAGGCTCATCATACATAACCCATTTAAACGATCTTCTCCTGTAGTCGAGCGAAGCCACGTTTTTACTTGTCTAAATGTACTGAAAGATCTTTCTATTGTGCACGTTGTCGGAGGCAGTGATATAAAAATATTAAGTATTTGAAAAATTGCAGGATAATCAGTGGCGTCATTTCAGGTTTTGAAAGGGGGGGAGGCAAAAGTTTTGACCGGCCCATAATTAAAAAAAAAAACCACTCGCTAACAATTACATTACGCTTTTCACACATACACGGCAACCGTTTATACGGTTGTACACCTTTCACATGCACACGGTTTCTTCGCAGTCCACTGTCAATAGCGCCTTTGTAGTCATAGTTTGCTTATCTTTTCATTGTAGTCGGTTGAATTAATGGACAAAAATAAAAAAATTGCGCTTATGTTTTTACACAGACGCCATAAGCGCCATGTAAGAAATTTACGCCAAAGAATTTATTGGATTCATCCTTATAATTCTAAACGGAAGGAAATAGGTGTCTTTTATACAATTTTCATGGACCTCCGAGAACACGAGGACAAGTTTTTTACTTATTTTAGAGCCCCACAGAACTGGACGAGCTTCTATCAATGAAATCATTAAGTCGATATCCATTTTATAACACACTAAAGAATTAACTTGCAATAATTTATTCAATTTAATAAATACGAAAGACTTGCCGTATACACGGAAACCATGTGTGTGTGAACGGTATCGTAGAATGCAATACACTACTGTGCGATAAGCCGCCGTGACGGAATTTCGAACCGTGTCGACTTGCATCGTCGCAACACGGACACGGCACGGTCACGGTAACGTCAGATAAGTGAAACGTCAGATAAGCTGCTATATATTAGTGAACCGTCACGGAACCGTTTACACGGAAACCGTGTATGTGTGAAAAGGGCCTTAATAGGCCGCCAGCGGCCCACTGATGACAAGGAGGGGCAAATGCCCACCTTGCTCCCCCCAAATGACGCGAGTAGTGGTGTTAACTTTAATATATGAATCATTATTATGAGATAGTTTTTCGAAAACTAACTTAATATTAATAAAGTTTTCAGCAAAAATGCGAACAGATTTATAATTCGCAGACCAACGAGTATCACACAAAAGTGGTATATTTGTAACCAATTTTCGAAGAAGTACACTTTCACGAAAAAAATTAATAACCTCTTTAATTACTCCAACAATATTTTGTATTTGTGTCATTGCATTCAAATCATTTACAACCAGATTAAGTCTATGCGAAGCATAGTGATAAAATGTTGCTTTAGAATATTCATCACAAATTATTTTCTGTACTCCATTTTCCTTTCCAGCCATTACTGAACACCCGTCAAAACCCAAGCTAACAAGTTTATTCATATCCAAACCGTATTTTCAACAGAAGTCAAAATAGAAGTAGCTATACCAACTGCATCTAATGTTTGTAGTGCACTAAATCCTATGAACTCTTCTCTTATAATTTTTGAACTATCAACATAACGTACACCAATCGAAAGTTGTTCAATGCCAGCAATATCGGAAGTTTCGTCGGCTAACAGTGAAAAACTTAAGCTACTATTTACTTCTCGAACAATTTGATCACATAATACATTTCCACATAATAAAATGAATTAATTTTGAATGCGATGTGAGGTATATTTAGCTTTACTATGACATGTTGATAAATGCTCATACAGAACACTATCTCCAGATTCAACACGGAATTTTAAAAGATCATAAAAATTTCCACTAAAGCTTAATTTGTCTCTAATTGCTAGATCATGTGTCGCACAAAATATTATTGATGACAAAATCGGGACTAGCTTTTTTTCTATTTTGTTCAATTTTTGAGTGTTGAACAGTATTTAATTGATCTATAACACTTTTTTCTTTGTTGGACATAATTTTTAAAAAATTCGTTGATTGAAAAACCGAATCTCTATGCCATTCAGATTGCTTATGTTTTTTTGCGTGAAAATGAAAAATACTTGGTAAATTCACTAACAATAAACGCTCCTAATAATCCTCTTTTAACGACAGGACGAAAAACAACACAATGTTTGCATAAGCTGCCTTTTAAATGTCTAGAATAAACTAACCATTGATATTGTTTAAGCCATTCTATTTTAAAATTCCTTTTTTGTGCAATACTGTCATTCTTAAAATCATAATTATCAGAAGGAACATATGGTTTTGTTAGTAATTTATATTTAAGTTCATCTGATAAATTTGATTTATTAATTTAAAATCTTAAATTTGGATATGACTCACAATCACTGGCGTATAATTAATAGTTAATGTAGGTACCGTATTTATTGACTTAGAACATTCCGGGTTTAAATTTACTTGAGCAGAAACACTTGTATTTTTCGATGTGTGTGGCTCAAGCACAGCAGATGCATTATCTTCATCAGACTTTTTTTTAATTATAAACGATCGAATATCCATAGTAAAAATTGAAAATTTTAAAAAATAATATTGAATAATGACAAATGACAAATGATACTCAGCAGTCAGCACTAAATATAATGTCACATAAAGTGGACGACTAAAGTATTTGTAGTCCCTATATTGTGACCTTTATGGATTTACCACAAATTATCTGCGATAAATAATTTTACTTAATTTAGGACTATGGACTACGACCTATCTATGATGTTAATATACGATAACAATGAGTACTTATTTCATATTTTAAAAGTGAATTCAACAAATAATCTGCCTAATTATATTCCTATAAGGTAATATTATCGTAATATTTATTGAGCTAGAAGTTCATAATATATTTTTCCAGGAGGGGGCAAGTGCCCTGTCTTGCCCCCCTCAATGGGCGTCCATGAACACTGATATATAATAACAATATCCGTTTTAATAGTCAAGTTTTAAAATGATTTTCTGAAGTTTGAGAAGTACTATTTTATACGCATGCGTTATCAGCAGCTCATATCCGACCGGGATTGTATTATAGCGGTGTCCTTGGCCGGGTATGGGTAATACAAAACTACCCTTTGATTGCGGAAATAATACAAGTCAAGGTTTATATATCACTTATCGCCTATATCGATTAGTACCGTTACTGAAAACATATTTAAAATTTATTTTTAAGTAGGTACAGTGAGTTTCATTATCATTGATGATGTACTGTTAAATACTATATTTACATTTTGGTTAAACATACAAATATAATAACATTTATAAATTTGAATATAAGTTTTAAGGGAATGTCTAAGCTTAAGGTATAAATGTTTATCTTTACTATCATGCTTGTTTAGTTTTCATTAACATCAAATAGTAAATATGCATGTTTGCAAATAACTGAGTATATGTATAGTATATATTGAGCCAAATATTGTATAAATTATTATATTTTTTTTTTATGAGAGTAGTTTTTTAATGATAAATATTAAAGAATCAATCAGGCGTGGACCCAAAAATTGTATATTCATAATCATTTTTCAATTTAATGATTTCGTTTTAATGTGCTTTTGGAATAAAATAAGTTGAGCCTTTTTGTTGAGGCTTTACAGAATCACTCTGTATTTCTGTAGCCACGTGTAGTTTTTCATACCATCCCCACGACACTTGCGCATTTATAGGCTTATACAGCGACCGTGACCTGGTAACCGACGTGCAACCCCCGGGAATATTTTATATAGGCCCGATGTAGGCTTGTGACCCAAATCTGATCGAACAGTCTGGGTCGTCCACGAGTTGTGTATGTTCTGTATAGATTTAAAAAGCAGGTCATATAAGTTTAAAGAGAGACCAAACGTTGATAGAATGATATTGATTTTACGAGTTCTATGTTTTTCTGATGACTTAACCAACGATTAGAAATAATTTTAATTAAACAATCGTCAACATATTTATAGAAATTCTCAAATGAGAAAAATATTTTCATATTTTATCAATTCAGTATTTTGACCGTCGAACTATCGAATTCCAGTTGTGAATAAATACTTGATGATAATATTATACAATATTATATCAAAATAGACATTATTGTTATAGCTTAACTTTACCATTTAATACATTGGAATATATTTATGTTTAAATAGCTTTTTACAAATAGTTGAATTAATATGCGTTTATCACAAACTTATCATCAGACACTAAGGTTAAGGTATTTTAGTAGTTTTTAAATATTTTGTTTTTAATTGTATGCAATTAACTGTTATGTAATTACTTATATTTTATTAACCTATAGACGAATAAATAAAAATCAGTATTTATGTATACATATATTGTATTTTAATATTATAGCACCTATATAATATAGGTCCTGTGTACAGACTCAGATAATGTAGTCATGTAATTATATTGTATAGTGTACCTATATACTTAATTAAATTTTTTTTGCATAAATATATGCGTAATATTGAGGAGCCTATTTTGCATTATTTAATTATCAAATAAGTTATACTAGTTATATATATTTGACATATCTAACGAAGTTAGATATACCATTGAAAAAAGCCAAAACTATAATTTATACTGCGTTCATTAGTTTACTAGAATAATTGTATATTTTTTAATACTTTCAAGCGTTTCTGGATACTTAAATTTTTTAACTGAAATTTAAAATAAAGAAGTATCAGTTGATAATTATTATACTACATTGTGACGAACGAAGTACTATATGAATGAGTAACATTTTTCTTTGGTTATTTATGTTATTATAAATATCAACGTCTATACTAAATAAGATAAAAAATAATTAAAAACGTTGTGATGATTTCGACTACAATTATTTGATTTGTTTTGTTTACGATCGAATGAGTTTTCATTTTTTGTAAATACATAGTCATTTTCTATTGATGGCGCAAGACAAAGTCTTAATACAATATTTTCAATTTAAAAAAGATTAATCATTAAATATAGTTCCTAAAAATGATTAGGTCAACAATTAACTGCGTAATTTTGAGTTTTATGAAAATATTTCACAATTTATAATTTTTTTTAGTTGTTTTGATATTTATTTGCAAACTAATATCAATTTTAAATATTTAAAGTAAAACTAATGTTCAATTTAGTAAATAATATCGTTCAGCATACTACTTTCTGTGTGTTTTTATAGGAAACTTATGAAATTTATGAAAAAAATCTCTATAGAACTATGGTGCACTTAATTTTAATTTCGATGAATGAAACCGACGAGACTTTGAATGCTCTTTGAGCTTTAAATATATACTTCAGTTACTCAATGAACTATAATTAAATATTTTAAACACATTTTCCAGACTTAAAATTGGCATTTCCTTCTTCAAAAGTGTCAGTTCAAGTAAAATCAAAGTACCTCGATTATATAATCAAATCAAAAATGTTCTGATTATTAATACTTGTAATTCTTTAGTTAAAAAAAGTTGATAATTGGTTTGATATATTTTTTGGTAGCCACAAAAATTGGTGGTATATGATTGTATAAAGGTGAAAATGCATAACATCAAATTTAGTTACCAAGGGATTTATAAAAATTGCTTTTAATTTGTAAGAATTGTCTCTAAACATTTAGTATTAACTAAAGTATTGTCACTGTTTTTATAGAAATATTATGGTATTTTAAATTTTTTACAAATGATACACAATCTATAAAATTAAGCCAGGGGCGTAGCCAGGGGGGGTGTTACAGGTGTAGTAACACCCCCCTTCCAGCTGAAGTATACTTATGTATTTTAAAGATAAAGATGCATCATTAACTGTTTATTTATCAAAACGAAAATAACAATAATTATTACGATAACAATAATGTAAAGCAATAAAGAAGGACCCGGCATTAATTATAATTTTAAACCGTTTATTTTTATTTTTTTTATTAATAATTATAATATAGGATAATATAAGATAAAAAATTTTAAATTTTAATAAAAAATGTTCTCATAAACCATTATCTATTCACATTTAATGCGTTTTTACAAAAATATAGGTAAAGGTATTATTAGTTTTATGTGTATAATTTTGTCAATTAATTTTAAATAACACCTCCCCTTTGAAATTCCTAGCTACGCGCCTGAATTAAGCATAACCAATATATTTGAAATTGGAACAATTAACTATTTTATTACATGATTTAGGAACCTACCATTAGTAACATTTAGTTATGAATTAAATTAAGTTAAGTAATTAGGAAAGAAGATCTCATATTGTGATCCTGAGTGAAGATTTTCTGGAAATACAGGAATGTATAACCCTCTTATTAATAGATTATCGTGTTAATTTAATCTATAAAAAAAATGTTTGAAGAAAACTACTGCTTTTTTCTCAACTGTTTTGATCCTTATGTCATGGTGGAGTGTCGTGTTTGATTAGAAATTTAGGGCAAAGCGTTTGTAATCTGGTGATGTGTAATATTTTGGAATGACTGAATTTTATATAAGTTTGATTTCTTAGCCGAGCCATAACGTTGAAACTCATACGTCCATATTAGATTTAAAAGTGTTTTATATAATAATAATTTTGTATTAAAGGTAGTAATTATTTTTTTGTTATTAGTATTTTTAAATAGCGATATGCTTTGAGACGTAGACGTTTTTTTTTTATATATAATTTTGCCAGGTTAGTCTTTTATCTAGATTAAGGCCTTAGTATTTAACAGCATTGTAAGAAGGGATTAGTAAATTATCAACGTTAATGTTAAGCCAAAGTCCATATTTTAGGGTGAATGTTGTGTGTACAGATTTATTATGCTTGGACTTAACTCTCCATTTTGCGAACCATACATTAAGTAGATTAAAATGTACTTGTACATTTTTTTAGGCTATTATTACATTTTGAATATCATTTTTGAAAATTTATTATAATAATAAGCAAGTTTTTATAGTTATTTTTTAAGAATTAAAGAATAGACAAACATTATACCCGGATGTATTTTTTACTTCATGATTTTAAAATGTATGCAATTTGTATTCGAAATAAATTTAGTATTATCTAATCTATACAGACAACCATAAAAGCTCTTAAAGTAAATTATATTGGCGCCTACTGAAACATAACCACCACTTTAATTTTGAAAGAAATTAACAGGCATGACAAATGTTTATAATTTTATTAACATAAACTGTATCTCTATTCAACAATTTCACAAAGAACGGTTTCAATATTAATTTTTAAAATGGCTTATCTTTAATCCATTATTCTTTATTACAATAAAAATATTTAACAGTGTTGTATGTTGCTAAACGTAGTTTTATAATTTGTTATTTTTTGAAAATTAATTGGCTTAAATTTGTATAATTATTAATTCAACATATTGACATGTAGGAAATAAACAAACTAAATGGAACCGAAGAATTAACACATATAAGTTAATCTTGATTAAAAATATTGAAAATACATTTTAAATATACCATAGTACAAATGCTTTTAAAATAATTGCTTATTTATATTGCACCGGCATTTAAGATAGTACAGAAATATATTATTAATAAAGATAAAACAAATTTATTTGACGAATTTACGGGAAAATAAAAAAAATGAGTACACTAAATATTTATATTAATATAATAATTTTTCATAGTTTTTAAAATAAAAAAATTGGCAGACAATAATTTAAATGTACAATACTGCAGATAATTTTTTATTTATTTGCAAAAAACTTGTTTTATTTAATTTTATTATTATAATGTAAAACATATACCAAACTTATTAGAATATTAACAATAAAATAATATATATTAATTAAAATGATATGTAGCTACAGCTGTATTACTTGTATGTATGGAAGATATGATTAAAAATATCTTCTGAAAAATATATATAGTTATGTTTATCATAGAAAAAACTAATTTGCTAAATAGTTCAAAGATATGCTTAAAATATTATAATGTGATGGAGGAATTTCTGTCTTTCACTAGTGTTACATAAACGGTGTGTATTAGTTTACGAAACACATTATGACTCGTCACCGTGTTTTCTTGTTTTTTTATTATATTGCTTACACACAATAAACGTAAGGATATATAAATTCTATGAACCACCCTGCGTATGAAATACAATTATTTTGAAAACACTGTTCTAAATTAAGTTTTAAAGTTTTAAAATAGAATATGTTAGTTGAAAATAAAAAGTACATAATTATTAGCCACCATTGAATCATAAAAACAGTTAAAGAATAAAATTAAAATGATTAATATTCCTTAGTAGCTCTATCACAAATGGGGGTTTCACGCTTTCACGGGGCTTAGCTCCAAAAATAGTTTTCAAACCCATCTTTAAAAAAAATATTGATTTCTATATATATAACTATTTATATTTCCATAAATCTTTAAATGATTACAATATGTTATTTATATTTAAATTTTGGTAGATATTTTCTTACGTCTAATGTATGAATACGAGTACATATATAAATTAATTATATATTATAGTGGGGACTTGAGTGATGAGTTTCCTGCAATTTTTTCCTTTGTATGTTACTGATTAATAATTCTTTTAAGCATAAAGCAATGAATACCGCCGTAGTTAATTATTAAAGAAAAATCACTTAAACATCGGGTTTTGGAAATAACTTAAATAGTTCCAATTTGTATCAACATTAATAAGCCATCATTGTTACTAATCCGCTTCAGATATATTTCTTCATTGATAACTTGTTCATTTGCAAATTTAAGTTTTAAAAGGTACTTGACCTGTATATAATATCGTCATGTTTGACGAGTAGCCAGGTGAATTCAATAATACTATCCGGTTCCCCCAGCACCATATTATGAAGTCTCATTTGAATTGGTAATTGAAATAAAAAAAAAAATAAATGCACCAATAACAAATAAAATAACGATACGCCTTGTAGAACAATGGGTGTCCCCCTGTATAATGCTTTCCAGTCCATGGCGATTACTGTTACTGTTTTTTGGGCTTTAAATAAACCTACTGTTTTTATTGTCTATGAAAATGGTTTGTTCTCACCTACATAACCTTTGGACACTTCCGATTTAAGTACCTAGGTTTACCATCAACAATTAAATTAAAATAAATTATAAATTGCTGTAATGTCCCAAACAATTATTTTTCAAGCGCATTATTTTAGCTTATAAGAACTAGTATTTGCTAATTTAACTATCTTTGTATTTTCACACAAGTGTTGTAATTTTTATGAATAACATATTCCTAGCTTGAATGTTATACTAACATTTTATAATTGATGGAGTGTTAATTTTTTTAAACTGCACATATTACTCATTAATGTAATTTTTTTAGAGTTGGGAGGTTAGGTTAGAACTCGTTCTTAAAAGAATTAGACCTATAGTAAATTCACAAAGCGTCATCCCCAATACTCAATTCGGCTTCCGGACCAGTCACTCCCAATACAGCAAGTCCATAGGTTAGTGGACAAAATTGCCTCTTCGTTTGAATACAAAAAATACTGTCCAGGAGTTTTTCTCGATGTTGCATAAGCGTTCAACCGTGTTTGGCACAAGGGTTTACTTTTCAAACTAAAACTTTTTCTTCCAGCCCCTTACTACTTATTAATTCGCTCATACTTCGAAAATCGTTCCTTCTCTGTTCGTCAAGGAAATTACTTTTCTTGCATTTTTCATATCCAAGCAGGAGTACCCCAAGGTAGCGATTTGTCTCCTGATCTCTTCAATATCTTCACGTCAGATGTCCCCCAAACTGACAATACCATTTTAGCTACGTACGCCGACGATACAGCAATATTTTCAGACAATTCGATCCCGTTGGAGCCTCTCTCGCTCTACAACTCCATTTAAACTTAATCGATAACTGGTCACTCAAATGGAAAATAAAAATAAACGCTGATAAGTCCATACATGTTCCTTTCACCCTTAACAAAAAAAACTCACCAGCCCTAACATTTCAAGGAACTCCTATTCCCTCACAGTCACATGTCAAATATCTAGGTATAGTTTTAGATAAAAGACTCACCTGGGGCCCTCATCTGAAAGCAAAAAGAAAATTATTAAATTCCAGACTACACCTATTGCGTCCAATACTCAAATCTAATCTTCCACTAAAAAACAAATTATTAATATACAGATCCATGATAAGGCCCGTTTGGGCATATGGTGCCCAAATCTGGGGTTGCGCCAAGCCAACCCATACAAAAAACATTCAATCATTCCAATCCATTTGCCTACGCCAAATAACTTCTGCTCCATGGTATGTTAGCAACCACTCTCTCCACAAAGACCTAAATATTGAGACAGTCGAAAACCTAACCATAGCACACTACAAAAAATTCCACTCCAGATTATCCCTACATTCCAACCCACTCGTCTCAAACCAGTATTCTTTTTCACTTCCAAATGACCCTCCTCGTCGTCTAAAAAGACGATGGTGTCGTGATCTCCTGATCTAGGCACTTTACCCAAAATATAATTAAAAAAAAAAAAAGGGTTGGGAGGAAGGTGAGGCAAAAGAAGAAGAAGAATGTAATTTTTTTTGCTGACTATCACATTATGTAATTTTGAAATATCTTCAATATATAATATACATATATGAATAGAAATATATTCATAAAATTTTTACACGCAGAGTGATAATTTTTACGCAAATAATTAATTATGAATTGAAAATATTTCCTATGTGAATAAGAATTTCTCTTCTACATTTTATCTAAGTAAAATTTCATTTTTTAAATTTTCTTGTACCTCGGATGATTTCTGTCATGTATATTATGATTTTTATATTATGTCTTAGATCATTAAATTGTAAATGTTGCAAATATTAAACAATTAAACCATTGTCGATTTATAAATATAACGTGTAGATGTATTATTAATTATTATATTTGTATTCATTTTATTAATTATAAAAGCTAATTTTCAACGATTTCTAGAAGAGACAAAAAGTAATAGGAAAAAGTATTCTAATAGAATTCTAATAATAAAGAAAGAAAATTTATAAAAATTATATATATATATATATAATGAGTAACTTAAAATTTAGTTATACACCTCGAACTTTTAATCGATTCTAAAATCTAATAAAACAATTATATTTAATATAATATGCAACATATATAGTATAATAATTTAATTTTATAATTTTATACCTTACCATACTATATTCTTAAATTCAAAAAAAACTGTATAAACAAAAATTTAATTACTTATTAACATAAATATTTTTATATTGAGTTTTTTCTCTTCGATTCACGTTGTTTGATTATAATATTTTTTTGTTATCTAGTTCTTTGTTTCTATAGTATACTAATACGTATTGTTAAACTATAACTGAATTGGCATTGTCATGAGTTTATACTTTTATTTTTCTACTCATACAATGTACTGCGCTATACTAGTTAATATAGAGATGATGTTAGTTCAATCAAATTTACGTTATCTGGATTTCATAATAAACATTACACTGCCGGATATATGTATGCCTTGGGCCAAAAGATCAATAAAATAAAATAAATTTTTTCACTGAGTTTGTTTTTTTTTTAATTACATATATGCAAACATTCATAATCCTAACATATAATTCTGTTTAATAAAATAATTTGCGTATATGTTTAAAAATAGATAACTTCTTAGTTATTACTTTGTTAGCTTATTACTTGTAAGTTATAAATTATTATCGCTGTTTTTAAATAATATTAACAATAATTACAAGTATCATGCTTAAAATCTTGTCCAATATGACTTCATCTATTTCAGTCATATTATGTTTTTCTATTACTTCTTTTCAATATCAAGACATTTATCTCTTTAGAGAATAACTGAATTAGTTTTTGGTTATATTTTTTTTGATGTTTAAAGCGTTATATAATTAAAATTTCAAGATTATCTTTGGATAGAATATTTTTAAAGAATCTATTTTTAATTTTTTATAGAATTGATCATTGCAATTAAAGGAGCTTATGTTCTTATATATATATATATTTACTTAATTATTTTTAAGATATATTGCATACTTCAATTGAGTAATGTATTATAAAAATCTAACTATACCTAGTCAATGAAAATTTAAGTTATATAAATAATTACATGTATATTTTATGATTAATTTGCAATGACATATGCTTAAAGTGTATTTAATCACACGGAACCAAACAAAATTTGTTGTTTAATATTTAATATTCTCCATTATAGAATTTGATGGGATTAGATAAAATTCTGGAATATTCTGGTTTTTATATTTATACGGCCTACGGAATTTTAAATAAGCAAATATTTTAAAATATAAATTAAAAGTCCAGAGAAACTTAATTTTTCATTTTTCATTGATTAAAAAAATATTTTTAGTAGTGAAGAACTTTCAATAAACTTTTACAAAATTTAATCTAGGCAAAAAATTTAAAAGTAATTTTTAATTTATTCCTTCGATACTTAAATAAGAAACTAACAACAATTAAAAGTAAAAAAATTATTACGTAAAAGTACTATTTCGTTGTGATCCAGACAAAAATGTATTAAGACAATTGTGCATTATCAACTATTTTTAATTTTACTATTTTAAAAATTGAAATAAATTGAAGGTTATAGTATAAAAAATTCTAGGGGACAATTACCTTTCTGTTCATCAATTGTACCCTTGATTCATGTACTCTAAACTCCTATAAATATTAAATAACATATAATATTTTATTTCCAATACAAATACATGATCATGATTGGATAATTATACTTCTGTTAAAAGAAATTCAAATCATAATTTTACGTACAGTATTACATACTTTTAATTATGGAATTAATTATTATTTATTCTACTTATACTTTAAATATTTTATAAATCGTAAGCTTAATGACAAGGTGAAGTTGAAAAACGTTTAGAGAAATACGTATCTAATATTACTGCGACGTTAAACGTTTAATTATGTATAATAAATATTACCTTTATTTACATACATAAAATGACATTTATTATGTCGTCATTATATACTAATTTTGGCTTAATAAAAAATGCTTTGGTTTCGTCATAAATAATCATTTTTAATTGATTATTAAAAATAGATAAATATAATCATGTTAACTTAAAATATATAAGTATATAATTCACTCTAATACTATTTAGAAGTACTAAATAATAAAATAAGAAACGACAAAAAATTAATTTAGAAATTCTAGTCAACGTTTATTGTTTTGTGATTAAAACCATTCAATTTAAAACAATACTAATTATAATTTAAACATCACTCATGTTTATATACTCATATTGTATTGTAGTACTTTTGACATGTACATAATTCAATCAATAATTAATGATGTTAAATCCATCAATTTAAAAAATAATTTAGAATATTTTTGTGTTATGATTATATAAGATAATAATAAATTTAAAATTATTTATTTATGTGATGTATCCTTTATTACGCTTTACTTTTTAAATAATTATTTATGAAATTATGCTTAATTTGAAAATAATATGTATTATATATGACAACCAGTCATACCAATATAACAACTATTCAAAGTCAATTCTAGTATAATTCAGTGTAAGTATTTTGAAGATAAAATGCACTAAAATGTAATGACAAAAATGAGGTAAAGCAGTTATTGAATTTCATTCTTACTATAAAGTTAAAAATAATTAATAACTATTAATTATAAGTTATTAATGTAATGTCCTATATACATTTGTGAATTTATCAATTAATTTTAAAAATTCGTGAATCAATCAGTCGTACAATTTAAGTTGTATGATTGGGATCAAACAAGTTAGTTTTAATTTTGGCTTATTTACCATCAGTGGTAACATTAAAACAAATGCACGTTAAAAAAACCGGAGCCAATACATGATCTGTCACCTTCAAATGTTGCTCCTGGAATCTATTAAAAATATAGATATATTTTGTAATAATAATTTTATAATACATTTTAAGTGCATGGTAAGTTTAATATGATATTAAAAAAAAAATATTGATTAAATCATTTTAAAATCTTATCATTAATTATTATCATAAGTGTTATAATCAATGGTTTCATTTAAAATATAAAGTATGCTCATAATATCACTGTATGATATTATTAGAATGAAATTTATTTTTAATAATAGGTTTAAAGTACTTTTATGTTAAGTTTAAGTACTTTATTTTAATTCTAAAACTTAATATTATTATATTGTTGTGCCAAAACCGAGAAATTTCCGATTTCATTAAGTCAACGTAACATATGCTATCAATTTATATAATTAAGGGCCGGTGTGGTAAATGGTCATAAAATAATTTATTTGAATCAAACATTAAATCGTTTGAACTTATTATTACTTAATCTCGTCCTATAGACTGTAATAATTTTATAAATTAATAATTTAATATATGCGTTTTGATTTTTTATAATATTAACGTTTTCTTTGGAATTATCGAACACATATATTCAAAATTTCATTTATTATTTATTTAGGTGTCCACGTTTGTTAACGCTTTGTTACAGGCCATACAAATGATATACATTGTTATTTCGTGAAACTAGCAATCGAGAACATATGAATAATAATAAATACGTCTTATGATATAATTGTATACTTACTACTTCAGTAATACAACATAAAATCATTTAAAATTCACAAGACGCGGTTCAATAATTAATAAATTGTCAGACTCTTACATATGCTATTTAAATTTTCAACAATTAAGATATTAACTACAAATTAATAATTATCAATAATGATGTTCAATGTATGATTAACTTAATCGCATTTAGAGTTCGTTGATCTGGATTCAAATCACACACACTCACACACACACTCATACATTATGTCTTGATAATATAAGCATTTATCAAAACACGAAAAACTATTGGCGTTTTAGAAATTTTGAATTTTAATATCTTTTTATTTATATATTTTTAATTGTTATTAGTTAGTAGTTATTATATGTATACTCAGTGGAATATTTTGGGTGATTTCTCGGGGGGTGTCCAACATTTATTAAGCCTCACAAACAACATTTTTAGAATAATTTACTGATGTAAAAAACATTGAACTTACATTTTAACAATTTACTATGTTAGGAATTGACAAAAAGTATTACTTTTGAAACTCATGTAAATGGTATAGTAGAAAAGTTATAGGTTATGATGAAACACTAATGTTCAATATATTCGGACTTTTTTTAAAGTTGGGGGGTGTCCAGACATGAAAGACACCCCCTTTACAAAATACACCACTGCGTAACTTAATATTAATTTTTGTTTTACAAATTTTTTCCAATATATTTAATTGATTATTATGTTTCATTATTGTTCAGAAAAAGAATAATTGTATAATTTGCATGTCATCACGTGATAACAATTTACCTTGATGACAACAGTCCCATAATTTCTAAAAATAAAATAAAATTTCCAATAAATCTTATTAAATTTTATTTTATTTTTATTTGTGTAGTACCTTTTTGCAATAAAATTGATTTATCAATTACATTTTTATAATTGCACAACTGGTTGCTGTGACGTATTTGCATATTATGCAAGGCATAAGATACCTAATTTACAAGACTAGCAACTGTTTTTAGAAAATTGTACTTAAGTTAAATAACATCTTAGTGGACAAAAAAATCTAGTGATATACTTTAAAAGTCCAGGTGATAACTGACACGACCTCTCCAAAGATAAACCAGTGACAGTGGCTTATCGTGGTTTTAATTCGCACTTGTTCAGATAAGAATACCATGAATTTGAAACTACAACCAGAACTAGTAAAGAAATATTATTGTACATTTGTCTTTTTACTGGGGTTTAAATTTTTTCTGACTCTTATAAAATATAATAGCCGAAATAAATGACGAATATTTTAAGGGGACTGGTGAAGGCACATTTTATCGTAAAATTGTAATATAATTTGCAAGATTGAAAAATCGAAGTGATATGTATAATTAAACGAATTTTACTATGGAGAATTTCATATGACTAATCATGCATAAACAATAGTTTCTATTATATGAGGGTAAAAGCAAATATTGACTATAACTTCAGTATGACATTGTTACTGATAACATTAAAATTTGCGCTTTAATTATGTGTTTAATGATAATCTAATAGATGTTTTTAAAAGAATTTTAAATAAATGAATGCTATCAATATTCAATATTTTAAGCACTTCATTTTTGTTAAAACTATTGTAATTACTCAAAAATATAATTAATATTTTGAAATACATTTTTAAGTTGTGTTTGTAATTGATCAGTAATATAATTGATATTATAATATATAAATTCAATGAATTATTATAAATTATTATATCTTTTAGTAAATGTTATTTTATTTTTTATAAATTTATTGTCAATAAGTTAATGAAATGAAACATTAGATATTTTAAAATGTTTTTTTTAAATATATCAGTGTTAATATCGATTATTTATTCATGGGTAAAATTAGTTTAATAACCTTTGTATGAATAATTATTATTACTAATGTGAATCGATTAGACATTAGAAGGTTAAACAACTATATTAATTTATTTTAAATTTTTTTAACTTTAAATGAATTATGTTAATAATACTTTAAATGATATCTTTATATGTATATATATATACATATACATATACCATTATGAATTTTGGTGTGTATTCGAACTTTTATTATTGTTTTTTCTGAACATTTTGTCGATAAAAGATTAAAAAATTCCTATTTGTTGAATTTCCCAAAAATGTTATTCTACACTTTTATAGGTCCAAATAATAATCAACTATATTTAAATTAATAAATTGATTTTATTAATACTTGTAAAACGATATTTTACCAAGAAAAAAATAATGTTTTCAGCAAAATATATTATGCAGTTGACAACATCGCTGTGAATGTGTGCTCACATCGCTTTCTTTCATATCACTTCATCATTAATCAGGGTCGGACTGGGTAGGGTCCGGCCCATTATCCCAATTATAATAGCGGCCCTATTTTCTGACCATAGGCGTAATTAGTTGGGGGCTAAAGGGGGGCTTAGTCACCAATATTTTTTTTTGCCCCCCAAATAATATACCTAATATAATAAAAGATTTATTATAAAAGAGAGTCATCTGAGAATCATTTATGATTTATTCGTTATAGAAACTGGAACCATTTGAGTTTTTTTATATTTACTATTTAGGTTGGTTCTTCATATATTATTGTACTTTGTGTCATTGTAATTCTTTATAGTATAATATGTGTTAAGTAAAAATTATAATTGAGTGTACAAAAGCACAATTTTCATTCTGTTAATTGTTTATTCAAATAAAAGTACTAATTGAATTTTAAAAGCATCTGTAATTGAAATTTAATATGGAAAGTATGACATTGTGACTATAGTTAATACTTTAGTTACCTCCATTATCTTGATATATGCATACCTAGCTAAATAAAAAAACAATAAAAATAATTAACTTATTCTAATGAGTATAAAATGTCAAGATAAAAATTTTAATAAAAGCGATGAAGAATTTTTTATAATTTCCGAGACATCTTGGAAATCAACCTCTTCCAAAACTTGTTTTTCTGTCGACATCATCATAAAGGCCTCTAATCGTTCTTGGTTCAATGAGGAACGTAACCGATTTTTTATAATTTTCAGAATGCTAAAAGTACGTTTACAGTTAACTTGACTCACTGATAAACTTAAAACAAATTCATATGCAGCATATAAATTTGTGTAAGCAGAAGAGTGCATATTTAACGAGTAGAGTAGTTTTTGAACGTATGTTTTTTGAAAACATAATTTTTATATCCCTAGACGACAGTAGACCACTGGGCCAGTCCGGCCCTGTCATTAATCATATATAGATAGTGTTTTTATGTTTATCGCTTAAAATATATTTTACCTTCATTATAATTGTTTAAGTGTTTATTTTTTTTTTATTATTATTTGTATGCAATTCGTTTTATAAACATATATTGTATCACAAACTTATATATACAATAATAAATAAATATGAGAAAATCACATTTTTACGAACATTTATTTGCAATAAATAGGTAGTATATGATATGCATGAGAATAAAACTATTAAATCTGTTTATGTTATGATTGATAAGAGTAAGCAAATAAAAAAAACTGCATCTAGGTATTTCAAAGTCAACTTTCAATTATAACAGACTTTTTTTATGCAGTTATTCATTAAATTTTAACCTTAGGTAATATTTTATAAGAATCATTTTTATTAGAACTCTCTATAAGTAGTTCTATAGGTAGTATTTTAAGTAATATTTAATCATTTTTACAATAAACATGTCAAATTAAGTTTTAATTTGT
Organism: Sipha maydis; assembly: GCA_034509805.1. Classification (NCBI taxonomy): domain Eukaryota; kingdom Metazoa; phylum Arthropoda; class Insecta; order Hemiptera; family Aphididae; genus Sipha; species Sipha maydis. The sequence goes on from JASXSY010002261.1 coordinate 251,786, forward strand.
AAAACAATAAACTGAAATTAACGAATTAGATTAAAAATCATAATATTTTTTATTCCATCACAATTAATTTTACCTTTTCTTAAAGTTATAACTCGAAACTGATATTAAATTAGCAAACTACACAAGTTACGGATACATTAATAACAACAATTATTAATGTTAGTTCATACAGTTTTGTTAATTAGTATTGAGAATCACTTTTTTTGTTTAATACATTTCTATATAATATTAATCTATGCATTTGCGTACGCGTAGAGTAACACATAATGTATTTTTTTAAATCTGATGAGTTTATGACCAATTAATTACAATATCTTGTATAATATAACCTAGATGTATTATTTGTGTTAGTAATTAACGAGATTTGTGAATAATTATTAATAATTCATAAAATATTTCTATAATAGTTTTAAAAAATTAAAAATTTAATTAATTGTGGTGTGTATTTCGGAGTTATAAAGGAATATTCGGATGGTTGAGGCCATATTTAAATAATCAATGTTTGACTTTAGGACTACATTTTATAATATGTGGGTCAAAGGGGGCGGAACAACTATATTTCATATTTGATAGTATGCATACACATATTGTTGTAATCATATTGCGATTGTTTACACGACCTAGAGTTTGTTGTACTGTGTGTCTAGTGTCTGCAGCGTCTATGATAATATTACTACGATTTTAGTAAAATTGGTTTTATGTACAACATTTTAAGAATATTTAAAACATGGCGTACTGATATAACGTGCATTAAAATATTGAAATCTTAAAAAAAATGTTCATTAGTGCTTCGATTTATATATGTTAAACAGTATTACTCTGTCAAATAATATCTGTTTATTAATTTATCGTACATAAATATTTTAAAAACAGTTCAGATTAGATTTTGTATGCTACCGTTCAAACATAAGCTCTAAACCATACTAACGTATTTTATCAAACAAAATATTCACAATAAACATCTATAATAAGACATTTTTAATTCGATAATATAATAAAGTCGATACACTTAAGAGACCTACACGTGCATTTTTATGTTCATTGTAAGCCACTTATGTCTTGCACGAAGACACGGAGTTTTTTTAGTTTACACAATCATATTATAATATCATGGCAACAATTCACTTAACACTTATTTATTCAAAGTCCATTCTTTATACTACAATCCCTTCACTTATGGAGTTGATTGTTAATTTTGTCGTGTAATAATATATATAACACGTGCAGTCAAGTCAAGATAACTTAAATTTCCCAGTAACTCGATGTTTTTACTTCTCATTCAGATTCAAGTTATCAAGATTCGAGTCTCGATTTGAATTTCTATTTTTATGAACTACATATATATATATATGATTTTATGTGTATCGTTGTACTTTTTTTATGCCAATGCTTTATAATTGTTGAAGTATTTTGGTTTAAATTATAGAGAACTTTTTTTTTTGTAGTTGAAATTTATGTTCTTTACGTTGTTAATAATAAAATATGACAGTAGGTCTGATTACAGAGAAGCAGAAAGGTCTTCTAGAAAATTTGAATTTTTCCATAAGTCACAAGTCACAATACTATATCGTACAAAAATGTATTTAACATAGTATACAATAAAACAATTAATTTTATTCTTATTTTGCATAAAAGAATTCAACTGATTTTAGTAATGTTATTAGGAAAATAGTTTTTTATTTCGTATTATCTTCTATCGAGATAATTAAATTGTAAGAAATGTATTTTAATAACTTATTTATTTATTGTTGAGTTCTTAAAAATATAATGAGTTTAATTGAATATTAAATGAAATTTAATTTAATACCCATATAGTTCTACATGACTATATATATATATATATATATATTAAATTAAAGAATTTAAAAATCCTTTTACAATTTATTAAGTGTACTAGTATTTAGTAATATTATATATCATACGAGTAGTTAGTATAGGCGCAATTAGACCAATAATTTTGGGGGTGCACAAATATTGAAGAACTCACAGACCCGTGGGGGCAATGCATGGCGGTGGAACCCTATTGAGCACAGTCCCTATTTTGGAACAACCTGATTGAGCACAGTCAAATGAATACAACGTTGCCAATTTTTCTGTCCGACTACAACCAGACTATACATGCGTCTTTTGAAGTACTCGTACACTCGTAATTGGTGTGCTTTACAAGTCGTATGGGAGGATTACTGGCTGTCATAAAAATATGAGTTTTATTGAAATGCAAAAAATCAATTCAACTATAATGGCTTACGATGAATATTTAAGAAATAAAAATTCTAAAGATTTACCAAAATATTTATTAAAAGTGGGAAATAAGTATTTAGGGATGCCACTTTAAAACATTGACAAATAATAAAATTTATATAACATAAAATAAATATCTATATTAATTAATACATATATTTGTAAAATAATTTTATTTTATACTTTTATACACTAATTATTACTTTAATGATCATTATAAAAATTTCCTATAAATATTTCAATTTTTTTTCTAAATTATTATTTAGCTATGTGGTACGACAACGTTGTACGTATTTTTATGCTCAATCGTGTTATATTTCGTATTTCTATTGTTTAATTGTAACTGTGCTCAATTGGGTAGTGAAAAAGGTAAACTGTGCTCAATCGGGTTACAGCCACATATGGTACCTACACATTTTTTGGAAAAAGGCATATATTTTTTGGGGGTACACATTTTAAACTCGGGGGTGCACAAGTCCCCCGTGCCCCCCCCTAGTTGCGCCAATGGTTGTAAGTACCATAGATACTACTATTTTATTATTATCATAATTATTATTTGGTTTTATTATGAGTAATGAAAATCAGTGGTGTATTATATAATTAGCTAATATCACATTTTAGATTCTGAACGGAGTGAAGAATGTATTGATTTTACAATGATGTGTGTTTTTTTTTTTTTTTTTATATTTTTGTGTCTGACGACACCTTTTTTGGCAGTAAAAATGCTTCGATATGTAGCAACTTTTCTGAAAGGAAAATGAATCTATTTGGTACTTTTGGGGGTCAAAAGTAAAAAATTTCCAATATTTTTTAAATGCGACGGGAAAAACCATAAAAAAATTTGGGAAAAACGGGAGTTTTTACGCAAAACCAGTTTTCGACATAATCAAATTTTTTATTTTGCTATAACTCAAAAACTAATCAATGTAAATACTTGAAATTTTCACCAAATGTTTAGATTAGCGTTCTCTATACACCATTAAATTTTGAAAGTATTTTGACTTTTATTGAGCTATTTATAGACAATTGAAATTTTCAATTTTTTTAAGTATTTTTTTTTTAAATAACGATAAAATTTTTTTGGCTGCCCAGAAAATCTTGAAAATTTAATACAAGGTTTCTTATAAGTTGTTCCTTAACTGATAAAAAAAAATCTAAAATCGTAAGTCACAATTTTTTTTTATAAGTGCTCAAAGTTCCAATTTATACGAAATATGTAAAAATCACGATAATTTGCATGTTATTTTGTAGATAAAAATTCATAAAATTTTTTCTGTTCATACTTAAGGTTCAAAATTTTAACACTAGGTTATCTATAAGCTACTCTTCAAAAATCTTTAAAAAAATTTCTATCGGAATTAGAGGAAAAAATTTTATGACTGTTTGAAATTTAAATATTTACGAAATTGCATAAAATAGCGATTTATTCTCAAACGATTTTAAATATTTTTTATAATTCAAAAAGTATAAGTCGCAGATTTTTGAAATTTCTACCAGCTGTTAAGATTTGTATTTCCTTTATGTCATATTTTTTTTCAAAATATTATATTGATTTTTAAGCCACTTATAGGCATTTAAAATATTCGATTTTTTTACATTTTTTTTTTATAATCGGTGATAAAAAAAATTTGGCTACTATAAAATACTTGAAAATTTAATCGAAGATTCCACAGAAGTAGTTCTTAATGTCATTCAAAAATTATTAAAATCCATAGGCACAATTTTTTTTATAAGCGTTTGAACATCGAATATTGACATAAAATTACATGTAAAATATAATATAATGCAGAATGTTCTAGACTGACAAACTATATCGCTGTATGCAACTGCCAACCCATCCTAATTGAAAAATATATTTTTCGTTTCAAAATAAAATATACTTTTTACAATGTTTATAAATAACAATGTATTATATCCTAGACAAACATATGAACTCCGTTCAGAATCGTTATTCGTATACAATGATATCTATCATTGCATTCAAATTTAACAAATCCATTATAATAATGACCTATCCTATAAGCGAGGTGCACTCCACCCCTAACTGTACAGCAGAGCGAGGCCCATCCGGTTCTTTTTTAAAAGTTAATTTCTTGTAAAACAACTAATTAAAGACTATGGATATATATATTTATTAAACTATCTAAAACGGCAAAATGATATTTACTGATTGTTATAACTTCAGTTGTCGATAAAGACTTAAATTAAAGTTTATTGAATGGGTTTAAAAAATATTTACATTTTTTTTTCAGTTTCATGAAATTAATTTATTTTTAATAATAATACCTATTTTTAAAATAATATATGAGTAAACTGAATTCTTTTAGTTTTTGAAAATAAATGTAATTAATTAATTTAGCATGTTTCTACATGCCATATTTACCTAAAGTTGATAACCAATTTAACAAATATTTCACTATATTGCACTATCAAAAATTAATCTATACTACTTAAATAACTTTTTTTCAAGAATCTTACTTCATTGAGATTGCATGAATTTCAAGAAGTTGCCATGTTGATATAGCAAATGACAATTTATGTTATACTTATTATTTAATTTCAAAATATTTTTAGTTTTTACTTAATACATTATTTCCAAACTACAATAATTTTGTACAGTTATAGAACTAATTAACGGCTACTATAGTAGTATTATAGTAATTTCATGTAAATTGTTTTTTTTTACCTTGGGCTTGTTAACTTTTTAGAACAAAAATGTTAAATATTGATTATTATACACCATATTACGTTAATGTTTTAATAATACACTACATAAAATATAGACATTTTTGGATTATTTAATTTGTAATGGAAACAATGGCTACAATGATAGAGGTAATAGATATCAGAGATACTAATACTTAACAATTTATAACTGGTTTAAGACGATGTGTTAAATTAATTATTAATTTAATAAAATGAATCTTCAATAAATACATATTATCATATAAAATATATCTAAATGTTATGTATTTATATTGATCCCTCCAATTACAGTAATAGAAATTTCAAATTTTGTAAATTCATGGATAAATCGCATTTTGAAAAAAACTATAAGAAATATATTCTACAACCGCATAATGCATCACTGTATTTATAGATATTAAATGTAAAATATTACCTATTTACCTTGCATGCTTTTGGAATTTAATATTAAAAATCAAAGTCCACAAAGGTTAACTACACAGTAACAAATGTTTAAGTTATAAACTTATTTCGTATGTACTCGAATAATTGTTCCAATCTTTTTTAGCTTTCAATTAACATATTTCTAAATCAGTCTATTTTGCACTTATTATCTGTTACCTGTTTATTTATTATACTTATTTTATTTACGTACCTTATTATCTTGTATTATTTGTAAGTTGGTTATTATTTGTATTTGTTTGTATGATAGTTTTTTGTTAATTATGTACTTCATTAATATGGCTAACAAACATATTAAACAGTTGTGTATAATCAAAAAATCCTTCATGCGTTAAGCGTACAAATTTAGACGAGAGTATAAAATTAATATACATTTATACGTAGAATATCCCTTGCTTATTTTTCTTTATTTTTTAAAATATTAACTTGCTTCTATCCTGTACTTCAAAATAGATTTTTAGTTCATGGAACACTGCACAATTCTAGTCTTATATAACTAAAAATTGAATGTTGTCTTTAGTGTTTATATTATAATAGTATAGGTATATTAATTTACTCGTATAATATAGTTGTGTATGTAATTTAATTTATATATTTGACGAACAAGATTAATTTGTGTGTGAAAAATAAGATTAAATTAATTTATAGTAAGAAAGTTGCTGATACTGTACGATTAGCTTTATTTTCAATATTTTAAATAATAAAAGTTGTTGCTTTCTATTTTCAAAATACATTTTTAGTACATGATCCTATGTATAATATACTATAAAACGTACATCGTGACTACTATCATCATATTTATTTGCACCATAACAACTTTATGAAAACACTTTTTGATAATACGTCTAACGAATAATTCTAAATTCTGAAGTATTTATTATATTATTTTATTGGCTTTATATTTGTTAAGTTTTCAGTCTACTATGGTAAGTAATATTATTACAATAATATATTATATTATATAAATTATTATTTCACTATAGTAAAAAAATAGACTGTATGGTACCTATATTTTGTGAATTAGGTACATGTTTTTGTTTTAGACATGTCAAGTTGAATATTTTGTGAATTTTATATTATTAATAATATATATGTTATACTTAAAAAATTAAAAAATATTCTGATTTTTTTAAATTTATTTTATTTAAAGTATATTTATATTACACATACTAAAGCTCTGTACAGGCAGCTTTGCCCGGCCTGAACCAGACTTAGTCCTGGCTTGATTATGCACTTAGCGTGAGTTATACTGTCCAGACATACGAAATCATACAAATTAATTCATTATAAAAAAATTGTATTCATTTAAAAACAATACATTTTAATTTTAATTGAAAATAACTATACAATTTTATTAAAAACTATATATTTTAATTAAAAAAAAAAAAAAAAATATGTTTATATTACAGAATAAACATTAAACATAACAAATGTTAAGTGAAAACAAGGTTAGGTTAGATCGGGCTGAGTAGACTAAATCTATGTAAACAAAATGTTGAACGGGCTTGGGTTCTAAAAATCAAGCCTGTGTGTATATATACAATGTAATTGAAAAGCATTCAGCTCATTCAATGGTTATAATATACTACAATATAATCTACATAAGTTTGATAAAATGTTAACGGTAAGCTTAACTTAAAGATTTGCTTGATAAAAAAAGTTAATTTAATCATTAATTTAATAACACAACAGTAAGTACTCAACTCCTTATGATGTATTTCATGGGTAAACAATATAGGTACATTGTAATTTTTTTCTTTGAGATGTAAACATATTTAAAAAATACTTGGACAAGTCTTCTGTTTTAAGATCAGCTGATTTGGCATTTCATCGTTATAGGCCCATGTCGTGATATAGGCCTTGTCGAATCGTAATAATATTTAACCGTGACACAGTTTTCCGGGAGCCAAATAAAATAGTATTGTGCACGTGCACAGAAGTCTGGAAAGACCATGCTGCGCATAATATTTTTATTACTATTATATCTGGTAATCAAATGACTGTCAACAGCCTAACGAATGTGACCCAGTAGTGTATAAAAATAATAATTTAACTTTTATACGAATAATAGTTGTAGATATTAGCGATTTACATGAATTTCTTTACACACACGCTCATATACATATATATATATATTATATTGAAATGTTTATCAATATCGTTTTTTATAAATTTTTAGCAATTATTCTCATATTTGCATACTTCTTTATATCACAGTAGTTACGTTAGTAGTGCCGAACCCTATATTGAGGTCGAATCTCAGCCCAACATATTTTGAAAATTGAAAATTGGACTTCATATTGTACTGAAGTTTGGCTATCAAACCATATGAAAGCTTTAATACAAAATGAAAGCCTAAAATTCATATTTATTGGATAAAAAAACACTATCCTCTCCCTCATAATACGCCATTGGGGCCGATATTTAAATTTTGTGGACTTTTTAAATATGTTTCACCCGACTAAATTAGGACTTAGGCACCCTTGGGTCACGTTATATTACACTACAAAAACAGTTTCCTATCAAAATATTTATTCTTTTCATAAAAAATATGATAAAAAATAATAAAACTGTTTATACATTATGCATTAAAAAATTGATAGACAATTTTTGATTACGCTTAATTTAAATGTTTGACTCTTATTATATTTGATTAAAATATAAACAAAAATATGCAGTATCTAGAAGTAAAATATTATTTAAAATTGCTTATAAATTTAACTGTTAGTTTTTTTATATTTATAACAGTATCTAGTGACATGAATAGCTACTATAAGATTAGAGTTTTATTGGCAACTATAATATGTTATGAACTAGAAAAAAAGATATAGATCATATATAATACATTGTTAGATAAAGAGTTAGTTTAAAATGAAGACATAAAGAAATGCAAAACTTTTATTGTACATGTTCAAAGTTATTTAATTAATTGTTTGTTATGAATTAAATCCTTGTATTTAGTGGAATTAGACCATTCTTTAGTCCTTCATTATGAAAAATCATCGATAATCTGAGAATCACCAATAAAGTCAACATTCTATATGGAAGAAACTAATTAACGGACCTTGATACTGTTTTAAGTTTATTATTTAATCCATGCTACATAGATATTTACATTAAAACCTATTTAAAAGGACTTTAAGTGAGATTTTACTCGATGTCAACTATATTGTATGTACAATATTTACATTATATATTCAAATTCGCATTAATGTTATATGTAAAAAGTATAATATCAACTATACCTATACTTTTAAAACCCATATTTAATTTATTATAAAAATACGTAACATTTGATAAAATATGCATTAATTATATAAAATATATATTAGATTTCTTTAGTGGGATACTATTTAATTTTTATTAAAAAATACTTGTTCTTTTACGTTCAAAACCTAGATAGAAAATAAATTGATACAATTTTGATTAACCACTTTCACAAAATAAAATCACTTAATAAATTATAGTTAGTGATGATATTGAAAATATTAATCTTTAACTTTAACCTTGACCTAAAAGTGATTTACCACATCACTATTTTTATATCAAATCCATTATGATTATTCAAAATGGACCTACCAGTTACCAAACCTACCATTAATTCATTAACTGATTATAGCTGCTTACAAATTATAGCCAGTTGATGTCAACATAAACATACAGAAAGTATCACTAGAACATTAATTTCATTATTATTATTATTATTAGTATGATTATAAAATGAAAGTTAAAAATAAATGTTTGTATATTATTTGTAAGACTTCTTAATTATTAAATTGTTTAATTGTATTATTAAACATAATATATTAAGTTATTTATGGATATAGTATTCATAAATAACTTAACAGCTCCTACTAAAAAATATTAATTACCTAAAAAAAACCTTTTAAATAAAAATATTACGTCAACTAAACTTTAGGTACATGCTGTTAAATCAGCATGAATACTACTATACTATAATACTGCTGTAAAAAAAGTTATGTATATATTTATAATTTAATAATACATAATAGATATGTATTGTAAATGCGTGATCTTTGAAATTTGTTTTATATTTGATACAAAAGAAAATCTATGAGTTCTCGTGATTCACAATTGAATAAAACATATTTATTAATACTTTTTTTAATAAGAATGTAACATGGACTCTATAACTAGATATATAACTAGATCTAATTTTATATTTTAAATCATTATTTTAAATTTTATTCAGACAGGTTGTCTCAAACATTTTTTAACATTTTGATTGTATTTTTTATTATTATTAAAGTATAACCATTAAGAAAAATTAAATTATCAACAGATTTAATAAATAAGTGAAAAACGTTTTATACATTTACTGTTTCAATATTGTACTTATATATTGAATTTTATGTAGTTATTTTTGAAAAATTATGTATTTAAAATTTTTTTTAGCTATCATTTGGCAAAGATAATAAATTAAATCGTATAATTAACCTTGGATTTGAAAGAAAAAAGAATGAGCTCGTGATAGTTTCGTGTTTTCACATCATTTAACACGTGTTAAGAAATCAATCACAAATTAATATTTATTCATATTTAATACGTAAAACAAAATTTAATTTAAAAAAACTATTTTATTGTTTTTTTTTTTTTTTTTGTGAATATATTGTTTTCATGTCGACTTGAAAAATAGAAATGCACGTACTAGTTTCTAATAGGTATTAAATACATTTCATTTGGTTGAATTGGAAAACTTATAATAATTTGGTTAGCTAACATACCTATCATCAGTGGCGGCAGGATGTAGAATTATTTGAAGCAATTGCTTCAAATCTGAAATGGATGGGTGGGTAGCTGAGTCCGGGTGGGTGTAAAATTGTATGATCTCATTATAAATATTATAACAAATATTATAATTGATATAATAAAATATAATATGCTAGTATGCTACCTCCTAGTCACTGTGCCGACCAGCGTGAGTTCTCGACGTTTTCGTAGTTATTTTAGTTCTATTATCTGTAATCAAACAATATAAATTATAATAAGAACTAAGGGTCGGTGGTCAAAATATTAAAAATATACAATATGCTTCAAAGATTAAAAAAGTTCGCGCTGCCACTGCCTATCATATTACATTATATTTATATATATATATATTGCACTATGCGATTACCGATACGTGTATCTTGGTCTTAAAATATATATAAATCTATAATCTATAACAGTGTGGACCATTTATCAACCAAATGAATAACAACCCATAATTTTGTCATGTTAATATTGAATAAATATAATATTGTGTATAAGTAATTTACAATTTAAATTTATTTTTAAATGAGCTAAAACATTTTATTTATAATAATATTTATTATATTAACAATAGCTTCTGGTCTGAAATTATTTCTTTAATTTAACTTTGTGTAACACTTATATGAAAACCTATGTATTATTTTTTAACTAGGGCCAAAACGTATATATTTACATATTTATATTGGTTGGTCAAAAAATATAGCTTGTTTATACCAAAATGTGTTTTATATCCGAATGATGCTGTATGCGAAATTTTATTTAACTTATTTGTGCATATTATGGTATTTTTGCTTTTTCAGGGCATATATCAGGATATAATACATTTTTGTGACATATTTAGGATTTTAAAGAATCGGCGAAACGAGTATCACACAACAATATTAAATTTAATAAAAATATTAATTTTGTTTGACTTATACATCTATTTAAAATGGGTAATTCAATTTATTAATAAAATAGGAAAGGTTAGATTATTTATCTTAATCGCTAATCATAATCGCTAATCGGGGTCGCATAACAATATGTGATATTTATATCACATATTGTATATTAAATATTTTATCGTACCTAAAGAAGTCGTCAGTCGTGGTTTATAGGTATTCCTGTGGTGTGTCATTAAATCGATCGAAAGTGAACCGAAAGTGAACATTTCTAACATTAATCGTGTCAATAATATTTATCCCTGAGTATAGTAAAAATATATTTTCGTCGGATGGAAGTATATGAGTTTGTAAAAATGCAAAGTGAAGGTTACACGTGAAAAACAATTTACAGTTTTACATCTTAAAACCTCTAAGCATGCATGTAGTATTCAACTACTCGGCGCCCAAACACAAATGATCGAACGAACAACTCTTACCTACTACATCAAAAATTAATTATTTTATTAAAGATTTGAGCACAATTTTATTAGCTGCCAATTTACCCGTAAATAAATGACAAAATACCTATTTTCGTTCATATTTGGAAAAATATAGACACGGATATTCCATCAATATCTTTTTTAAGAAATACCTATGTCAACGAATGCTAATAAATAAGTATTTGGTAAGAAAATGTAGATTTCGATCTACAAAACTACTGTCGTAGAATCTCGATTTATTACAAATGTAATTATTGGTATATTAAATGTCGAAGAACCAGGTAAAATATTTATAATTTTTTTTGATGTCCTCGAAAAAACCAATCACTCCACGATATGTCAAATTTTTGATTATGCTCTTTTTTACATTATGGCCTAATGGAATCCATCATCCCGATGTACTTTTGTTTTTAAGTGATGCTGCTCCTTATATGGTTAAGGCAGTTAATTGTTTACAAGATTTTTACCCAAAAATGGTGCACATCACTTGTGTGGTCTATGGGCTTCACTGGTTGACAAAAAAAATTCGTGGTCAATTTTCAAAAATTAACGAACCTATATCAAACACAAAAAAAAAAAATTCTGAAAGCTCCATGTCGTATCGATTTATTTAAAACTAAGGCTCCAGGTATTTATTAACTCCAACATCTATATTTACAAAATAGGGTACATGTATTTCTGCTTCATTGTACTATTGCGAACATTTACAAATTATTCAATATGTAAGACGCCATTTAAATCGACAAAGTTCAAAAATTAATTTCTGAAAATCTAGTTGAAAAAAATTTGACATTTATTCAAACTATGGATTTTTACCTAATATCATAACACCTTTAGAAAGTCAGAATGTTTTACTAACAGGCTCAATTAAACTAATAGAAACTGCGCAAAATAAAATTTGTGAAGTTAGTGGTGCAAACGACACTGATTTAAACAAAAAATGTGAAGATATTTAAAAAAAAAAAAATGGTTTTTATACTCTAACGAAAATTTAAAAAGTTTTTTTCAGTGATGTACCCACGTATCAAAGAAAATTTGACAAGCAATGATTAGTTGCATTATAAATACGCACCCATTAAGTGTTGATGTAGAACGCTCTTTTCACACTACAAATATTTATTAACGGATAATCGTTTAATAAACAAGCGCTTAATGCTGTTTGAAAACTTATCCAAATCATTAGTTGATAAATGCAAATAACATTGGATAAGAATTAAAATGTTAATCAGTTGATTAATATTGTTATTTGTTTAAACTATTGTTTATTAATAACATAAAATATTTTTGTTTGATTTTCAGATGAAGAGAATTCCCTTCATTTTTATAAATCATTGACAGTTCCTATAATATTCGTATATATATAAAAAATAAATAATTTAATAAAAAATTGAATATTACAATTCTCCAGAGCATATTTTTATAATTTTTAGGGTATAACTGCATAAACATTTTATAGATTTTTAAGGCATACATATAACTGTCGGCCTTATTCATAACATTTAATGATTTAAATTAATTATTTTAATTTTCCTTACTACATAAATTGCTTTAATTTTCTCTAACTTTTATTAAATTGTTTATAATATATATATTCTATCTTGAAGAAATTTAATTTGATTAACTTACTTGCATTTAAAAAAAATTAAATATTTATACAATTTTAATTAAAATACTAATTGAAGTATAAATAAATAATTATGGTATGGTATAAGAAGAATTAAATATAAAAATAACGTTAAATTATATACAAAATAATAAAATAATAGTTATACCTTATACAAAATTACGATCACTATTTAATAAACATAGTTTAGGTTGAATTAAATAAAAATATTTATTTTCCATCTATAGACTATAAATAATTATCAAATTATATATTTTAATCATACTATATGCATAAATAATATTATAAAATTCATTTAATATTGATGTAGTTATTAACAGTTATTTTAGTAATAAAAATAAAGCGAATGGTCTCTTTCGGTCTTCTGGTATTATATGGAGCAAAGTTTGATGTACATTTTCCGTGGTATATTGTTGTTATATAACTGCTAACAGAGAAAAATAGTTTTTGCGGTATATAGAACAAAGCTCTTGTGTAAGAGAAGGGTCAAGGAAACAACTCGCACCCCTTCATTTAGCTCTGACTCCCTCCTTGAATATTAACGTGGGTTCATAATTTTTGATTCAACTTAGTGTGCTAAAAACCTTGCTCAGGTAATATAAATCTATCTATCTAATATAATCCAAATACCTAGTTAGGTTCGGTACGCGAGCATCTATTAAGAAAAGAAGGTTATTTATAAACTAACTTTTTAGTGTTTTAGTATTAGGTATATATGATTATAAAATTAAAAATATTAAAGTATTGTTATAATACCATAAATTAATGAAACATGATGGAACTAATAGTTTTCATATGAATTTCACATAATTACTGTTTAACACTATAAAAAATTTAGATTTTTTTAAATGGGAGCACGTTTTTTTTTTTTGGTATTGGCAAATAATTTAGTATATTCCTCAATTATTTTTTTAGTATTAATATTGATAAGAATTTAATTGCATTTTTGGATACTTAAGTTTTTGAAGTAGAAAATCTAATAAATTATTGCATTCTGTTAATTTTTATCTTTTTCTATTATAATATGAATGAGATAGTATTGTCGCATATGTTGATACTATGTTGCGGTCGCGGTAGTTTTCAAAATGTTCATATATTTTCGACAATTTCAATGTCTAATGGCATTTATAAATAATTTGTAGTCAATAATTTGTAGATGATGTACGTTGCACACGCACTGTCGTATATTTTACAATAATATTGCAAACACAAAATATTATGACATACTACTACACGAAGTTCGTTTGCGTCGACCTATTTCTCCCCGAAGATTCTGTAAAGCGTTTGACGTCATCCCTCCGGCTTTCCTCTCCATATCTTCACTCCGCCACCGACGACCGTACACCCATCCCTCCTTAAATCACCGCCCACCCGTCGACCACTGCCGGTCTGAATTTAAAACCACCCCGTGGGAGGCTTCATAATAAATTTGTTGTGTCGCGAGATTTCGATTTCACCGCGGCAACACCCGCGTAGCCTAAATTTTTCTGCGAGTCTGCGTCGAATGGCCGCGGAGCGTCAGTGCGGTCGGAAGATGGGTGCGCGAAAAGGTGGAGGTCTGCGAGGATGAGTGGACGGGGGGGGGGAGTTCGCGAGAGGGATGTTTAAGGGTATATGAAAACTATGCCGCCACGTTGTAACGGGGACCGGAGGGGGCACATCCCGGACAGAGCACGGCGTGTGCCTGTACGCCTACACGAGGGCCGCCATGACGTCAGAACCCCCTAGCAACGGTGCTGCCGCTCGTGACGTATCTCTCTGTGACGTCAATCATCATATTGGCCGGAGCCCCCGAGGCAACGCTCGTCGTGGCGACCGACCGGGCCTTGCATTCTGTCTGTCACACGCGCTTTGTACGCTCTGCCGTTCTGTTCCTTTAGTTGTTAATATACATATTTTTTTTCACTTTCATTTACGTGTACGTACATATATCAATATAATATTTAATTTCTTGTACAAAAACTGTCTCGCGGACCGTGTTTTCGATCGTGGATAATTGAATTTTTCGTCACGGGATAACAATAACTTTAAGCATTTGACTTTTTTTTTATACCACAAACACACATATATATATATATATATATATTATATATAAAACGTATATTCCTATATATTTTTATGTACCGTCACATATTTTCGGTCACTTTTTTTATTTTGGTTTATAAACTCAACGCTGGCAGCCCAATATAGTTCTAACGGAATCACTTAATCATTGGTAAGTCATCTTTAACAATGTTATATTTATCAATATTTCTCTTCTTCTATTTAAATATTTCTCAATATTTTAAATTATTAGGTTTGTAAAACGATATTACTTGTGCGACACGTGCGCAAAACCGGTTCATTTAATAAAGCTTGACGTTTTATTTATTTATGATTAACAAAATCTATCCCGAGCTCAATGTAATAATTTTTTCTATTAAATTGCATCATTAAATTAATCTATCCGTGAATTTCACTGGTCTTTAGTTTTATGAAGGCTGCCATTCGATGCGTTTGCAAATTGCGACACTCAGGAAAATATTTATATACTTCCGTATAATTGCATTCAAAATGCTCTTGTGCAATTTCCAGTCAATTAACTATTGAAGAATTTCTATTCATGATGTTGGTTTACGGGAAGTGGAAAAAATAAACGGTACGTGTATCGTGAATAAATAAAGCAACTGAATTTATAAATCATGTACTATCTATTTTAAATGACTACTATGTAATAATGATTTAAAGTAAGTAACATTTAATATAATGATTGTTTTTTTTTTTTTATAATATTTTTTACCAAATAAGATTCATTAATTTTTTTTCTTTTTGACACTAAAATTTTCAATATTATAATCGAATAGTTATGGATTAATAATTTATAACCGAAATACTTATTATTAACTAGAACACGTCAATTTTTAGATGAATTTATTAGATCCGTGTAGACATTTAACTTAGTATACATTTTTCTTCTTCTCCACTATCTTTATATTAGACTTTCTCCTTTATTGTTAATTTTAATTTAATAATAACAAAATTTATATTTAGTTTATGTTTTTGGCGTTATTGCGGTATTTACTATTTGCCTTGGAACCTATTAATTTTCTTTAGGTGGTGGAATGAATCTCACAAATGTGAGGAGGGGTATACTGTGTATACAAAATTTCACCTTGGACGAAGCATCGACCGTTAAAGGACGTGTACCGCGAACGCCATCAATTGTTGCTGTAGGTTTTTAAAATGGTTAATTAAGAAAAAACGAAAACGATATAGGTCAATGGCCAATCGAGAAGATGTCATTTTTGTATTAAATTTAACGAGAAGCGTTAAAAAACGGATTTTGAGACATAGAATTACTCTTTAAAATTTAGCAATAGCTTTGAAATTCCATATCTTTCAATTTATATTAGAGATGAATACAAATAAAATTTCCTAAGTGATTAAACTGCATATCAGCGTTATAGTTAGCTGTTGTACAATTTACGTAATCTAAACCGTCTTATTTGTCATTACAGTTTTATCAGTTCTTTTTTTTTACTAAGTATATAAACTTATATATAATAAAATATATCAAAAACCTTCATCACTAAAAATTGTTGCAGCTTTAGTAGGTCAATAATATCCTGGTTTAGTTTAGTGACTAAGTGTGATTACATTTTTTGATAATTAACACAAGCATTAAATTCTTATATTCAAATATTGTATTTACTAGAAACCTATTTTTAATACTTACCATAGAAATGGATTATAACATTCTCTTGGCTCCTTAAAATTAAAATTAAATTATTAAAAGTGCATTAATTAACTTCCAAATACTTAACTTAAACTCTGTAAGACATAATATTATGATATAGTTCACACATTTACATTTTACACTTTTACTGTAAAACTTCTTAAAACTAAATAATTTTTGCAATTAACAATTGAATAAAATCATTAATAAGTGGGTTATGATTTAGAGTGATTGTTGAAGGTTCAAAAAAAATTGAGTTATACACTATAATAAATTATTCATATTATTTATTTTTATTCAATGTTATGGTTGATAGACAAAGTATTTATAAAATTATTTAAAAAATGTCCAAAATGATCATTTAAATTATATATATATATACATGAACCATGTCGATTGAAAACATTTTAACAACAATAATTTAATTAAAATATGCGAGTTAATGATATTACTTTCAGTTTAAGGTATCAGAATAATTGTACTGAACAAATGTTTTCCTTTAAGAGTTAATGGTTATTTTTTTATCCAATTTTCTTTTACAAATTTTTTATATATTTAACACTCATTGATATTCTTAATTGACTTGCTGGTTTATTGCTAACCGGTAACAATAAGAAATAATGACCCATAAAACTCGTTATCGATACAATCATTAGGTTAATAGAAGTAAGAACAATTTTAATTGAAGAGTTTGTTCCAATATTAAGTAAATGTAGTTAATTTCGTTTTCGTATGATAACAAATAATCAAATAATTAGCTATGTTTGTATACATACAATGTTGTATAGTTCAAAGTAATAATTTAGTTTAGAAAAAAAATTTCATATTAAATTACTATCAATATCTTAACTCCATTATTTGTTAAAAAACTAACTTGAAACTAGCGTTACATAAAAAAATTTAAAATCTCAAATACATGTAAATAGAAAACAATTTTTTTTAAATTGATTCAAATATTTTAAAAATAATTTTTTTTCTTTTTTTTTAGTTTACGTATGGTATAGTTCAAAAGAAAATTTAGTAGATGTATATTTAAAATTATTAAACTCATAAAATGCCTATTTCGAGTATTTAAATAGTTATTGTTTGATTACTTCTAAAATTGAATGCTGATTTTTTTTAAATTATGTAAATATTATAAGTAAAAACCTTATATAATATTAAAACCTATTTTGGTTTAATTTCTCTATTTTTCACCTAATTCAAATTAATTAATATTATTATAATTATTACGTTTAAATCACTAGTTGTTTTAAATTTTTAACTTTTGTAAACAAAGACATATTTTTAAATTAAAATATAATATTTCTGATAAAAACAATGGAATGATATTAAATGACATAAAAAAAACTTATATACACTAATGTAATTTTATTATTTATTGCTTTCAGCTTTAAAATACTTATAGTGTATTAATAAAGTAAGTGTAAAGTGAAAGGGGTATAAATGAGTCTTAAAATATTAAGATAATAACATATATACTATCATGTCTTTGCACAAAAACATAACTTAGGCTATCTAACATTAAAATAATAGACATTTGTAATAATTTCGCAGGATTAAATGGTATAAATATGTATTTGTTCAGTCAAGGTCGTAAAACTTGATTCCATAAATTGTTCAAAAACATATTTAACTTTATTTTTAACTTTAATTTCAACTATCTATTGAAAAAATTATACATTTAACATTTGTGACCTTTGATCTTGTTATGTAGTTATTTAAATCATTATTATTTTTGTTTTTTTGTATTTTTTGAAAATCTATAAGACCTACTCGTTAAGAATTGTGTTTTATAATAAAAATATCGTAAAAACTTGTGATTTTATTCGTAATGTTTTTAATGTTACATACTTTATTGATGGGATTGGGAGGTGAAAACTTTTTCAAGGTTAATTTTGGCAAAAACTATAATGAAATCAAGGTCTATTAGAAACGTCATCGAATTTCATTTGAAACTTTATTCGAATTTGATGAATGATGACTATAAAGATATATTTATGATTTTGACATTACTTCTTTTCGCATACACGTGACTGTAGTAAATGCATATAGCTGTATGGGATGTATTGTTGCTTAGTCCTCCGTGGGAATTTCATATTTGAGTTTTTAGTTAATATTACGAAATTACGTCAACAACTTAGTAATATTTTTCCTTCGTCTCGTTATCTGCAATGAACACACAGAGATAACACAATAGGATCATTGCCGGATATACATGCCATTGAGCTGAAATTATATACGGTTTTGAATACACTCACAAGTCACAACACCATGCACATAACTGTGAACCGGCATAATCATATAAGGCACTTGGGTTTTCGATTGGTATTACATGTATGTCCATACACATTGCACACAGAAAATAATTCTGACCCAATTAATGATTCAACAGCAGTTCATTAATTATCATTACTAAACAAGGCTATATTAGTCCATTATAAATCGACAAACGTCATTAATATTTTATATATTCTTGATTTTAATATTTAAAAACGATAGATCAAATTTTAAATATGAGAATTAGACGAACGCAACCATTAAAAAATTAACGTTTATAACACTCTCTCTGCGATATATATATATATATATATATATATTGTTATAATTTGTTCTAGTTCACAAGTTACTTCACTTTGTAAAAATGACGTGTTTTTGTGCCCACTGCAAACAATATAATATATATATTTATATATATTTATATATATAAGGCAGCGTGATATAGCATTCGATTTGTATAGTCTTTATTACTCGGTTGCTTCGGTTTTAATCTCAAACGATTACGTCTGGGTATCATTCTAATTATCTCTATGTATTGGTTACCAACATAACGCGCAATACCATCACTTATATTTTGTTTAATATAGTATGTGCGATCGATATTGAGCTTTAGTATATATAAAAAGAACACGTGATTTACTTTATATGCTTATAATTTTAAATGTATTGATTTTATTAAAGTGTAAATTGATATTTCTATAAGTGCATGTGTTATGGAAATAATTCTATCGTTCAGAAAATTAATAACTCATATATTATAATCATAAACAATAATGCACACTTATATTATTAATTTACTTTACATAATATACAATACTATATAACTTAACTCAACTTAACTGTGTATGAACGGTTTCAATTGTACATTATATACATCCATTGCAATATCTTGAAAGTTTTCTAAAAATGGTTTCATTAAAAAATAATAAATGATTGTCTACGCAAAAATGACATACTAATTGTATTTTACGGATAATTTAATTAATGATTAAAATACTATTCGATTTTGACACAAGTAACTTTCACCGTATTAACTATTAACGTCTACTTGTCAAATGTGTCTAAAATTGTATTGTAATTATTATAAATTATTATAATTATGACGGATATTCAGGTATTAGCAATTAATTCCTAACAATAAAAATTATTAAATATAATCGTTTGTAAAGAATAAGCTGTAAAACGAATAAACTGCTTTAGTTCTTCGTCTTGGCCAAAAAGACCTAGGTCACCAAATATACCATCGTAATGGTCTGAGAAAGGAGTAGATGTGGATGAGAAAGAAGAGTGGACAGTAGTGATAAACGAGCGTCTGGAACATTGTGTGAGTAACGCGGCTTACTCGGTCTTGCTATTCCGGTTAGGGGAGGTTGTAGTGATAGTGTGTGTGGTAGATAGCCATGTGGTGAAAGTGGGATTTGACCCAGATACTTCCCTAGGCTCCCTAAACTGTAAAGAGGGGTTGGTTGTGAAGGTATATGCGTAGTGTGTGTATGTTTACGAGTTGTTTGTGTGCGTTGTAAACTTGTGCCCTAAATACAATCGATTCGAGTATATCTAACTCCTTACACCATTTCCCCGCCAACAAACGTGTTAAAAATGCATTCACATTGTTCTTATTTGGATGGTAAAAAACAAATTCTTATTACAGCAATAATTTATATCTTATTTTTTTGTTTTTGTGTACTTGTGAAGTGTACTGCTATAAATCCATTGTGTTATCTTTTAGTAGATATATTGACTTCGATAGTGTTTTTTGGATATATGAAGTTTGTAAAATAATCAATAATAATATTGTTGAGACCTTAGACACTTATTTTATAGACGTTCTGCGAGCATCAAAGATGTATGTAATTATATTCGAGTATTTATTATCTCAAAATGATAACATTGTAATTTATTAAATAGTTTTGATTACTAATTCAATTGAGGCATTTAATAATATTTATTTTGAAAACGGTTCCTTAATTGAAAACATAAATATATATATTTATATATTTATCCTATACTGTATATTTTATACTATTGTTAAATAAATGGTTCTAATTATTATTTTTTGAGCATTCGAAAAATACATATATACAACAATAATACATTGGTATTTATGAGTAATGATGATTGTTATTATAACGTGTGTATAATAAATATTTTCTAATACAAAATTTACTATGCAATACTGTATATTACCTGTGTATATTATGTTGAGCGGCAATTACAAAACTATAGTAATTGTCTGCTATAAAGTTATAATTTATAAGTTTTAATAATTGGATTTTGTTTTAATTTTTTTTTACCATTTAATTTTCTTGTAATTTACAATAAGACTAAAAACAAAAACTATGAATAATTAATGAGTGACAACAATTATGATAAAAATGATTTGTCATATTTAAATTTTTATCGCCACTAGCCGATTTGTCAACCAGTAAAAGTATCACATTTTATAATACTAAAAAATATTTTTGATAACATTTCATCTGAAATTGAAAATATTGTAACTTCATGAGTATAATTTTTATAAATATTTTTATGTATAAAGTATGCAAACAAATTGCTATTGTTCTGCTTTTGATAATAAATTATATTTAAATTACCATAACAAAAGTAACGAAATTGCAAATTTTTATAGTGACCTTCGAATATAACGCAATAAATATATTATGATTCTAAACTCATTTCCATCTTAACTCATTGATGAATAAAAGACAAATTAGATGTTACAAGTGATTTATATTCAACTTAATTTAAGCCCTATACATTTAGTTTAAGTAGCTTGTCAACAAAATTCAAAGTTATATTGTTCTATAACAAAAAAAAAGAATCTTTGCATTCATCTACATAACTTTTAGACAATTTAAAAATCGTTTTAATTTTAAACATTCTGGGAATTTAAATGTACAACTTATCTAAGCATTTGATTTTTGTAGGATTTAAAAAATTAATGAATTATCAATTAAAATATACTTTAATTATAAAACTAAAACACTTATTTATATTAACCATTAAGATGAAAGTAGATATTAATAATTTAGTACGGTATATCAAATTATATTTATTGTCTCTTTAAGTATAAATTATCTTTACATTTTTCATATAATCTACATATTTTTAATAAATAATAATGTTATATTAATTAAATGTATCGATAGGATTAATAATAATAAATCAGAAGACATATTTTTTACCAAAAAATAAATACTTTAAGAGTTTAAAAACATTATAGCCAAATAACGCGTAAAGAATGTATTTATACACATTTATACACATCAATTGTAATAAATTTTCTACTAAAATCAATATTTAAAAAAATGTAACTTATAAATGCGTGAATGTCATTTTAAATATTTAAATGTATACTAATTTTTTTTAATGAAAATTATTTTAAGACCACTCTGTACAATATGGTATTAAAAAATAAACATCAGCTGCAGCGTACAACGTAGCAACTTCGACAAAATATTTTAGATATTATACGAAATATTTTTGATAAAATCGTTGTAAATACATCACGGCTTGGCATAGGTAAAGGTCATTGTAATTTACTCGTGGAATGGAAAGTTTGCCTAAAAATAATAATATTACGGTCATTTTTTATAAACGGGCTATTTTTTAGATGACTTAGATATTTATACGTGTAAGCTATATGCAACTTAAGTTATCATTGCCAAAATACCCAAAACCATTTTGCACTTCCGATAGTAGAGTATCTATTTAGAATCATTATTTAGGAGCTATGTGTAGTTCCTATAAATGCATTTAAGTGTATCCCCGCTCACGCAGGTATGGAGTAATATATAAAATGGTATTTTCTCTAGATGTTTTTTTTTTTAATGATATTAGCTTGTACTTGTCATTTTAAAAATACACTTAAAAAGAAAGCTGTTCTTGGATCCCTACGATTTATATATGTAACAACATTTATATATTACGTGGTACACAATTTTTTAGGTTATAATTTTCTGGTAGAAAACAATTGTAATTTTAACTACTTGAAATAAATCTGTACAGTTAAGTTTTAAAAGAAAATGCTATTCCAGAACACGAGGTTTTTGATTATTTTTTATATAAAATATTATTATCCTTCCTCTTTCTTTTTTATAGTATATTTTGTTTAAGAAAAATAATAATTAATAAATTATTAATCAAAATGGTTGTTTCATGATAAGACTATAAAAAACAAATGCATTTTTTAAAAATATTATACAAAAAGCTAAATACATAAAATTATATAGGTAACTAATTTGTTTTACATCCTTATATATTACTAATCCTGTGTAATAGATATGTATATATTATGTATTTATGTATGTATATATGTATGTAACATATACATTTTCAACACAGAAATTTTGACACTTAAAAATTGTTGATTATAAATTGTATGGGAAACATAATTTATTCGAAACGATTGGTAAAAATACATGCAGATGAAATAATGAATAATAATAATATACCAAACTCCTTACCTGCTTAATATATGGTACATATATTAATTTTGATATTGAATTTAACAAACAATCGTTACAATTATTTTAAAGCTAATTCTCTTAAAAAATAAATTTCATATGTTTTTCTTTTGTCAAAATATTGATACTATTATTTCAATTTTTCAAGTATATCAAATATCTTATATTTTTTCTGAAATAGTTTATTAGCATCGTCGAATTTTTAGTTTGTAATGCATTTACTTATTTATAAAATACTATCATCGTATTTTTTATAATTTTTTTTTTTATATTTTTTAAATAGTTTATACTATTCATCAAATAACTATATTTTTACAGCTTATAAAATATCCGTGAAATAATATAAATCATGAAATACAAATTTTAATATATTTCCGTTTTTCATTGTTATTATTAAAGCTTTTTTTTTAAAATGTTTGTGTTAAAAAGTACAAATATTTTTGTAGATTTAGGTACTTACAACAATTTAAAACTTAGATTCATAACATATTATTTAATGATATGTAATTATAGTTATTTCTTTATAAATAATAAAAATATAATTTAAAAACGAAATCATTTTTCAGGAAACTCTTTTTGGAAGTAAAAATTTGCGTTGTGTACAATAATCTGAAGATCACTGAATTCTAATCAATATTTTAATTTGGTTCTACTGACAACCAGCATACACTCGGTAAGTAAATATATTAAATAACTTAATAATAATCCACATTTAAATTAGAGGGCTCATACATTTAACAAAACTGAATAACATAATTTATATACGTGAACAAATAAAGTTTATTAAAATTATTTTATAGTTTTATTTTAGTATTAAGTTTCACTGTAAATCCAGACTAAACTATACAGAAATATATAAGTTTCTCTTGTTTTCGTTAATATTTCCCGTTGTGCATTGTCATAAATTTACTATAGGTACGTTAAATCACGTATCACTGCCAATTTCGCTTTACAATTATCTTTTGTCCCCGACGCATAAATTAAATTTACTGACTTATTGCTTTCTCTATGTATACTTATAGACATTCATACTAATAATCACTTTCAAACGATTTTCAAAACGTTAAAATTAACAAACTGAAATTAGTCTTATGGTTTTATAATTCTTATAGGTGCTTCAAATAATTATTTAAATAACCAATGTTTAATTAACTACACATAATCTAACATTATATTATTACTGATAATTATAATATTTATTTTAATTCTCTATTTTTGAGCAGGTGGTTAATATTATTTTCTTATAACTATATACAAATTTAATAATATTCACACGATATATATCTTCTGTTTATATTTTGAAATTGATTTAAAATTATTTATGAAGTCAATATTTATGAATATTGATAGGAAAATTCAATAGAAATTCAATATCATAATTATCGAACAAAATGTATAATTTAAGAATAAAATCCGGCTACTGTACATCATTTAATTTTGAAATTAATCGGTCAATATTTTCTATATAATAATTAATTTTGACTAGACGGTGATAACTACCGTTCCTTATTATTATTTTAAGTAATTTTATGTGACAAGTCATTTGACTTCTGTAATTATAACGTATTTCAAGGACGACTAATTAAAATTAATTTACAGATAGTAGAGGGTAAACAGAAGATACTATAGTTCAAAAGAAAATATATAGTTTTAATAAGTCGATTCTCACAAAACGTTATCATATTATATCGCGTAATCAATTATTTAACTAATAAATACTTTATCTCCGAGTTCTTAAATGTATGGAGCATAATATATATTAGACGTAAATAAAGTACGAATAAAATATTTTTTAACAAATCTGAAAATTATCGCAGTATTAATATTCAAATGTTGAAGTTCCAAATTTAATATAATATAAATAATTTGATGTACCAACTCGATTCTATTAACTGACAAAATTGTACTTATCATTGTGATAATTATTATAATGTATATTGTTATTTTTAAATCGATTACTGTAACTATTTTGAATAATATTTATACTATTATTTTATCAAAACAAATGTTAATTTTGAATAATTTATTATAATTTATCATTGAATATTAGATGTTTCTTCTTAATTAAAAGTAGTATTAGCTTAGAAAAAAAAAATGTAAATTTATCAATCAATATTTTCAAAATTGATGTACTAATATAATGCCCATTTGATTTCGAAAATATCATTATAGCTGAACATAAAGTAAAATGTCAAGTTTCATTTTAGTTAAAACTTCGAACCATTTCCAACTCAGTAAACCTTGTCCTATAGATCACTTAATTATAATTTCAACGGGTGAAAGACCTCGACATGAATCAATAAAGTGTACGAGGTACTATATGCACACCTGCGGGTCAACGGGTTACCGTGAACGACCGTCTACTATCATTTCGTTTTAATCATACATAAGACAATGTTTTTTCTTTCTTTCTTCCATTATTTTTTTCATAACCTCTGTCTTTCTCTCTAACTCATAGAAAACGATTGTTCTGTCTGTACCTATATGGCTACATATAGTTGATTACATTTCTTATTTCATAATTTTTGCACATTTGCCTTTAGTATTTTTAACCTTTTTTTTTATTAATAAGACAAGTTGTTATGATGTTATTGACGCACAATTTCCATGGACACTGGGCCACGTGTTGAAATTATTACGTCTAATTATTATTTCTACTTCACCGATAACAAAATTGATTTTTTTTTTTTACGTTGTAAAAACTTCGTTGAAGAAATAGGTACTTAATCATAATGTGTGATACTCATTTTTCAATGTGTTTGACCTTCCCAAAAGAATTTAAAGATTCTTCGTATAATTCATATGGTTTGATACTATTTTTATCTTAGAAAAATAAGTAATAATCTAAAACAAAATTACAAACAAATATACAAATATATTTGTATATAATTCGCATAATATTTATGAAACACAATATTTTCCAGTACATTTTATGTAATTACCTAGTAGTGGAATATATACACATTTAAGTAGTAACAATGTTTGACCGTGTTTCGTTTAAATTTAAACAATGTTCAAACATCTTATTGTTATTACATAATATTCAAATGTAATAAGATTTTTTTTATCAAACCTCATGAAATTGAAGAATTCATGTTGTATATGTATTCTGTTATAAATGTTGTCAATGAACCTAATACTGTTTATATAGTCACATAAGGTATTACAAGTAGAAAAAACTAAATTGATAGGTATATATTTATTCATATATTATATATATTATATATGTGTGTGTGTGCGCGTGTATGTATTTATGTATTCATACTAGCATACTATACATACATTTACTCAATTTTCAACAATAAAAAAAAATTGTTAGGTTCAAAAACTCCAGAAATACAAAAATTGAATTTATAACATCTTTATTACTAAAGTGGTTAACTAAAGAATATAGTATGTCCTTCAAACTACTTAGAATGAAATGATTGACATATTAATCACAATAATTATTTAAAGATTCGAATTAAATGTTTGTTCAGATATTTAAAACATATACATTTTATTATTATATATATATATATATATAGATTATTTTTTAACTATTCTATAAATAGCTATAATTAAAATTAGATCATGACAGTTATAAAAGATATTGAATTACATATACGTTTACTATTTATAATAATTGATATTTTAACAAAGTAATCGGTAAAAAAAGTATTTATGTACCTTAATATATAGTATTTACAATATTGTTAGCGTAAAGTATTATAATACTATAAGGTCAAACATCGAACATTTCAATTGTTTTTTTCGAAGAAATGAATCGAATATTTAATTAGTTACTAATGATATAGTAATCAATTATCAAATTATAAACATCAACTAACCAACTTGGATAAATTAAATATGATTAGCAAATATGGTAACACTCATGAACGGTGATTATTAACCTCATAATATTTAGTATATTATATTAGATACTTATATTATAATACTTATGTTGTATTATGTTTGAAATTTATTTTTTCATTCGATCAAAACAATTTAAAACTATAATGAACAATAATAACCAATAGAAAAATACATTATGAATATTTATGATGAATTCTAATTTTGTGCTTTTTTATATTTTAATTCAACATTTTTCTCTTTATTATAGAATAAGTAACGGTTAAGTTATCAAAATGTTTATATATTTAGTGATACACATATAATTTACATAAAACAACAATTGAATAACCACCTCCTCAGCTGGTCAATAGTCTTGCATAAAAAATTGGTCACATAAACGCAATCGTTATTTATGATTAACAGATAGGCGAAAAATGTTGGATTGTATGTGATTGCAGAATAAAACAAGAAGTCACACGCGAGTGTCATTCACAAGGTTAGCTGTATTTTATTTTGAAACCAATCAAGTAAATCGCAAGGAATCACGATTATTAGTTAAATTAATGTTTAACAGTATTATTTACAATAAATTCTATCGAAGTACTGTTGTTAGGTGTACATAATATATATGTTAAACGGAACCAAACTCTTCACCTTGACTTAAAAATTAGGTACACTGTTGTTTTTATAATTTAATGCGTTTGTTGCAAAAAAAAAAATAGTTCTATATTTTCTTATTTTTTTTTCTTACGTCTGGTATATAAATTTCGAAACCACATATAAATTTAATAACTATAAATAATAATGTATTCCTTTATCGTTTTAAGTGCTATTTTATCTTATCAACAAAACGATTTCAATAATTGCGAAATAATGTGTAAAAGTGAAATATTGCAATAGTCATCAATAATTAATCATTCAATAATTTAATGGTTTACAAAAGTGATAAGTATTATAATTAATATCTATCAAAACGCTGTTTTGATTTATATTTTCTCAAAGTTCTGTATGTAATGATATATCATTATATTATTTATATCAGTTATTAATATTTAAACAACAATTGTTGTAAGAAAATAAAGACTTTTGTATATCAAAATTTGAACTAAATTAAAATATTTTTATTAAAATTCATTCTGCTCGGCTGTATTTAATAAATTATGTTGACATTAAAACCAAAATTCAATGAAGTTAGAATTAATTTTCACATATACAAAATAGTAGAATCGTATAAACTCTTAAATTTTATGAGTTGTTTGCGCAATTTTTCAATAAAAGAATTGAGACGTGTGTATTTTTTAAACATCAACACGTGGGTAAATAATGCAATACGTTATTATTTTAATATTAACTGTTAAGTAATTGTACTTTTTTAAACGATATGTATTCCACTTATACAATGGTATGAAAACATCCATCATACGCACACACACACACACTTACACACGTACCTACACTCGAATACACAATACAATTCTTTGTAATTTTTAGCTGTTGTGTATAAATAAATAGTTGATTGCAGATATTCTAAATCTATCGCTATAAAACGTAATATAAAAATTTAGATTTTCCATCGCTCGTAATATGGTATGTACGCATACACGTATAATGTCGAATTATAAATATACAAATCGTGTAGGAGACATATAGTAGTCGTAGTCTATTTTTATCGGTAGTGCACATGTCGCAGTTATTTGTATTATTATATCACATTGTCGTTTTTAAACTGTTATAAGATCAATGCACAAAAATAGCAAACTAAACGGATTCCGCTCGCGGTGTATTGCATAGACTATATATGATATAGTGAATGGCACACACGTTTCTCGAATGCTAACGAATTAGCGGTAAAATACTTTTTGCCAAGTTCAGCTACTATTATTACTACTATTATTACTACTAATAGCACTGACCGTTTGCAGTAGTAAATAATTATATTGTTTAGTGAAGGAGAAACAAAATTGAGTAGATATGAGCAATAAAAGTGAAGCATTATCATGTATCCATGGCCGACGTGGGGACAACGCGACAACAAGCCACTCGGCGCGCTAGCGCCGTGACAGTACGGCTAGTATGTGTTAGAAAAAGCAAACAGAAACCAAAGACAAAAACGTATATTTTTATAACAATTTTTACTTTAAAATCATCACCATTACGATGGATCTACATAGGAATGAATAATTGCACAAACAAGAGTAATTACTGTATGTGAATTTCATCCAAATGTTGGTGCGTGTGTATTTGTATATTTGTACATGTATCTGTTGGTTGGAATTCGTCCAAGGCTTACTTGCTCTGCTACGGTTGTCGTATCGATTCATTGCAGCCCCCATGACCTACATATAATAAATATTCGTACTTGGATGGAACCGTGTCAGTCAATATGCGATTAACTCTCAACGCCTAAGATTACATCGAAGATACCATAACAATCGTTCCAAAAAATATTTACTGCCTGTTAATTGTTTAGATATAGTAGTAATTATTAAGACCGATCAAAAATCAGTTGCACTCTATGTTTACGTTATAATTATTTTTGAAATTTCATAATTTTAAAATGATGAATTTAATTTTGTTTGTCGCAGTGATGATAATTGTTAAACAATTAGAATCGTAATACTTTCTATAATTGATGTTATAATTGTATTTATTATTTTTAGAAAATTCAATCATCAGCCACTATCTACATACACATGGACTTACACACACCAATCTTAAACTCCAGTATAATATAAACTTAAACACGAGTGAATACATACAATTTCAATGTAATACTTATTCTTTTAGTTAACTGTTTTCGAAATGGTTTTCATAATACAGCTATTGCACTAAATTATGAATGTATTATAGTTGTAGTGGAAACCTGATAAATGTCTAATTACAGTTCTATGCAATCTAACCCTAGTAGTATTCAGCACCTAGAGTTGTCCACTTAGGGTTGGCAAGTTAATACACTATACATTAAAAAAATTACTTAACTCTTTACTAGCCAAACAAAAATATACGATAATATATTGCATATAATTATTTATTTTATATTATATTTATTGCATTGTTATTAATTTCCATTTATACATTTAAATCAATTACACGTACACCATGCATAATTTAGATATAATATACATGTAATATTTATATAGGTATTTAAAAATAAAAATTATTTTTGATTTATATGCGCTTACTAAAATATTAAATAGGTAACTTAAAAATTAAGATTAATTATACGGTCATAAAATTTAATATAAATCGATAATTAAAGTGAATTAATATTCGTAATATTTCACATAATTAGCTGCGTTGACGAAAACTCTACTAAATACCTTCTGGATCAAAAATGTAATACAAATAATTAAAAATCTCGAATTTGTGTAGTGTTACTGGACACCTTCTTTCTCACATTTTCAGGTTTAGTTATTTTTTTTAAAGCATTATGTCATCACTTTTACATATTATATTACATTGCATTATGTATATAGGTACTGTAGGTTGTATAAATTAATTAATAATAATAACAATAATAATATTAATAATAATAATACGTTGTTGAAGTATCGTGGTTTGACGAAATGTTAGTAAAAAATATAAAATGGGTCTGTTTAAAATGCTTGTGCACACCACGGGGAAAAAAAAGACTCAAACGCCTCGTGGCTGTCGTTAAAGTATAGTGTGAAGAAAACGTTAGCAGAGTACAATATTTTAATCTCGATCGAAGAGAACGCTATAATGGACATGCGTGCCCGCCTGAGCTTCATTATTAGCGCGAGAAAATATCGTCAAAATCATATCGGTGATTCGTGTACTGTATTAAGTCGTTAGACCTAATGTCATCGTTGTCCACGATAGACATCATAACGAGGGTACAAATATTTTATTTATTCAAATGTCGCGCCGCTGGAGAAGACGCATGCCGCAAATAGTCTAGTCTATTTTTGAGCCGGTACAGTATGAACCACGGACGTAAACGCAACCGCGTTGGGCCGAGTGTAAGATTTCTATAACGCGTGCACGTCTATTTTTCATCTTCTTCGTCAAGAGGTCGGTTTATTTATACAAACCGCGGGTGTCCAACGCCGTCCTCTAGGTGTGTGCGCGCCGCCGTAGCACGCAGCAACCGGCCGGCCGAGGTGTGTGCGTGGTTTTGGCGTGTGTAATAAACGTTATATTTATAACGAAGATAATAATATGTTTGTTTTTGCAACAACAGAGGAAAAAAACCATCAAAAAGGCTTGCCAAAAAAATAATAATAAACGCCGAAAACGACATAATTGGCAATCGGTACCTACCGCGCCACAGAATTTTGTCCGCCGTTTGTATGCATAAGCGTTGTTTTTGTAAGGTATGACCGTATGAATGTCCATGCGCCCGTGCCTGCGCCCGTATGTGTGTTTATACTTCAATCTGAGCCGTTTGTACAACAAAACGACTTACCTATGTTATAATATCAACAGTATCTGCTGTCGTCCACAGAAAATGTATCGTCAACTAGTCATACATCATATAATTTTCCGTGTATATAATTTAAGAGTTGGTGGTGTTCAAATTTTAAATATCGCGTTTAATCTGAACGTTATTCTTAACGAAATTTCTGTATCAATCCAAAATATGAGAATATTCATAAAACGTGTTTTTTACATAAGACAGTACTGCTAAGGATCAAAAACGGAGTACATCACTGTACACAAAATGCCATGTTTAACTAATAGCATGTAATTTAATTTATTATCAATTTTTCAACAGAACACACATATATTTTAAATAAAATCAAAATAGATATTTTGAATTAAAATAATTAAGAATTTTTTTTCCCTGACCGGTATTCGTGATTGTGATTTTACTAGTAATGATGGTATTTCACAGTGGCGTACCCAGAGGAGGCTAAGGGGACTTCAGCCCCCCTCCCTTCATTGGTCATGTTATTGTATAAATCTTATATAATAAAAGACAAAGTACAAACCATGATATTTCTGAAAATGGTTTTGATGAATATGAATTTGATTATATTTGAATTCAGTGACAAAAAATGAGTTTCTGGTTGAACTTGAAGTTGCAGTAACTTGTTTTGCCTACACTTTGGAACTCAGTATTTCTCTACAAAGCAAACAACAAGATCTTGAGGAACTTCGAGAAGGTGCAAATGAACATTTTAAACACATTTTTAAGGATATTTCAGGTGTAGCAAATTTTGCAAATGTTGAAATGCACGCCTCGTAAATGTGATAGACAAACACACAAAGTAAACGTAAACACAAAAGATCTAGAGACTTACACAAAATATCAATGTTTCTTCCTTTTCTTGACTTCATTATTCAAGAATTGGATGTACGATTTAATTAATGGCTAAGTAATATGCCTTTGCAGGAACTCATTCCATAAAATTTTAGTATGTAAGACGATGAAACTATTTTGAAGGCGGCTTCTTTCTATGTTCAAGATCTTCCAAATAGTGATCGTTCTATTCTTAGAACAGAGTTGCGTGTTTGGAGATGTCAATGGAAAAATAAGGAACTTATTTTCAAGGTATTTATTTTATAATAAGGAATCAGATTTAGCTATTGATGCGTTACTCCATTGTATAGCTGTTACACTAAATATTCAAATATTTTTGCAATTATTTGCAACATTACCACTTACCTCAGCTACATCTAAGTGAACATTTTTAACATTGGAACAATTAAAAACGTATCTACGGACACCCATATCGGAAGAACGACTTAATGTATTGGCTTTGGTCAGTGGCGTATTTAAGGGGGGGGAGGGGTGATTGGGAGCTGAAGCACTCACCGTTCCGCGTATTTTAATTAAAAATTATTAATAATTCCCCGAGTGGCAACTTTTTGGTACGGACTACCAGAACATGCGCCGTGGCGTAGCAAAAACCGGTCGACGACCACACACAATTTTGAGGTGCACTGGTTTTCTATAAATTAGAACAAATTAACTGGATAAGTCAGCTGCTCGGTTGACAAAACATTACTTTTTGTACATTATCTATGATATTATAGAATATGATATTATGTAATAAAACATCCACCATAAAAAAATCCTAGATCCGCCACTGGTTTTGATCAATATTAACAAAAAAGAACATCTAAGAGAGGTCGAAATAATGAAATAATGTTTAAAAAAGGCACCCAGAAGAATGCAACTATATAACACTGGAGCAAATAATAAAAAACCAAAAATAAATGTAATTTAAAATTATAAAAAAATTCAAATTTATAATATTATGAAATGTATTACATTTTTATCAAATTTGTATTATACAACAGTTTCTACTACATACAGATATCAGTTATATATGTATGTGTTATTAAAAATATATAATATTATAATAAAATATTTTGCAATTACTTCTAGTAAGATTTCATATTGAAACGAGGTTGTTAAGATATCAAATTCTGATTAACCCCCCCCCCAACATTGAAAAATCCTGAATACGCATTAATTATCACTGTATCGAAAATACCGTCAGTACAATTTTGTGTACAATACTAAATAGTTACACATAATATATTATACATAGGTACTGCATAGCTAGTTATGTATCACATATCATGTATCATTCATCATAAATCATAGTGAGTGGTCAAATTAACACGCTCACGCACAACCATGTATATTTGATGAGTTTATTTATATCTTTAATTTATCAAATTGTACATACTAGTATACTTAAATACCATGGCAAGTAATATAATATTTAAATATTACACAAGTTAAAATTAAAATAAGTTATAACTTACATTGTTTAAAATATTTTCCCCCCTAAAAGAATCTATAAAATTTAGACCAAATAGTTTAACTGAAATAACACTTTTAAATATAATATTTATTAATTTCCTAATTTTATCTGCGGTTTTAAAGAAATCGCCAACGCTCGAACAAATATTGAATTTATCGTGCGCATATGCGGTTGTTTCCATCTGTTTGTCTCGATTACGTCTGCGGTACCAAATGGTGTCGCTGTTGGTCTAAATCATTTTATTGTGATCATATTTTTATGGAATACGAAACATACTTTTGGTTAGGCAACAGTTTCATCAACATTTTGTTTCATATGAATATTGGTAGTTAATATAATATAATATTTTCATAGATTCCACATTTTTTACCACACTGAAATATGCTGTACTTTTTATTTTCATAGTATTTAATAATAATCATTGCTAAATAACTTTTTTATGTTTACGGTTAAAATCATCAAGTTCTCGTGGGAAACAAAAACCGCAATTTAATAAACATTTATAACAAAATAGTGTTTTTAGGTCTAAATGGCCTAATTATGATTATCACATATAAAAAAATAAAATGAAAAGTTGTTAAAAATAAAATATGTTAAAAATAACATTTATAACAAAATAATGTTTTTAGGTCTAAATGGCCTAATTATGATTATCATATATTAAAAAATAAATTGTAATGGTGTATTGCAGTGGGTTGGTGGTCCCTTACGCTGATGATACCTAGGTATGCAAACAGCTGTTTGCTTTTTACCGATAAAACATGAAACGGGGTTTATCATAAAGTGTCTGCTGGATTACATAATATATACCAAATCATATGCGACAGAAATCGAAAATTAAAAAAATAAAACAATGTTTATGACCTTTTAAATTTATAAAAGTTACCCAACAATTAATCATATTAAAATACAAGGTGTATCGATAGTAAGAGTTGAACTAACTTAAATAGTTGTTTAATTATTAAAGAAGTTTCAAGTACGCGATATTTAGGTATCATATTTGATAATAATTTACGTTGGGATCTACACATACATAATTTGGTAGGAAATTTACGTCAGTTAACTTATAAATTCTATAAATTAAAAGATTTGGTACTAAAACACAAAATGCGTGTAGTTTATTTTGCGTTATACCAATCTTTATTTCAATATGGGTTATTAATTTGGGGAGGATCGGCAGGATTATTATTTTAAATTAAATTCAAGTAAACTAGAATAATATAGTTGAAATTTGTTTAATAAATATTCTTGATCAGGTTCTACCTCGCATAATTATAGAGAGTTGGGTGTCTTACCTGTTAAACTTATATACAAAAATGTCCATTCTGTTCACTTTTAAAAATTTCAATAAAGGCATTGACGGTCAAAATCTTGTAGACATAAAGGAAAATACACGTTTTAATTTATCTATTGATTACCCGTGTACATCTTTTGGTCAATATTTTGTTAACTATTTAGGGTTTGTGTTTTTTTTAACTCTATATCATATATGTATAAAAAAAATATTCAACTTTCTCAAAAAAATGCTCAGTAGTTAGTATATATTTGGTTGTTTTCTCAAATAATTTAAAAACAGTTTTTCCCTTTCTATTGCGGTATTTAAATTGTTTATTATTTGTATATTCTTGTTTCTTTTTTGTAATTAATTTGCTATATTTGCTTTTAAACTTTAGTTAAATTTGTATTACTCTCTATCTCTAACACAAGCACTTAGCTTAAAAGAAATAGATAATCATGGAAACTTTTTTAATTAAATTTGTTTAGGGTATGACGATTTAAAAAAAAATATCTATCAAGCAACCATATTTTATTTTTTGCGTAATTATTTATATTCCACTTATGCTTTTAAAGAAACATGTTTCAAATAACTTACGTTGTTTTTTTGGGAACCGAAAGTATTTTACACAATAAAATATGTTACAAACTATAATATATCGATTGGGAATAACGCTTGAAACACAATAGAAACACGAGATGACTACGGTCTATCAAAGTCAAAGCGAAAAGATTGTGTACTTTCCAGATACGACTTAATCCGGGATGTAAATAAGGGGAAAAAATAATAACCAGAATTGTCGAGAAAGATATAGAGAAAGAAAGAGAGAGAGAGAGAGAGAGAGAGAGAGAGAGAGAGAGAGTTTTACTTAAAACGCGAATCGTGTCCTGTACATTAGGATACCGTCTAGTGACGGACATGTTGTCAGAAAAATAAAAAAATAATATGAATGCGTTTTGGGTGAAATGCGCTTTCGATGAAACGCAGAAGCACGTCGGCCCGCGTGGGAGTCGCGGTGGCGGTGTCGTTGATGTCGTGTGATAAATGAAAATATCAACGACACACGTCGTATACACCCGCCATGGTAGTCGTCCTTCCGTGAACATTTCGTAACGTCGCGAACGGGACAGCGCAGCAGCTACCTGTGCGCACACCCCGTCGATTACGCCTACACGTTTCGCAGGCCCCAAACAGGGTCCTTACGTCCACCGATTTTACTGCCGGGCGTGCGTGCGTAGGCGGCCGCGCGCGCGCGCGCGCGCGTGTGTGTGTACTGTACAGTACGCGGTCGACCGGGCGCGCGCTGCTTATAGGACCGTGTTCGCGACCCATCCTCGCGCGCCCGTCACTCGAGGGCTCGGCGGACGTAGAAAAGTGCGACGGTAGGGGAGGGGGTGGAAAGAGGCACAGAGTCGATAGAGCCCCTGCGTGGTACTCTTGCCCTACTCCACATCGGACCGTCTCACCCACCGACGCCGTCGCGACTTCGTCGCGCGCGTGACGTAACGCGCGATGCGGTCCGGGCGTGACGTCACACACCGCCGCCCGTTGCCAACGGTTACCTTACATCGTACTCGGGGGCCCGTAATTTAACACACCCATCCTCCGCGGTCTTGTGCGATCGCCCGTTCGTCCCATCGGACCGTCACTCCCTGCCTCCCCCCATGACCCTCCCCAAGCCGTCCGTCGGACACGTACAAAAAACGGCCCACAGCTCTCTTCATTCAGAATCATGTACACGTATATGGAGCGCGTGCTGCAACAATCACCGACGGGCCTATAATGTATTAAGTTCTGTACGACATCGACCCGAGTTGTACGCGCGTCCCGTCGCGACGATGGTACACAACGGCGCGCGTTCGCTTAGCCGTTGTACATGGTGTATACAGAGGGATTCGCGTCGTTGTGAATCGCGATGCGCGGACAGACAAGGGTATGGGGCTACGTAACGATCGAGACCCGTGTGTTTTGTCCTAGTCGCGGAACCGTTTTTCGCTCTATGCGCTCGGCGTGCTTGTCGCTGTAAAAGCGTCCACAACGTCCATAACGGTGTTCGGTCGGCTAAACTGTCACTCTTCTCCGTGCGCACCTACTAACCCGACCCCGCGTTTCACGTTGAACAATCATCGCTCTGTATACGCGCCTAGAACATTACTACGCCTATCACGCCGTCAACTGTGCAAATAGTGCAAAGTCATCGCGGGGCCTGCGCGGTAAACAATATAAATATATACACGTTTTTTTTTTTTTTTTTTTTTCTCATTATTTTTTCGTGCAACTCGCGTTCATCCAAAACAACTCGCGTTGTTCGCGTACAGCCATCGCGTGTGTTCGATGAAAAATAAACGTCGGGAAAAAATACATATGTAATTATCGACCTTGAACGCGTGTCAGACGACTATTTTAATACACACACACACGCACGTACATGTAATGTACGTTTATACGCGGTGCTGAAGTTATAACATGTTATAATGGTTATTTTACCGTTGGTATTGGTATAAAACAGTTGACAGACGTGTATAACAGAATATTTAGCGATGTCCGTAAGTGTTGTACTAGGGTGTCCAAATCGTTACACGCGGGCGGACACGGCTTAAAACCGTTTACCTACCTATAGTTTTTGTACGCGGGTGGCGACAGCGAAGAATTGGTTTACATCTATATTATGTATGTAATTATTGTTATGTACATACGTATTATCTTGAAGATTTATTTACCGAAAACGGTGCGTATCGCACGTGTGTGTTTCGATAAATTAACGTTGGAAAAATACGTTAAATCAAAATCTAATGT
The DNA here is from genome assembly GCA_034509805.1 of Sipha maydis. Classification (NCBI taxonomy): domain Eukaryota; kingdom Metazoa; phylum Arthropoda; class Insecta; order Hemiptera; family Aphididae; genus Sipha; species Sipha maydis. Next base: position 290,044 of record JASXSY010002261.1, read on the forward strand.
GTTATGTATTTATTATTACAATAATATTGACAAAGCGACTGCATTTTCAAAATAATTATATACTCGTATACTTAGTATCGTATCGGACGTTAGTAAATACCTCCTTTTATGTTTATTTTTTTCACGCTTTTTACTATTCCTTTACACCGGCTATAAACCGTAAATCAGATTTTTATTGATTTTATACACCTAAAAGTCGTATTTTAAATTAGACAACATCATTCGGATTCATTTACATAACACCGTTGTTATTATTAATTTCATCGATCATTTGTACACGATCGTTTTTTACTAATTACTTGCATTAAAAAAAGAATAGACATTCAGTCAGTGGAATACGCTCAAATAAGATCATTTCCAGACGAAAATAAACAGGTAAAATAAATTGCCAGGAGGGAAACCATTCGTTGATTTGTAACCCTCTATTAATGACTAATTTTACTACACTTTTAACTTAAAAAAACAAAAACAAATATCACGCCTAAAATGAATGTATTTTTACCAATTTACATTGCTAAAAACCTAAATGCTTAATAAACAATGATTTATTGTTATTTTATACCATTTGAAATTATCTTCACCATATATTAAATTTACGCCGTGAAGTATATTGTGTAACACTTATCTCGCTCTTTATTATATTCATCTGTATCTAAAAATAATAAAATAATAAATTTTTCGTATACGTTCTTATGGTTATAAAATATACTTGTTCTTATGAATTTTTAGTTTAAAATACCATTTTATCAACTCGAGTGTTAACGATTCATCGAAAATAAAATACCACTCCAACATATAAATACCAACCTCAAGAATTAATAATCTGGTTGGGAAGGGTTATCAAGAAGGGTTAGTTTTTCGACCTTGACTTTCGTTCGTGCAAGAACGCTTCTCCGCCATGGTGGCATAGTAAAAAAAACAATAATATTGCCATTTATTATTAAACTACTAACCTATACGAATATAATGCGCCCGGGTTGCGTGGCGCTTGTACAATGTGTACTTTAATGAATTCGACCTTGTCTAAGGTTAGCTTCATGAATTTCCACACACAACCACAACAATAGTATAATTATAACAGTTGGAGATATACGTGCATGATGTATATACTTATCTCCTAAAAATACTGTATATATTAATTTTATTGTTTCCAGTTTTACGTCGTGCATGTAAAAATATTTAACAAAAAATATCTAATCACAAACATTCGAGAAACGGAGGACAACACTCATTACGTAGAATTGTACAATAGACGCGCATTCGTTCGGATTTACCTTGTGATCGAAGAATTTGCAATAGTTTAGATAAATTATTATATACCTATAAATCTATGTAGGTAAATATATGTATAATAAAACGTTGGTATAACACTGTATTTGAAAACATATATCTACAATAAATTCAGGAGTTATGTGTGTTTGTAATAGAATTAAAAATTCCATAAACTATCAAAATCGGAATTTATCTATACCAGCGTATTATATAGTAATCAATTGTAATTTTAAATAAGTGATATGATAAAAACTATTTTTTTTTGTATAAAAAATAATTTAAACATTTGAATATAAAACTATTAAGATTTGTTTTGCTAATTTATTTGAATGGGATCAATTTACAATAGAAATTAAAATGTCGGAAAATCATTGACAATATTTAGTTTTGATAAAAACCTAACGATTATTTTGACCGTCGTCTTAGTACAGACAGTATAGTTGCGATGTAGTATAAAATGGTAAAATCGAAGAAATTAAACTATTAAAGATATTGTTATAATAATTTATTAGTAATTAATTTCAGAGCAAGAAGATACTCATAAAACGCTATCAAAAGATAAATAAAAAAAAGCTCCATTTTGTAATTTATATGGCACGTATTTACACTTATCGTCTTATGCGGTTATATTGTAAATAGAATCACGCGAATGTGCTGAAATGACGAATATCGTATTTGATCATGTCAAGTGTGTCAATAATTAAAAAAAAAACGTTCGTTATATACAAATCTTTGTTATTCTTATGCATAAATGTGTCTTCTTGAAGAAGTTGAATCAGACTTGAGTTTCAATTTTTTTCCAGAGGAACCAAGGGTTTAGGTAAAGATTATTTATGGGGGCTTTGATATATTTAGGTAATAACTATTTTCATTATTATCTATTAATTTACTAGCTGGGATTTTGGCAATGGGAGATAATTAACTCTCCTTACCTACGCCATTGAGGGAACCTTTCTTTAATGTTTGCAACCGCATTCACTTTAAAAAATGTTTGTATTAATTCAGCTTATTAATTACAGGCATATGCACGTACACGCTGTGTTGGAATTTCTTAAAAACCTGTTTTACCCTTAGTTCTCATCTTCTAACTTATTGTCATAATAAATACTAAGATAAAAAATTTTTATTCAAGCCAAAAAAAAAAAAAAATCAGTCTTAGCTAGGCCTACGTTACTTACAACAGTAATTGTAGCACGTTATACGATATTATCATATAATAATTACATGATAATAATATCGTATCACGTGCGAATATAAAATATGGAATCCTCGTTTGTGTCAGCAGTATATAACAAACAATTGCCGTCTATAATTGTATATACACTTTGTTTTCTATCAAATCTTCAATGTACCACTATATTACATCTATGTTTAAAGTATTTGAGAGAGCTACAGCATAATCATATTTTATTATGTAAATAACACTGAATTCAAATCTAGCGCTCCAACCCATTTACAAAATATTATTAAACATCCATAAGGTGTCGTGTGATCTATAGAAAATTTATTGTTGTATGCACCTACACGTGGTACAAAACATTTTTTTTTTGCAATGTTAATAATCTGCTCCATCACGACGACAAGAACTACTGTAATTTATAATATGTAATGCACTGCTGGACTGTGATTCGACAGAAGGGTAAGGAAGAAAAATAATTACGTGTCATGTGTAATATTATTAGCTTTATACGCTCAGAATATCGGTAAACAACTATTCGCTTATGATTTATGTGCGAAATGAAAAAAAAATTTGTTGTCCCCCTTGTGTGCACGGTGTGTTTATATCGTCAACAGGCCTTGTTTAGCATGTCGAATATACAACATAGGTTCATCGCGATTATTTTTGTGACACGAACACGTAACGTTTACACTTATTTTAACGTATGTATATATATATATATATATATATATTTATAAATTGGTATCTGCAGTGGCAGTCGTTTTTTATTTACTCATTTATTTTTTTGTATCTAAGTTAATAAATATAAAAAAATATTCTAATGTGATGTTCTCCTACAGAAATTTTTAATCTGTTTATATGAATATAAGGGTGACGTTTTCGTATCGGAAGTAAAAAATAAATTTAAAATGTTTATAAACGATATAGGTAACCCTAACCTCTTTACGTGAGTGGTATTGAAATACGTTTTCAAAACGCAATTAATCGTCATATTCAGTTTCTGCTTTTGAGCTTATAAACTGAAAAAATTTTAATATAACAAACAATTTTCACATAGTATAATAAGAAAATAAATAAAAATTGCTTTTTAAAAGCATATAAAAAAAGTACTTATCGCAAATATTTGCTACGATCGTAATGTTTTCATTGTACTATTATTTTTTAACCTCATTTAAACCGTTAACATAATTCAATAAATCAAAGTGCTCAAAATTATTAGTTTTCAACGCACAAAACTATTCACTGTCCAAACATCAGTACTTACAGGCTACAATATATAGTTAAATATAAACAACGCCATTAAAATGTCCTCTTTTTATGATTTTCTATCGAGTTTGTTTGAATAATAAAAAAAAAAAACTCATGACATTTTACTCCATTGTTTTCTTTTTCAAGGAACTATACACAGATATTAGTATTTAAAATTGTTCACGTTAGCGCCACCGTTGACTCTTCTATTCACACCAGCACGTCACGCGCATCGATCAAGTTTCTAATAAAGTTTTACTATTATTTTATTATTTACGCGCGTGTGCGTGTGTTATAATGATAATAATAATATAAAATGTGCCCTGCCATACCAAGGTTTGAAGATAATAATATTATCTTTTATCTATAAACCTTGGACATGTACGCCAGTCTACACAACACACACGCATTACACATACTATTATAATATTTATTTATCAAATTATGATTTTGATAAAATTTCCAAATCACGTTATCTAGCGATTAAAAAAAATGATTTCGACTTTTCGACAAAACCCTCTTTGGAGTTCAGACCCGGAATATGACTTCATGCAGGCCGTTTATTTATACACGATATTTCTGCCTTTCCTAATCGAATCATCTGTATAGGTGATCGCCGCCGGGTCGTTATCTCCAAATGGCGAACGTTTTATGTTACGATGAGTTTCGACTGTTTCCAACGTAATATTTTAATATAGATTATATAGAATATATATATATATATATATATATATATATATATATATATATATAGATTCCTGTCGTGCATATACGCGTCTACCACCCGCTCGTAGTGTAAAATAAATCCCAAACACGAAACGAGTGTATTCATATTATCATAGTGTATGTTCAGGGCGTGTATATACAGGGCGTTATAATCACAATGGTGTGCAAAATGATTAGTAATAATATGCCTTCTCGTTGACGAGAAAAACCGTGTTATTACAAAATCATATTCTATACGATCGTTTCGCGTATTTACAAATTTTGCAGGTCACTATTGATTCCTCGAACAATGTCATCCGTTCGAAAGTCGTAATTAAACTACGTATTGTTTTCAATTTTTTTTTTTTATACTTCTTTTGAATCGAAATTATTATAAGTTTGAATAATTAAAAAAGAAAATGAGTCTGTTGAATGGACAAAAGCGGATCTTTCTAAAATACTCGATCGACCTATTTGCTCGCGTTTTGTCGTTACTCGTAGCCGTCATCATTAGACAACATGGGAGGAAACACTAGGAGACCCTTAGGGTCACGACACACTACAGCGGTTTTGACGCGCGGTGAAAACGCGTGAGCATCACGCGTCAAAAACGCTAGACGAAAACACATACATACTCGTATTATTCGTATTTATCGTACAAAATCAAAGCATTGCAGGTGTATGTTTTTATACTAATTTTTTTGTCACTCGGTACCTTCGCGTCAAAACCGCTCTAGTGTAGCGCGACCCTAACAAATAATATATTATGGTTTGGCAACGGGTGGGCGATCCTCGCTTGGGCCGGTAACATTTTTGGCTGCTTAAATTATTTTGGGCCGATAAAATCAAAACTGAATAAACGTAAAAATTGTATATTTAGATTTGTATATTATTTGTATTTCTTTACTGATACTGAATAAAATAAAAAAAGAGTTAAATAGTCATTTGCAAAATTTTCGGCTGAATTTTCTATTTGCCCCGAGTCCGCCCCTGTTTGGCAATTGGATCTGATTTTGATATCTCTAAATGCAAGTCTATATCATAATAACCGAAGTGATTGAAGGACTTGTAATACCGACATTCCGGTTTTATTTTACCTCGTTCATGTGTTAGCACCGGCGTACGTATTATCTGTATATAATATATATATGCGGCCACATATAATTTTATACGGCGTTGCGCAAGCACAATAGATTAACGCGTTTCGACGAAAGTTAAAATATGTAATTCAAACATATATATGTATATCGACGTTAATGCTACTCGGTACTGCAATAATTAAAATATTTATATGATTTATATTAATGTACAGCATTAGGCGACATAGGTATTTATGAATCACGGGAGTATAATTTGCTTTGGAGACGCGTTCGATGCGATTTACAAAATATTGCAAATTTAACGTGGGAATTAATGCAACATTTTTATGTCGATAAACTACGCGGTGTAGAACTATGTTTTTTGACTCTTATAGTTTTTTTAAAAAGTCCCCGTATATTCATTTTTTTAATTGTATAGAATAACGAATACGTCCGTTTAGTTACGAACATTTGTTACAAGTGTTATTTTTCCCGATTTAAAATTGTTGCGCGGAGATATCGAATGTCACATTACGTTTGAAATACTCTGTATATGCTGTGAGCGTGTATTAGATAAGATGTATAAAGTTATCTTCGAGTTTTGTTATAGCATATTATAATGTATAGTACTGCGGAGTACACAACTTTCGACAGTGATTATAATTCTGGAAACGCTTGTACACGCACTGTACGCCTCGGGCCACACGTGTCTATCAATACAATCGTCTCTAATTACCGTCACTCGCGAACGTTTTGTGTGCGCAATTTTTCAAGGTGCGAATATTTAATACGAAATTATGTGTTTTTACCTATTCCCGATACATAATGACTTCTGAACCTGGCAGTCTATGCTAGTTGAAAAACAACTGTACTTTAAAACCATATTCGTCGATATTGTGTTTATGACAGTAAGGCGCAGTGCATTTAGAATAATGCAAGAAATATTGTCTTTGAAAAGTCTTTCCTTTCAAGAATAAAAATAAATGCTACGCCTTTTCCTAATTAAATTTTCATTCTTACGCCATTATTATTAATATTTTTATATCCAATTCATTCGCCGTCGTACTTTAATTTTCAATTGTGTTCAAATTGTGCGGTTACCACGTCTACAATGATTTGACGTACCGTACTCGTATTATTAATACAGCTGTTCGTGATATATGTTTTGACTCGACTCCATGAAATCATTCGATTTTCATAGAATACATTTTAATCCGTTTCATTTTGAGTTTAATACAGATGTATTCGACAAAAATATGAGTGATAATATTGTTGGTTATTAGGTTTTTTCTCCGAACCTTCCTATCTATTATTATTCTGCGGCAGTGTAAATATGCTATTAAAATGAATTTAAAATATTATATTCATTCAATTATAAAAAGAACCGGATGGGCCTCGCTCTGCTGTACAGTTAGGGGTGGAGTGCACCTCGCTTATAGGATAGGTCATTATTATAATGGATTTGTTAAATTTGAATGCAATGATAGATATCATTGTATACGAATAACGATTCTGAACGGAGTTCATATGTTAGTCTAGAATATAATACAATGTTATTTATAAATATTATATAAGTATATTTTATTTTTAAACGAAAAATTTAGAAAAACCGAAAATTTAAATTGTCTATAAATAAGTCAAAATATGTCAAAATACTTTGAAATTTTAACCATGTATAGAAAACGTCAATATAAGGATATAATGATAATTTCAAGTTGTTGCGGTTTTTCGTTTTTGAGTTAGGGCATTTTAAAAAAACCGATATCATTTGTCAGTCTAGAACATTCTACATTATATTATATTTTACATGTAATTTTATGTCAATATTCGATGTTCAAACGCTTATAAAAAAAAATTGTGCCTATGGATTTTAATAATTTTTGAATGACATTAAGAACTACTTCTGTGGAATCTTCGATTAAATTTTCAAGTATTTTGTAGAAGCCAAATTTTTTTTATCACCGATTATAAAAATAAAATGTAAAAAAATCGAATATTTTAAATGACTATAAGTGGCTTAAAAATCAATATAATATTTTGAAAAAAATATTGCATAAAAGAAATACCAATCTTAACAGCTGGTAGAAATTTCAAAAATCTGCGACTTATACTTTTTGAATTATAACAAATATTTAAAATCGTCTGAGAATAAATCGCTATTTTATGCAATTTCGTAAATATTTAAATTTCAAACAGTCGTACAATTTTTTCCTCTTAGTCTGGTAGAAATTTTTTTAAAGATTTTTGAAGAGTAGCTCATAGATAACCTAGTGTTAAAATTTTGAACCTTAAGTATGAACAAAAAAAATTTTATAAATTTTTATCTACAAAATAACATGCAAATTATCGTGATTTTTACACATTTTATACAAATTTGAGAATTAAGGGCTTATAAAAAAAAATTGAGTTAACCAATCACCAATATTTTTACGTTACGATAAGTTTAACTTATTATAAACCTAGTATAAAATTTTCAAGAGTTTTCGCTCAATCAATTAAATTTTATAGATGTTTAAAAACAAAAATTTAACAAAAATCGAAAATATAAATTGTCTAAAAATAAGTCAAAATATGTCAAAATACTTTGAAATCTTAACCATGTATAGAGAACGTCAATATAAAGATTTGGTGAAAATTTCAAGTTGTTGCGGTTTTTCATTTTTGAGTTAGAGCATTTTAAAAAAAACCGATATCTTTGTCAGTCTAGAATATTATACAGTATATTATATTTTACATGTAATTTTTTGTCAATATTCGCTGTTCAAACGCTTATAAAAAAAAATTGTGCCTATGGATTTTAATAATTTTTGAATGACTTTAAGAACTACTTCTGTGGAATCTTCTATTAAATTTTCAAGTATTTTGTACGAGCCAAATTTTTTTTATCACCGATTATAAAAAAAAAATGTAAAAAAATCGAATATTTTAAATGCCTATAAGTGGCTTAAAAATCAATATAATATTTTGAAAAAAATATGACATAAAGGAAATACCAATCTTAACAGCTGGTAGAAATTTCAAAAATCTGCGACTTATACTTTTTGAATTATAAAAAATATTTAAAATCGTTTGAGAATAAATCGCTATCTTATGCAATTTCGTAAATATTTAAATTTCAAACAGTCATAAAATTTTTTCCTCTAATTCCGGTAGAAATTTTTTTAAAGATTTTTGAAGAGTAGCTTATACATAACCTCGTGTTAAAATTTTGAACCTTAAGTATGAACAGAAAAAATTTTATGAATTTTTATCTACAAAATAACTTGCAAATTATCGTGATTTTTACATATTTCGTATAAATTGGAACTTTGAGCACTTATAAAAAAAAATTGTGACTTACGATTTTAGATTTTTTTTTATCAGTTAAGGAACAACTTATAAGAAACCTTGTATTAAATTTTCAAGATTTTCTAGGTAGCCAAAAAAATTTTATCGTTATTTAAAAAAAAAATACTTAAAAATATTGAAAATTTCAATTGTCTATAAATAGCTTCATAAAAGTCAAAATACTTTGAAAATTTAATGGTGTATAGAGAACGCTAATCTAAACATTTGGTGAAAATTTCAAGTATTTACATCGATTAGTTTTTGAGTTATAGCAAAATAAAAAATTTGATTATGTCAAAAACTGGTTTTGCGTAAAAACTCCCGTTTTTCCCAAATTTTTTTATGGTTTTTCCCGTCGCATTTAAAAAATATTGGAAATTTTTAACTTTTGACCCCCCAAAGTACCAAATAGATTCACTTTCCTTTCAGAAAAGTTGCTACATAAGGCAATCGAAGCATTTTTACTGCCCCAAAACGTGTCGACAGACACAAAAAAAAAAAAAAAAAAAAAAAAAAAAAAAAAAAAACACACATCATTGTAAAATCAATACATTCTTCACTCCGTTCAGAATCTAAAATTAAGTGAATGAGATTAAGTACCATTAGTTCGAATAAAAAATTGTGTTTTTCAAATAATCCCTAAAAATGTATATATTTGTAGAAACTCCTATTACAAACGTTCAAATTATTTACATCCAAACATCCAAAAGACAAATTAGCAATCAATTTGGGCTTGTTAAATTAAAACGGACAAGTCAATACAATGACGTCTAGACATAAGTTAGTAGTTAACAATTAATAAATTTTACATTTCAATTTTAAAGTAAGTACATATAAAGGAAAAATATTAACCTTAAGTAAAGTTTTATTATCTTATTTGTTTTTTACTTATAGCACCTGGATTGCATTATAACGTAACTTTAGTGATTTTAGTTTCACAGCTAGGTAATAAAAATTTTGCTGTACATTAAATTTTAGCAACACTATGTAGTTATACGAACGCGTTAACTATTTATTCTATTTCAAACGTGATAAAATAAAAATATTAAAAACGTTTTTGTAGTTTAAACTAGTTATAAAAATTAACCAAAATATAAATCGGAGTAATTTGAATAGTGATATACTTTTAAAAGTTAATAAATGAATTAACTAGTTAGGTTGGAAAATATTAGAAAATTAGTCTTTAAACAATTCTAAATACCAGTTATTATTCAACCGTAATATATTATAATAAAAATTGTAGATTTTTTTGTAAAACTACTCTACAATATGCTGGTACTTTTTCAGATGCACGCCACGTGTTTTATACACATGCGTCAACATTTTTTTGACAATTTTTGGGTAGGGCAAATTTAGGAATAACGATGGTGGACGAACTTCAACGCGTCGTTGGTTTATTAATAGATACCGGTATATATTCGTGATTGTATAATATAACGCGTGAAGTGCCAAAGTTTATTACCATGCGCATTTAAATAATAGTATTATTTTTATTTACACAACTCAGGCCTAAACGGTCGGAAAAAATTAAAAATTAAAAAGAAAAAACAAATTAGTGTGTTGTTTGTCCCATCGGCCTTGGCTGAATTGCCGTGGAATATTATTTTAAGAACATTAAAAACGTCCACGGCGATTGGCAACGGATCAATATATTATGTGCGACCACGTTTCAGCCAATCGCCAATGGATATTTTGCATATTTTATTATTAAAATTTTTCTCTAAATTTTTAACATATATTATGTACTTATTTAATGTATATATATATATACTCATATACATTTGTGGGTGTATGTTATATGTATTAAGAAGGAGTCTTTCGGTTGTTTTAAATATTTAACATTTTTTTTAACTTTATTTCTCAAAATCCGTCTCGGCGAAGATGGTATAAGTTGGTTAAGCAGTGGAGGTCATGCCAAATCGGGTTCTGAACGAAATTAACTTACCTTTAAGTTAAATACTACATTTTAGTATGAGATAATTATTTGTGGGTATTAAATGTAGAAGTAAGTATACTAAAGTTCGGTTTCCATTTTGGAATATTGACCTATGAAATTATTTATGTATATTTTACATAATACAATAAATTTCTAACAGTCAAACGTAATTATACTATATCCACTTTAAGTATTAAATATTTGTGCGAATTGCTATTTTTTTTAAATTTATAAATCTTATACGGAAAAATAAAAGAAAAATATCAAATAATAATGTTTCAAACGTGTTACTTACTAGTTAAGTTGAGGGTTTAAAGTTGAAAATGTAAATGTAATGAGAAACAACAAAAACTTGGATATTTTGTAAACACACATGCAAATAGGTATTTGATATACATGCGGGGCTCTGAATCTAAGGGTACGTATTAGGGGGGCCGTTTCGCGTGTCGCTACTCACCGGTAATACTACGAAAACGTATAATGAAAAAAGGGTCACTTAAAACAACAATTTTTATTCCAACCATCGGAATTACGTGTTATATTATATGTGTTATATTATGTGTTGCTCTCGTATAAAAATATAAAGAATATCGGGGTAACCACGGTGGTGGCGGTAGCAGCGAAAATAAACGAAATGCGCGCGCGCGGGTACACAAACACGCACGCACGCACGTGAAATACGGCTCATATTATATATATTATTGCGATTTATGTCATTATATTAGTTCGACCTTCGGCCACGATACGAACAATGGTTGTAATAACGATGCCAAACATCCTGGTTAGGGCTGAAACGGTTCTATTCTAGAATACACACATACACACATAATATAAGTATATAGATACATCTGTGGACGACGCGAATAATATATAGGTTAGGCCGTTTTAAACCGTAGCTAACGCCGCATGATGCGACTATAATATATACAGCCACTGTTGCTCTTCCATAGCGTTATGTCACATACCCTATTATTATTATAATTATTATTATTGTTATTATTACTATGTTTACTTTACCTACATATCGATTTACATAAGTAATACATTTACATACGTTTGATATGTACAACAGCTATATAGCTATACAGCGAGTATACACTTATTCCGAATAACACTCACGTGTGGGCAACCGCGATACGTATGTTCGTTACTATATTATATTATATATTGTACGTACAAACCCATACACATGATTACATATACCTGTGTACGGCATATACCAATACCTTGGTAGTTGGATGTTAATTAGTTGGGTCGACCCATGCGGATATTATTATTCAGTCTCGCGGTAGGTGTATATGCACGTCATGCGTTACCAGTTAGTACACCGCCACCGTGCGTCGTCGCGTGTCGCAAACAAATGCTTCGTCCGCGTATACTAAATTCATGTTCAGTTAACGTGAAGTGCACCTATACTTGTAACTTTTAAATCATAATAGTATTGGGTATAAACGTGCTTCTGTTATTTAAAAGCTACAATATAATAGTGATAATATATTTTTATCACTGTGTGTCTCTAAAATAGCTATATTTTTTGGCTTTTCTTGTCGCGTACATTTTTATGGATTCTTAATTGGGTAGGCGGAATAATATTTATTCGTAGTCAGACTCAAATGTCTGGTTCAATCATTCGAATCAAATGTTCACAAACGTATCGTAAGTATTTAAACATCATCATGATATCTATATTATTCATACCATCTAAAATTGCAAACAAGTTACCGTTTAAGAAAGTCTCGAAGAATATTTATTTAAAATACAATTTTTACATAATTAAAATATCTACTGTATTTTATTTTAAATTATTCCCACACTGATGATAGAATCTTACAATACGACAACCGAAAAGACATCCTTTGGATTTTTAATCAACGAACTTTTACATTTCATGATGCGTGAAAAATAATATTTTTAATGGGTAGTGGGTAAATAATATATTTTTTTTTAACTGAAGTCACTTATATGTTATTTAGTCTAGTGCATTCATGTTGGACAACAATTTCCTCGATTTATCTATTAGTTGTTACGTTTAAGTTTAGTTACCGGATGAATATTATACATACATGGTATAGCACCGATTATATAGATAACTTCTGTTTTCTACCTCCGGTATTGTTTTATCGTCCACAAATGGCGCCAGTTCTTGGAATAATAAAACATTCGTTAGCTTGTTCCATGATAACGACCTTTGCACATACTCACACATTAAACATGCGCTCATTTCTGTATTTGTTATAGGTCAACGAGTTGAGGCATTCGGTGATGCCGCTGCCACCACATTATTTTTTTCTACGTCGACCCTATCAATATATTACAAATTATAATACAATATAAATACGCGCATACATTATAATATAATTCATGATGTTTGTGTAATATTGTTTTTCTCGATATCGATTATTGTACCTATTTGTACGGGGTTAGCTGGATTTATATAAGAATTAGACCTACCATATTATAATTAGTTAATATCTTATGGCTATGTAATGCCTTGTGACGGTCACAATACCTATATTATGCCCGCGAGAATTATAATTTAATGTATATTTCATTCGTAGTTTATAATTTAGCCTTTGTCCTATGCCCTTTAGATATCACTTTATTCTATTCGTATGAAAAAAAATAATTAAAAGTTATCGTAACGATTTATAAATAAATTGTATGCAATTTTATCCATGAAAATGTGTACCTATTGAATAAGGACGTTTAAAACTATGACGTGCTCGGGTCACGGGTGCGAATATAAATCAAAGTTATAATTTTATTACATCGTATATTAAAATCAACCGATGCTAACAAAACAAGGAACAAATACATTTACTAACGAATAATCGGTCCCCATCATTTTTATAGTAAACAGTTTAGGAAAATATATGTAATTATATGTATACATATGTTCACTGAGTATAATATATTGATTTATAAATACCTATATTAAGTACTTATAATATTCGTACTGATAGATCACGTATAACATGTATAATTTATTATTTTCTAGAAATCGCATCAAGATGCATATTGAGGTTAGCGTTGCGTTGAACTTTGTGATCTCGTACCTATACAACAAACTACCCAGACGTCGAGTGAACATTTTCGGCGAAGAGTTAGAAAAGTGTCTAACCGAGAAATTCGCCGGTCATTGGTACCCGGAGAAGCCGTACCGCGGCTCAGCGTATCGATGTATCAAAACGGGATCGCCGATTGATCCGGTGTTCGAGAAAGCATCCCGCGAAAGCGGCGTGGCCATCCAAGACGTTCTGGAAAACTTACCGCAAGACTTGGCCGTATGGGTGGACCCAGGTGAAGTGAGCTACCGTATTGGCGAGAAAGGAGCTGTGAAAATTTTGTACAATGAGAACAGCGGTGGTCTCCAGTTTGACACCCATGACGACAGAACCGCTGACAGAGAGGTACGTTAGCGTTATTTTTTCCATTATTTCCCTTTTTTTATACTTAAAATAGCTTAAATACTGTCTCAAAAATGAATTCGGTGATCGAAGTGTTACTATATATAGGATTCGTATTTGAACAGGGTTCCAGCTCATTTACTGTTATAATGCGTTAGGTACATAATATTATGTTTATGAGATTGTTGAAGTACAGTACTACAGCAGAGGACGGGTAAAATGAAAATATATTAAAAAATAAAAATAATTTATTTTCGTGATGGAAAATCACATGGAAAGTCCACGGGGAATTTATCCATGTCATCATATATGTATATAAATATATATATAACATATTATACTGTAATACACGCAGAAAATATTATAAATGAAAGTTTAAAACTATTTGAGTGGAGGTATTATATGTGCTCCTCCGCGTGCGCACGCGTGCTTTTATGTATTTATGCTGTGTATACACGTAGTATAGAAGAACAACAATACTGCCGAAGTTAAAACGTTCAATCCCTATTGCACATATATAATATGTGTTGTATTATTTGGTTACGAGAGGGTTGGGTCTCCGAAATAAAGCTAGTAGTGTGTGTTTAATCTGTAACCGTATTTGGATGCAACCGAGAACGAGAGTTATTTTGTTTTATAAATATATATATATATATATAAGCGCGTCCAAATACTTAGTGTAGAAATAACCTTTTATATAATACTACCAAAACTTTCTTTATATTATATTTCTCTATTATGCAAATGTGTGTACAACATAGTGAATCCATAAGTCGAGCGAGGAGTGGCAATCCGTTCCTATGACAAGGGACACATATATTCTCAGCAAACGTCGTTGTTTAATTTTAATTATTAAATTGTTTTATACTCGATGTAATGAAGGTTTTATAGCATATTGCGTAAATATGATTTAAATTACTAATGATCACTTTGGGTAGTGGATTTCAAACGTGAGCAATATAGGCGAGAAAAGACCTTTTTATAAATGTTTTTCATCTAAATCGAGATCTGGTCTCGCCGTTAATCGTTACCCCCAAAACCGACTTAAGGCGACTGTAAATTACATCGATTGAAGTGTTGCATGTCTAAAAATCTATGTGTGTAATTAATGATTGTTGTGTTTCGTTTAGGTCATCAAAACGTTCAACCCCGAAGCTCAATGTTTCCGGCCTATCGACTCGGTTGCGTCCAGCCTAAGTTCATTGAGCATTTCACCACCGGACAAGTGTTCGGCAGGTTCTCCGCCTCTGGGCAGTGGTTCCAACAATTCGTCTCCGACTCATCTCCATCATCACCTCCAACAACAGCACCAGCAGCAGCAGCAGCAGCAGCAACAACAGCACAATCCGTTGTTGTTCAGCAAGCCATGCGGAGGCGGTGGCGGTGGGAGCAGCAGTAGCAGCAGCAGCAGCAGTAGCAGCAGCAGCAGCAGCAGCATCAGCAGCACGAGCAACGGCTGCAGCAGTCAGCAAGCAGCACAGCAACAGCAGCAGCCACGGAGTCCAAATGATTGCGGCCCGGTCGCAGTGGTCACGGCCACGGCCGGCGGCGCTTACGTGCCGTGTCGGCAGCCGTCCGCGCCACTGACGTTCACCACGGCCTCGTTCGCACAGACCAAGTTCGGCAGCACCAAACTCAAGTCCAACAACAAGCGAGCTAACAGGTTTCTGTTAACTGAATTTCTAGACAAGTAGGCGAAAACGTTTTGACTATGGGACCGTGGTGTGTGCGTGTGGAGGGGTGCTCGGACAGCGTGTGGATACGTCGTAATGCATTTTACGCATTCGATTGATGACGATGTGTATGAGAGCGTGAAAGGGTTAAACGTGCGTTAGTGCAGCGCGAGTAAAGGGGGGTTATACCAGGTCGCGGACGTCGTGGAATAGTTGGCTCGCCAGCCAAAAACGAGAGGACCGCCGCCGCCGCAGAATACGGTCCGAGCGAAGTAGATGCAGCGAGCGGCACTCGTTCTACTCGTTGAAACGCCCTGTACACACGAGCTGGCTGCAGTATTGCTGTGTGCACAGCATCAATGCAGTTTGAGTGAATGTGTGTGCGCGCGTGAGTATGTGTGTTGGCCATTACGGCTACGTGCGCGTGTATTAGCGTACCGTTTTTCTTTTAGAGGTTACGCAATCCGTGTCCGTTCATTGCAAAACGACGTCATTGAGTGTGTATGTGTATATGTACGTACCTCGCGACTGCGAAAGGTGTCGAATGAACCGCAATCGCAAAAACAAACGCGTATAATCGTGACACATGGCACACAAAAAGCTTGTGGGTAATTTTTTTTTTTTTGATTATTAAACGCTAGACATCCGTGTGACGTGATAGACTGAGTAGAAACACAATCTGAACCGGGTGTTTAGGTTGTCTTGTTCTATCCTGGCGCATTTATTTGAGAGGTTCGATAAGAAAACTTCAATCGTCCTTACAATTTTGGGAGCACACTAAAAATAGATACTTTATTTGTTGACCTTAAAACAAAATCTTTAATTTGGATATGAACTTAAGGAGGCTTAACTTAAATAAGCGCGTACACAAAGAATTATTTGGAGTTGGGTTTTAGGTTGTACACTTTCATACTTATATAATCAATAAACCACTTTTACTCTATAAAAACCGAGAGGAAACGAATGCAGTAAGAGTGGTTATGAAGATAGACGTTGAAGGGAAAAGAGGAAGAGGAAGAGGAAGACCAAAAAAGAGATAGTTGGAGACTATGGAGAATGACATGAGGGCTGTCGGTGTGTGCATAGAAGATGTGATTGATCGAGTGAAGTGGAAGTGTAGGACAAGGGTGGCCGACTCCAAGTAGTTGGGAGGAAGGCGAGGCAGAAGAAGAAGAAGAAGAAGACTCTATAAAAACACATTTAATCATTTTCCTGAATTTCGGGATGAGAGGGGGTTGAGCCTTTCATACCCCCTTTGGATACGCGCCTGAACTCAAGAGATAAGTTGTCGCTTCGGGTCAATTTACATTTTTCCAAATGGTTATCATAGAAATAAATATAGTTGATAGTAATTTATGCATATTCATGTATATTAGATTCCAATTAATAACAACTGTTCACAGAACTTTCGAACAGAATTTGATTGGCTTCGTTAGCTGCTGAAGATTGGTTTATGATATATGGTTTATCCTCGGTATCGATGGTGGATCAATTTATTGATAACTATATATAATCACGTATTAATAGTTCTTATTTAATGATACCGTGATGTCTAAAATCGCTCTTGGACTAAAAGACAATAGAAAATAAAATTAACCCCGATCTTTATTCTAAATTTCAATACTATTGGATTTTCACCTCATCCGCCTACTAATTTATCCATGTTGATAATATTTTATTTATAAAGATATGGACGCCCTTATAGGCAATAATTTAATTTTAAATCGTTCAAAGTCACTATTAGGCTCAAAGTTATCATGTCATTATGTCATTTTGGTCAAACTATTGAATAAAAAACATGAACTTTGAAACATACCATGTACATAAATTATTCGGTACGAGTAGGGAGTATTAAATAAATTTATTCGCGTTGTATTTTAATATTGAAGACTTGTTTTAAACAAAATTATATTAATGAGCCGTTACCATGTATATTGTTTTTATTTTCTTTGCAACGTAAAAAAGGATGAAAACCCAACCCATTGCACTGTGGTCTGTTCGTGCGTAACATAATATAATATGTAGCGTTAAAGCCTACACTCAATACGTTTTACAAATTATTTTTTACGCTGCGTTACGACTGTATAGCATATGCGGGAAAACGGTACAGGTGTGCGCGGATTGAGTATGTTGTGCGAACTTTGTAATGTACACACATAACGCACGTTTTCGTAGTAACCTATATTATATTATACTAGCGACGGACAGCGAGTTGTTTTTTTATGCCACGACACGCGCGCGGCTAACCAATCGATCCGTCGCATTTATCACGCGGCGATTCTCCGAAAATAATAATCAATAATGGTCGCAAGCACGATTATTTAGCACGAAAAATAATTATAGATAGAATATTCTCGCGATCTCGATGCACGTCACGCGGTTTAAGAACAATATTTCAACAGTGTAAGAATAGAGGGAGGGGATGTAGCTCTTATGGAAACTTTGAAACCCACTAGCGAGTCTTGTGAGATTGCATGAGTTCTTCCTACAGTACTGAATGTATTTGATTACAGTCGTAATGTACGCAGTGTATTTGTAGCGAGCGTTTTGGGGCACACTGACTTGTGATCGGTTCGATCATGTATACGAGTGTTTCACCGAAAAGTCAACGTCCGAGGACTGACGTTCGTTTCGTTGTTCACAGGATGTCGCCCACCGAATTCGCCAACTATATCAAGCAGCGAGCAGCGATGCAACAGCAGCAGATGGTAGTGGGAGCCGGCGGCGCGGGAGGCCAACAACAGCAACAGCGGCCGGTGTCGCCGGTGCAACACCATCGGGGAGGCGGCGGTGGCATCGGTAGCAGTAGCATTGGTGGTGGCCAGAACGGCGATGTCGCGTCCAATTACTTCTTCCAGCAGCAGCAGTATAATCAAGGGGGAAGCGCGGGCTACCAGAGGCCGCGGCAGTCCAACGGCGGCTATCACCGGAACAGCGGTAACATGACCACAGCGGATTACGTGCCGCAGCAGTTGCAATTCGCCAACGGGGGCGGCAGTGGTGGCAACGGCTGGCACAACTACGGCGGTGACTTCGGGCCGCAGCACTTCGGCGGTTCGCCCATGGGACCGTTGTCGCCGGCCAATTACGGCATTCAAATGCAATCGGCCGCGGCCCCGGTAGTCCAACAGCAGCAGCAGCTTCAACAGCAGCAAAAGATGGACAGCAGCTACAATGCTATGGGACTGGGCTCGTCGTCGTCATCGTCGTCGTACAGGTCTAGCCCTTACCAACACTTGTTGGTGGCAAATTGATCGGTGCGACGATGACGAGACGTTAGAAAGCGCCCACTTTTGCTTCAATCCCCTATTTCTAACTCCATTTGCCCTCGGACCCCCACATAACGCCATCGTTCTACGGTCGACGATCGCGCCCCCCACCACCCTTCATCCGCCCACCTTGTTGTTATTATTGTTATTATATACACTCGCATATTATATATATATATATTTATGTGTGTGTATACATATGATATATGTATACGTCAGTATGAATATATTATATATCTATGTATGTTATGTACATGTCAGAAATCCCTTTTACGCGCCTTCCCCTTTTCTTTTCCAGGAATCACGAAAGATATTTAGAGTTTATGTCCGTTTTATTTTTTTCTACCTCTTTCTCTTTCGTTTTATTTATTCTCTATACTTCTTTTTACACAAATATATATATACATAATATAAGTAATATAATATCGTCACGTAGATCCGGGCTTTAGGTACCTTTCCATGCCCACCAAGATCATCATCTGAAGATGATATTAAAGCATGTTCGATGATTTCTGTGCATGATATATTTATATTTATTCTCTTTTTTGACGGAATTTTAAAAATATTTAGTTTTCCCCGAACGCTACCATCGCAGTACTTACATTGTGTTGTACATAGTGACTACTGTGCATACATAATGACATATTTTTAATTTTCTTTGAAAAACAAAAATAATTAATACCTACACATATTTAATAAGAGAAAATTATCGAAATAACATTTACTTTGATACAATATATGTATATATACGTGATTCATCACCGCAAGTATTATTATTAGTTTTTTTTTTTTTTATACATTATTTTTCTTTTCTTATTTTTGACTAAAACTTTTTAATATTTTTAAATTAATGCATATATAAATTTATTTTTTTTAAGCAATTTATGACTTATCATACAGACTTAATGAGACGTTTTTTAAAATAAAATATTTTTACCAATGAGAGGATTAGACCTTAATTTATATAATAAATAATAAAAATAATGCGTATAGAATCCAACGATAATAATTAAAGATACTTTACGGTTAGGTTAACGATATTTATATACTTATTACTCGTATACTATAAACAAATACATTTGATAAAAATTTAATTTATCCATTATATTAACGTGTTATGATTAAGAAATAAGTGTTATATGAACAGAAAAAAAAAATTATAACTGTAAAAATTAAAAAAAAATTCTTTTTATAAAATCGATTTTAAAGTAAAAAATATTTATAAATGTAGAATCTCCCAACCTATATCCCTTTTTCCTTTAGAGTCATCACTTTTTTCGATTTGCATGCTCTTACATAATAAAAATAATGATAATTTCTAAAACTGGAACAATCTAATCGCAATAAATCATGGAATATGTATATTTTAAATATAAATAGTTATAATATTGTAAATTGGCCTAGAAAATACGTAAAACAAAATATAATAAAATGTATTGTTTAAATGTCATTTTGTAGAAATGTAGTAAATTTATTATGACAATATTAAGAAACTTATAAAATAAATAAAAAATTGTTATACTGGAAAATTTATCGATGGATCTCGCCAGTCATAAACTTGTACTTGCATTTTGCAATATAGATCGAGGTTTACTTAAAAAAAATCATTATAATTATTTTTTTCATACTATATATTATATATATTATACAATTTTAATAATTGCATGCGATTTTTTTTTTTTAATTTTTGAAGCTTTAAATTAAAAGTTTTATTTAGTAAATGTTTTATTATAATTTTTTAACTTATTTGGTATTTTTTTACTCTTTATATACATATGAAAGTTATGAAATACTTGGGTTTTTTTAGAGTTTAGAAACTATTATTTTTAAGTAGCGAAATTATCGTCGTAGTAAGTTTTCTTTTTTTATTTAATTATAATATTATATATATATATATATATATTCATAAATATAATATATACATAATATATTTTTTTTGTGATTACAATTTAAGCCGTAGGGCATTCTACTAAAAATGTAACCTACTTGCATATATATATATATATACATATACATATATGAAAAATTGTATTTTTTACTTTGCACTTTTTTTTTTAACAAGCATATTGAGCGAGATGTTCGTTTGACGTGCAACAAACTTTTCGTGTTGCAATTACCTAATAAATGTATGTTATTACGTACTCTAACAACGTTATTATGTAATAATATAGTATATTATATTTTAAGGCGTTTATTATTATAATTGTAATATTTTTTTTGTCTGTTACCCAATATATCGCAGCGTACCTATATATGAGTATGTGTAAACACTTCCCCTCGCCCTCACGTCCCGATAATAAATTAATTAGTCGTAGTATTATAAAAATAATAATAGTTTTAAGCGTTTTTCGTTCCACTGTCTTCCAACGGGAAATACCTCAATTGATATGTGAAAAAATCGTCCCACAGCCTTCCCCAAAAAATAAATATATTTATATATAAAAAAAAAAACTTAAGAAATTATTATATAAAAATAGTACATTTAAAATAAATATGAAAATAAAACAAAGACTGTTATATACGATGTGTAAACCGTAATTTTAGCTATCAGACTTTTGTAGTGTATAAGACAGCCTAAAATAATAATAATAATAAGCGACTGACAATTTTCCCTCTCAAAAGTATGTGTTGTTTTTTCGTTTTACACATTATATATTATACATAGTTTTCGATGATTTTTCTACACTAGTTGACAAACATTACCGATCGCGTGCGTATAAATAGGTATTTCTGTACTTCAATGTTAATGTTACAATAATACATATGTGTCCTGTGAACACATCAACCACGCGTGGCCGCGATAAAACGTACGGTGCCTGGGGGTGTGGCGTAGGAAATTCGTTGATGAAAAATCAACCGTTGCCGACCCTGGAAAAGAAGTCGATGTTTTGTTTTTCCTACATTAATTTCCGACTGACCAATGAACCATTATTGTTTTAAAACCGATTGGTTATCGGCATCTACACGTATGTAAGAAAAGGATTCTATTGTAGTGAAATATTTTTAATAATTTAACACTTCATTTCAATAATTCAGCAGATGATATGTTTTTTTTCGTCTATTTGAAATTGCATAATGGTATACTCTAATATTTATAAATGCGTTTAATTTTTTACACAATAAGATAATCGGTCTACACATTTTGATCCATTGCTTTCGTACTTCAATAACATTAAGTACATATTTTTAATTTCGGATTACAAAAAAATCTCTTCCGCATAGTAGTTAATATTACATGATTATTCGATTGTTTTGTTGGTCGACAACGGTTTCTTCGGATCTCCCTCAACACAATGCATATCATATATTGGTCATCATAACGATGGTCCTGTAACTGGATCATCAGTGCAATCGGTGGAATTGCGTTGCTGTTCGATGCCAGTTAAATTTCCTACTTGATCAATACACACCGATTGCTTTAATTGTTTACCGGGATAAATAAAAAAAAAAATTAAAAAAATTATTTGTCGTCCCGTGATCGAGAATGATGTTATGAATATAATAATATAAATCGAGATTGAGAAAGTTTTTACTTTTTTTTTTCAACAATATTTTCGTATGGAAAACCAATTAATAATAATAATAATAACATTTAATTTGAGATAACAGTATACGTGAGTCAATGCACCGCAAATAAATTCATTAATTTTATGATAAATTACATATAATAATTACACGTTGCGCGCATACACGTAGGACGACGATTATATGATATACATTGTAATGTAATATTTACCAATCATTGTATTGTTTTAAAGTTCAAAGCATAAAAATTTATATTACTACATAAGAGTTAATTAATAAAATGCTTATATTTTTTTGACAGAAAAAAAACTGAATCATTTTTTTATCAATATATTATTATAACAATTATTATAACAAATATTATATAAACGCGATAAATATATATGTATAAGTACGGGAGTATATTTAAAATGATACATGTAGACATTTTCACTCTATTTTTTCTATTTTTAATCATATCAAAAAAGAATATTGTTTTTGAATCTTTAAAAATCATTTAGACTTAATCAATTATATTTATACATATGTTATTATATTATATACAAAAGTAATATTTATTGTACATAATTTTTGAGTAAATTATGTTAAAATTATTTGTAAAAATTTGGTGTTGACCAAATTCTCGGTGTTACAAGTTACCTAAATAGCGTAAAGAAAAGATAACTGTTGAAATTAAACAATATATGTTTCAACAGTTTTTAAAATTTAGGATTTTTTTTTTTGCTTTTTTGATATATTAAAAGTATATTATAAAATAAAAATACAAACATATATATATATATATATATATATATATATATATATATATATATATAACATATAAGTGTGTATTTTATAATTTTGTTTTTACATAATTATAATCTAAAATAATGGCATAATTATTTAAAATAATCTAACTATAGTTGTTTGAACATTTTTTAATATATAATGAAATTCAATGAGAAAAATTTTATTTTAATGATAATGTTTTGTTACATAAAAAAATTCAATAAATAATATTATAAAAGAATCAAATTTGTTTTGTTTTATATTAATATTTGTAAACCGTTCAATACAATTTTTAACAGATTTATAGTTTCTATTGTACAATAATTCTAAAACTAACAAGAAATAAGTGTACAATATAATTAAAGTTGAATTAATGTAAATATGTTACAATGTAAACTAATTGAATATCAGTAAAACAAGGAAATCATTTTTATTTTAAAACAGAATGTATGAATATAATACAAATAATATCCATTTAAAAGAAGAGACTAAGGGTATATCTTAGATAAATATTACTAGATAGAAGTAAAAAAAAAAAAAAAATAATGGATTTCATTTAATCCAATTAGGTATAGACAGTCTTAACATAACAAAAATATAAAAAAATATAACTTATCTTCATACATTAAAAGTAAGGTACACACTGATTAAACCACTTCCACTTTTTTTCACTAGATGAGCCTTGTTGATTATTAGCTACATTAAAAAAAAAAATAAATAAAAAAATAAAAGTTGAAACAAAAATATCCAATAAAATAAGGCAATTCTCATACATGTAACAATAACATAAAATATAGAAAACCTTAATTAATTATAGTTTTAATTAATTTAAGCAGATTATTTACATTTAAGAAAACGCATTGTAATAAACTCATCATTTTCCCTAGGCTAAATCGCTCCCAAATAAAATCTACTTAACACTCATTATAATCCTATTATTTACTAAATTATAAATTATATCAAATTTAGAGGCTTCCTGATCTAAATATTATGTAAATTGTTTATGTAAATACGAAATTATAATATAACTGTTTGGTTGCAATATCTTTTATGACAAGAGCAAAATAAAAAAATGAGAAAATATTGAATCAACAAACTTATCATTAAATTAAAGATTAATCTAATATTAAATAAGTTATAAGAAGTTACTGTGAAATTAAAGAACTTGAAATTGTTAATAATATCAATGAAAACTGAAAACTTAAGAGAGATGTAGTACCATGTTTCTCAACTTCTTTTTCTCATGGAACCTTTGTAGATACTTGATTATTTATCTATTTTCTCGATTGTTCATCTATATTTTTTCCATAATTAAATTACTGCAGATATATCTTTAAAAACTCAATTAAGCAACCCGACACATTTTTTTTCACTATCCACATGAAATGATTATTTATTATTATTCAATATACATAAGAAAATAAATAAATACACACACACACACGCACACATATTAATATTTAGTAAAATATTGAAAATAGTATATATAGAAAATTATTAAAAAAATAATAATTTTTTATTTTAACAAAATTTAAAAGAATTTAAACAAGATTTCACAGAATTTCTCAATTAATCTATTCAAAGATTAATTACAAATAAAAGAGCCAGTTACTTAAATAAATATCATTAAGTATTGAAGTAAACAAATGCTTATAATATTGTACTTATATTTACCAATACGGAAAGAATTTTTAATCCCAATTATAAATGGGCACATTCACTTTATCTTGATTTACACATTCTGGTTCATTATCATTTGAGTAGTCAGGTTCTGGATATAATATAGTGTCAACTGAATTAAAATGTGGCAATTCTGATGGTCCTGGTTCTTGAAATGATAGCAGTCTGCAACTAGATACACTTTCATTCACTGGAATTATTTCTTCTTGACGTTGTAATAAAACACTTAATTTTTCACCATCGCATTCAGATTCTTCACCATCAAATTCTTCAGGAATGTTCATAATAGTATCATCTCCATTATCTACAATCTCATCAGAATCTGATTTAGATTCTGGTTCTTTTTTTATTTTCAAACTATTAAATTCTATATTTCGCTGTTTGAAATGTTGCTTATATTCATTAAGATCATTGAAATCAGTTAAACAGTAACTGCAATACCATAATGTAATTGATCTACAAAATTCGCCTGTTTCAATTAAATGTTTTTGAAATACAATATATGAGTAAAATGTACAACTACAGTTATTACACAAATAATTGTAATCCTCAATATCTTTTCTTATAATTGGATCACAATATAAACTGCTATCTTGTGCTTCATTAATAGGAATTGCATTTGAATAGGACAAGTTTGAGGGAATAATATTTGATGAATTGTAACTTAATTCACAGTTATCTTCATTATCATTCTCACAAGATTTCAATTTTTTCTCAACTTTTACTTTTTCTAAAGGTCCCATAGCATATTTCATTTTAAGCTGAAAATATATACAACTAGAATTTGCATGTAAAAGATTTGCACTTAGATCGTTACTTATAAAATTGCAATTAACACATTTTTCAAACGTTTTGTCTGTTTCATTTTTTTTAAATGATTTACAATATAAGAAATGGTATCTAAATTGTTTTGGAGCAATATCAAAAATTCCTTTGCAAATAACACATCCAAACTGTTTCAATGGCAATTTAGTACGAATCATCATGGTATTTGTACACTTATCAATATGTTCATCAAAATGTTCAATAGAATAATTTAGATCACACAGAGGACATAATTTTATTCCACTATCTTTACGAAGTAATATTTTATTATGTAAGATTTCCGAGTGTTCAATATATTCCGTAATTGAAGAACATGGATAACTACAAACTCGACAGTTATAACTTCCTCTTGTGTCTTTATACATATAATTCATACCCATAATTGAACTAGTTTCAGGCGTATCAATTTTGGCAACACTTTTATCAGGTTCATCTTTTAAGCATTTATTTAAATATATAGGAACACTAGTTTTAACATCAGTACTGATTTCCAAGTGTATCATGCTAATTGTTGCAGAATGTTTCATAATTTTATGTAATGCAAAATCAGTCATTGATGTAAATGTTTTAGAACAACATGCCATGACGTTTGAAAAATCTTGATGTGTATGTTCTGCACTTATAAGTACTTTTGAACTATTTAAGACGTCAAAACATGTATAACACACAGAATTATTTATTGGAAGGTTCAAATGAAAACGGTAATGTTGTAAAAATACATCCAAGGTAGGAAAAACAATGTTGCAGTGAGGTACAAGGCATGTGTATGGTCTGCTATGTTTTTTACATAATCTGATTTTCAAATTAAATTTTGATGAAAAATTATTTTTGAGATCGTTGGATTTACAAAATGGACAAGTACTCATAAATTTGTTTGATGAAGGTGACAAGTTTTCTGATTCAGAAGAAACCTCTGAATTAATGCTTTTAGTCTTATTAGGACTAATGAGGATACTATCTTGTGGTAGATGAAGAATCTGTTTCCTGAATCCAGTCATTGATACCTATACATATAAAAAATAAAAAATTAATAAAAATATTCAGTTCTTACCTTTCAAAGAAATACAACGGAAGTTATAATTAATGATTTAGAGAAAAAGTTTTACCTATATAAATCTAAAAACATATGACTAAGGTAAAAATAATAGGTGTTCAATTTTTTTATTTTATTTATCTGGTTTATAGTTCTAAGAAGTTTAAACTAACGTAAATTTTGGAAAAAAAAGTATGTACCGTTAGGTTTAACTATTATTATAAATAAAATACCTTATAACATTTGTTTTCAATAGGATTAACTGCATCAATAATGCATACATTTGAATATATAAATATATAGTTTGTATACAAAAATAAATAAATGTTTAGTCTAGAGTATTATTATATTTGTAGTGTATGATCGGTTTTGAATTAAAAATTAATCAACGAATACATATAGTCAATAAAATTATGACTGAATAAAAAAAAAATTGGTAGTTTTAAATAGAGAAAATTAATTTTAATAAAGGTGACTATTTAAAAAGTATTACTATTAGAGAAATTATTAGACATTAATTGTCAATAAGTTAAGAAATATAAATAATTTGGTTAACTATTATTTAAAATTTATTGATATAAGATATTATTTTTAAAATGGGTTACACATTTAAAATATTTAAATAATTTTTCTTTAACTCATTGTGTATGTGTACATTTTCTAGATCTGAATCTATGTAAATGTTATTTCAGGTATTAATATTTCTATGTATAACATACTCTAGTATCTAGTAACAATTTACTAATTTTTGTTTTAATTTATTACTTAATAATGCATAAAGTTGTACGACATTAAAAGTATATAGCTTTTTAGTTAATAACAAGCTAATTATTATTACCAGTAAAATAATAATGAGATATTTTCCATTATCACTATGCCCTCATTGCATACTATCCTAATGCTGTTATAAATAGGATATACTAATTCTCACCAGAAAAAAATGCAGTTTAACATATGACAAATTACTTCTGAATTATGTAAAATTTATTACATACATGATACTCAATAATTTTCAAATAATTTAAAATAAATGTTATAGATTTTTCTAGTAAAAATTAATATAGTAGTTGGTATATGATTATAAGACCTTGATTGGCGTGAAATGAGCTATAGCTATAGTAGATAACAAAAAATACCCTAAAAATGTATTTAATTTCAATTTAAAATATTTGTATTAAATTTAATTATAAATATATTAATCAACTTACACTCTTGTAAAGAAAATCTGAGACTTCTATACATTTTTTTGCCATTTCAGAAAAATCTTGTATAAAAACTACTAAATCATAGCATTTTTGACATATGGTTGTTGATTTTCCATCACTTCTTGATATCTAAAAATGAATCTTTATTTAAATAAACTTAAGTTACTTACATTAAAATTAAGTTTAAAAATTGTTTTAATAAACATATACTATTTTTTTTAAGTAAATTACATTTAAATTATAATTATTATTTAATTTATCATGCATTTTACAGTCACATTTTCTAACTCTATTAGGAGTAACAATGATATATTCCATATAAATAATTAAGATATGTTGTTAAAACAATATATTGATTCAATAATTATTGTTTATAACAATAATGGTATTAAAGTAAATCAATAATAATGGTAAAAATATCAATGTGTATTGAATAATAACAACAAAAATCCTAACATGTAAATGTAATACATACAAATAAACGTTTAATGAAAAACTAATGCTTGAATTTAAGTTTTGAAATTGTTTTTCTGGATTACTGGATATATTATTCTTAAAATAAAGTTTTTTCAAAATGTATGGGACAGTAATCATTTATATACAACTTTAAACTTAATTCTGGTAATATAAGGATTCTATCAATATGTATTATATTAACACATACTTTTTTATTTCGTACACAAATAATAATAGAGTAGCCTGGTTTTTAAATTAGATGATTTAATTTGTCATAACTACCAATTAGTCAATTACATATAACTTTCATTCATTTGTTTACTAAAAATACAATAACTTCAAAAAGTTTAATTAGGAATTTAATTTAATCTTTATCATTTATAGTGTTGTAAATATGAGCTCTTGGTAGATATCACCAAAAATATTATTGAAACAGCAAATTATAAGTGCTGACATCTAACAGTATAGTAGTATGTTTACAGAATATTTGTACCTTATTATACTGACTTAATATAAATAAACATGCATAGTCAGAAACGAAAATCTTAAGAAATGAGCTACAAAAAAAAAAAAATATTTACTATAAATATATACTTGTCAATATGAAATTTTTAATTATCCACATTTACTTTGTAATATACCCAGTGATATAAAAATTTAAACTTATTCCTCTTTTGAAAATGGTTAAAAACAGTCTTTAAAAACATGCAATATCAATCATAGATACTTTCAGGACTAAAAAAAAAAAACCAACCAAGTCATTTATACCTTTTTAACTAACTATAAATATATTGACTTAATTTATGTTCACTTATCATTAGGAGATATTGGTATGTACAATTAAAACACTATGCCCTTTAAGATGTTATTGTTAAGGATCAAATACATAAGTATCAGAAGACTCAAACATAATTCAACAAGTAGACTTCAAATGGTATATAAAAAATCTGGACGTATTACAACTCAAATAAATTACAGTTTCAATCATTTATAAAAAAACGTTTCACTACGGTGAGAAAAAAAAAATGTTATGGAGGTGGTCTAAATCAAGAGAAGAGTGGGAAAAAAAGAATAATACTTTAATACGACTGACTTTCACTTGGAAAAAACGTTCGATGGCACTGGCTAAGGACCCGCTGTTATCGAAAGGGTCAGCGTAAATGTTGATTCTTGTTGTACCAAAATCTTTTAAACATAGGCGACAGACACTAAAAACGTCGATTTCCCTTAAGCGTCCTGACATATTCACGAAATTAATAAAAAAAAATGACAACACAACTAAACTGTCACTCGCGGGCTAAACGAACACAACGACGAGGAAATTCACTACTGGACTAACGTATGCCACAGAACGGTTATGAAAATTAAACGACAATGCGAATACGAATTCAACGACGACGCGTCGCGTCCGTCAGCTGGGCACAAGACGATCCCTTGAGTTACCAAAGTTTATGGTGTAGTGGGCCTGCGGTTATTGGATATTTGGAAAATAATAATCAGTAAATCAAGTCGTCAGCCTGTTTGTAGTGGTGCGGTGATGGATGGTAATAACCACATACGTGAGTTATACCACTAGTCCAAAGATATTGGAATTATTAATGTTTACGCATAGACCTTATACTTTGTATACTGAGTACACAATCTTTGTGTTTACGTGACGTCATACATTCGACGAAACCTCTTCTATATACTCAGGTTTAGAACACGACCCTGGTAAACCGTGGTAGATATCTATAGATTTATGAGGATATGATTAGTAGCTTCACTAAATTGCGTTACCAACCATCAGTAAATTATTTATTTCATTGTATTGACTTAATATTAATTAATATACTTAAATATACTAATATATACTTTATTTTGATTTATTTAATACCTGGTCCACGGTAACGTTAATCTCTACTTTCGAAGGACGACGGTTACAACGATCACTCGACCGATCCACTGTTACCATTCTTGGGGATTTTCCCTTTTTCCAAGGATTTTAAAAAGTCCAAAAGGAATTTTTACTTGATTAAAGATAATATAATATATAATAGTGATGGGAATAATCAAATGATTAGTAATCGATAAATTTTATAATCGAATGAACTATTCGAATGAATTATTCACTTGAATGATACAATAATCAAATAGTTTTTTCACTCGAATGATAAAATAATCGAATTGATTTATCATTCGAATGATAAAATAATCAATGGTTTTTTTTTTATCTTACTACCA
The DNA here is from genome assembly GCA_034509805.1 of Sipha maydis. Taxonomy (NCBI): domain Eukaryota; kingdom Metazoa; phylum Arthropoda; class Insecta; order Hemiptera; family Aphididae; genus Sipha; species Sipha maydis. The sequence continues at coordinate 320,855 of JASXSY010002261.1, forward strand.
GTTTACTATAGTAAACTAAGTAGTTATAAGTAGTACTTTATAGTCAGGCTCGAATGTTCAAGCAAATTCATATTTTTCTTGGTTCGTTCTAGAACAGGCACCGGCAACCCACGGCCCGCATGCGGCCCTCGGAACTTTTTGCTGCGGCCCTCCTAATATAATTCATGGTATTTAAAATTTTAATTTTGTAGCTTAAATTGTTACAAAATATATAAATAATATTTATTCATGACTATTGTATAACAATGCGAAATAAGCTATTATATAGAACGTAAATTAATCTCATATAATGTATATATCGTCGATTACGACAAATACGTATCTGGCCTTAGTGCAGTTCGTTTCGAAACATTCCAACGTGAAGTTTAAATTTCAACTGTTTTATAATAACCTATCAATTCAATGTCAAAAAAACGTAAGATTAGTGATGAACATTGTACATTCAACGAATCATGGACGGATTTATATTTTTTTATCGAAAATAGAGGTAAACTGTTATGTTTAATTTGCAAAAAATCATTTTAACTGTAAAAGAATATAATGTTGAACGTCACTATGAAACAGAGCATAAATTAAAATTTAACATTCTCACTGGTGATCTTAGACAGATTAAAATAAACAATTTTAAAAGTTCATTAACTAATCAACAAAATAATTTTAAATTACAACATAATCAAAACGAATCAGGAGTACGAGCTAGTTTCATAGTTGCTGAAATGATAGCCAAGTGTAATCGTCCATTATAAAAAAATGTATGTTAGCCGTTGTAAATGAAATATGCCCTGAGAAAAAATAACAATTTAAAGACATCAGTCTCTCATCTAGGACCTGTGTTAGATGTACCGAAGAGTTAGGAACAAATTTAATGTTTAAACTGAAAGAAAAAGTTTCTAAATTTGATTGTTTGACATTCTAAATACTTAAATTTCGAAAAAATAAATATTGTTCACGATTAAGCGATGCACACTTGAATGCTGTTTTAAGGATATCAACATCCAATATAAAAGCGGATATAAATGAATTGGCGGGAAAAATGTAACCTCAAAAATCACATTAGTAACTTAATATTTGTATACTAAAATGCATTTAAGAATTAATTAATAATTATTTTTAAACTTTTAAATTTTTTCTACTAATGTATTTAATTACAAATTAGTTAATAAGGACAACCGTCATGTTAAACTCATAATATGTTTGTTGCTATCTGTAAATATATTAGTATTATTTGTTAAAATTATATTTTTAAATATTTTAATTTTGTATGCGGCCCTCTATAAAAAACTGAAACAAATTATGGCCCGTGTAGGTAAAAAAGTTGCCGACCCCTGTTCTAGAACATTCAAATTATGATACAAGTATGTTTCACACTTCTTTGATGTCGTACACGAAATTTTATTTTGCTATTTTTGGGAATATTACATAAATACATACTATGGGAGCATAGGCGCAACTAGGGGGGGGCTTGAGGGGGCTTAGCTCCCCTAAATATTTCCACAGCCCTCCCAGATGAAAAATATCAAATCTCAGAATTTTGTAATAATATCTTATCATCTATATCTATAATCTTAATATTATTTAAACGAAATAATTATCAAGTTTGAAAAATCCTTGTTATTCAGTGTAATCACCGACAGTGAATAACAGTGGGTTTTCCACATGGTTTAGTATTTTCGTTTTTGTTATCTATGTTCTACACTTCTAAATAACTCGAATGCGGAAGGTATTATTATCTTAAGGTTACCCTAAGGTATTATTATTATTATAATTGTGTCCGACGTCCGTCATGATATATTACTATTATAGTTTTAGCAAGTAACTGCATGAAAACTATCAAACCTGATTTTGTTATCAATGATATTAGTAAAGTGATCGAAAATCATGTTTATCCCAATGTGTATAAGTTGTTACAAGTAGCAATAAGTATTCCTATAAGCTCAGCCACATGCGAAAGATCGTTTTCTTCTATGAGGCGTATCAAAAATTGGTTACGAACCAGTATGCTACAAGACCGTTTTACAAATTTGGCTACTCTGAACATCGAGAGAGATGTTGTTAACTCAATAAATACTGAAGATATTTTAGAAGTATACTGTAATACTAAAGACAGAAAATTTGTATTAAAATAAAATTAAAATTATAAAGTTGAATTTGTATATAAGTATTATTATTGTGAACTACTGTGGTTTTCTGGGGGGAGGGGGAGAGAGGGATTATGAGGGCTAGCCTTGCTAAAATTTAAACGCAACCTATAATATTGAGTATTGATACATTTTTTCTGTATCTAAATTAGTAATTAGTGGGGGTGTGGGGGCATAGCCCCCACGGGCCTGTGTTGTCTTTTAACTTATAGCCCCCCCAAAAAATTAACTCTAGTTGCGCCTATGTATGGGAGCTATTTTGCTAATTTGGAGTTTTAAATGCTGTTTATAGGCATATTTTTAGATAATAAAGGAAATAAACACTATTTTTGAAAAAACTAAATTACCTACTAAACAGCAGTATACGTATGTAAACGTATATAAGTATATGTAAACGAAAACAAATTGGTTTCATTTTAAAATAGATTCATCCAAAATAAACAGTCTTATAAACATTCTTAGACCGCTGTTATCATCGATTAAATCGGACAATTCCATTCGTTTCCAATAAATTGTTTATTTTTAAAATCGTGTCAGTCACATCGTACTATCGCACTATCATCGGATTTGTTATATTATTATGCTGCCGTTTTAACTATGTACTAATGACTGAACTCCATAGGCGCAAATAAGGGGGGGCTGGGGGGGCTTACTCCCCCTAAGAATTGCTATAGCCCCCCCCAAAAACAAATTATTTTACTATATGATACACAAGTCCGGTATAAATTTTTTTAAAGATGTTTGAAGAGTAGCTTATAGATAACCTAGTGTTAAAATTTTGAACCTTAAGTATGAACAGAAAAAATTTTATGAATTTTTATCTACAAAATAACTTGCAAATTGTGATTTTTACACATTTTATACAAATTTGAGCATTAACGGCTTATAAAAAAAATTTGAGTAAACCGATCACCGATATTTTTTAGTTACGATAAATTTAACTTATTATGAACCTTGTATTAAATTTTTCAAGAGTTTTCGGTCTGCCATTAAATTTGATAAATAATTAAAAACAAAATTGAAAAGTTAAATAGTCTATAAATAAGTCAAAATACTTTGAAAACTTAACCATGTATAGAAACGCCAATACATAGATTTGGTGAATATTTCAAGTTTTTGCGATTTTTGGTTTTTGAGTTAGAGCATTTTATAAAAATGTAATTTGTAAAAACGTGATTTTGCGTAAATTTCCATTTTTTCGTAATTTTTTTATCGTTTTTTTTCGATTTTTTTCGATTTTTTTTTCTGGGCAGCCAAAAAAATTTTATCGTTATTTAAAAAAAAATACTTAAAAAAATTGAAAATTTCAATTGTCTATAAATAGCTCAATAAAAGTCAAAATACTTTGAAAATTAAACGGTGTATAGAGAACGCTTATCTTAACATTTGGTGAAAATTTTAAGTATTTACATCGATTAGTTTTTGAGATATAGCAAAATAAAAAAATTGATTTTGTCGAAAACTGGTTTTGCGTAAAAACTCCCGTTTTTCCCTTATTTTTTTTACGGTTTTTCCCGTCGCATTTAAAAAATATTGAAAATTTTTAACTTTTGACCCCCAAAGTACCAAATAGATTCACTTTCCTTTCAGAAAAGTTGCTACATATCGAAGCATTTTTACTGCCCCAAATCGTGTCAACAGACACAAAAAAAAAAAAAAAAAACACACACATCATTGTAAAATCAATACATTCATCACTCCGTTCAGAATCTAAAATTGATGTCAAAAAAATACCAATGTGTTAATATAATATTAGATGATTATGTGAATTTTAATTCAGATGGTGTATAATATATAAATATATATATATTTATATACCTATATATGTTTATGTTTATTTGTAATTCATGTTGCTGCAGCAAGGTAAATTTTTTTAGTGGTTTTGTTTTTAAAAGCATTTAAAAGCATCATAAGAGTATTCAGTATCCTGAACTGAGCTACGGCTTCAGCCCCCCCAAATTTCAAACACTATTTGCGCCTATGCTGAACTCGGTAATTTTATTTTAATGTTCCGTCATTTAGATATGTCACGTGTTCCATTGATCGTGAACTGTCACTCTAATAGTACCTATAGCATTGATTAAGCACTTAATCAATGCCTATAGTTCTATATTCTATGAAATATATTCTATATTCTATGAAATATACTATATTACACTATATATATATATAAATACACTATATTCTATGAAATATATTAAAAATCTGTAAAATTAAAAAAATATAATACTTAATTATTATTTAAACTTCATTTATAGCGCTTATATTAATATTTTGATGTGCATATTTTAGCACTAAAAATTAATTTTTGTAGTGCTATAACTTCCGAGCTCTGGTCATTAGTAAAGCAGAGGACTTGTAGCTCTAAAAAAGCTCTAAATATGCAAGCACTTATGCACTTAAAAACCTCATAATATGCATTTAAAATATGCACTTAAAATTTTTTTTAGCCTTTTTATTTAAAAGTATTAATAAAGTAATCAAGTTTAATAGTAATAATAATAAATAAAAAAAAACAAATCAAAATAATTACATAATTTAAATATATTATGTATCATAGTCAAATAAACCAAATACATTTTACTTAGTTTTCTTAATTATCTTATTTTTCTGTAAAGAAACGACGTTAGATCATATTCTATATAGGAAAAATGTGTGTTCGCGGACAGTCAAAAACCATATACGACAAAAACTAAAAATAAATACATTTTTATCCAAAACTTTTGATTGTATTGTTTGAAATAAAAATGTCACTTTGGAAAAAATCGATTTATGTCTCAATAAGTATAAAATAGCGTATAAAAGCGTAAAATATGCTCTAAAAACCAAAAGGACTCAAAATATGCATTTAAATGCAAAATAAAATTTAAAATCTAGCTTTGTGAAAGCATGAAATGTATTTGTTTCGTACTCTGCTATTTTTGTGACTATGCAAAACAAATATGCAAATGCTTCAAGTCCTCTGCCCGTCATTAGTATAGTGTATATGGATAATATAATAAAATTAAGTAACATTCAATTAAAGTAGTATTTATCATGTTTGGTCTATAAGACCTGGGGGCCAATTCTTGAAATCATGTGACTAATTCTCGTATGCGATAAAAGTCATAGATTTTATCGAAGGTGACTTATTCTTATCGCACGCGACATAAAATCGGTATTACATAAACCATAGAGCAGCGGTTCTTAACCTGTGGTCCGCGGCCCCCTGGGGGTCCGCGGCAGTTTTTACACCTAACATAAGTCAATATGTGACATGAGTGCATTATTACAATATTTTTGGATTATTATTAATTTTTTTCATATAAAATTATAAAATATATCTTATATTGTTAGAGATAAACCTATATTATCTTTATTACATCGATGGTAATGTGGAATTGGATACAATTAAGTATCTAAATCTAATAATTGTATTATTAATATATATATATATATATATATATATATATATATATATATATATTATATAATATAATAATATATTTATAATAAAATATTTATTATAATTTTGGTTATGATAAAATGAGATGTTTTGTAAAACAAAAAAAAAAGGTATTCGACGAAAAATTGGTAGGGGGTCCGCGACTTCTAAAAATCTTTCATCGGGGGTCCGTGTTCTACAAAAGGTTAAAAACCGCTGCCATAGAGTAAACTCTATGTCTTAAACAGAAATCATTAAGATTTTATCACTTGTCGCATGCGATAAAGTAATCGAATGAACCACTGTGGTAGCAACAGAAAATCTAGATTCTAACCTCAAACAAGTTCAAAAATAATAAATTTTATCTTTTATCACGGACAATATTTACTTTGACATTCCTCAGTATTGAATTATATTACTATAACTCCTGGAAATCCTGTTTCTCTGTAGAACCTTTATTATTGAACAATGAAAATATTACCTATTACAAAATAAATACATTTTTTTAAATTAATTAAATAAATTACTCATTGCGGATTTCTGTGAGCTCATTCAGGTTTTTTGGAAACTTAACCCATTCGTTGAATATCTCTGGATGGTTAATTGCTTCAACAACCTCGCTAATACAACGTGATACAGTTGTTTGTGATAGAGCTGCAAACCGACTATTTCCAATTGGAGACTGGTATGAGCCAGTAGCCAAAAAGTTTAATGTAACTAAGACCTAAATAAATATAGAAAATAAATAACTATGTTTAGGTATCAACACCAAGGCCGTATCTGAGAGGGAGTCCATGGGGTCCGGACACCCCCAAAATTTCCTAAATAGTTTACAAATGTTTAAAATAACTATTGATTTATAATACCAACATAAAAATGATACATTTTGGACCCCCCCCCAAAATTTTTTTTCTGGATAAGTGTTCATGATCAACATTATTATTGCGAACAACATAGCCATTTCGTTAAAGTTAGCCATTTTATAATCAACACATAGGACATAGGTACCGAACAATCATAACACTCATAAACGACATCAGAAAATGATTATCAATTATTTCAAATTATACAACTGTTATCACACATTATCATGCGACTAAAGTTTGTCACTGACTTATACCCAGTAGACAAACAGTCGAATGTTTTTCGTTCGACTAAAGTCATATATCTTTTCAAGAATACCAAATATTTATTTTCATGCGACAAAAATTTTATCGCATGCGACAAAGTTTGTCACGATTTCAAGAATTGGCCCGCTGTTCCCCGTGGTGGAAAGATTAGCCGTTTAGTGATAGTATCACTAAATCGTTGCCTAGGGTGTACCGCGTAGAGGTTCTTTCCGTACACCCCCTTAGGCACTTTATCTACGTCAATGACACGGCGATAGCAGTTCAAGATAACAACTTTAAAGGAGTAGAATCTAAACTAGATTCCTCACTTAAAACTATGACAAAATATTACCAAAACATGAAACTGAAACCTAACCCGACGAAAACTCAAATATGTGCGTTCCATCTGAAGAACAAACTAGCGTCTAGAAAGCTGGACATCACCTGGGAAGGAGTTAAGTTAGAACACACAACCCATCCTAAATATTTAGGCGTTACCCTTGATTTTAAAGAACACTGTGTTGCCTTGAAACGGAAAATATGCACTAGAAACACTTTATTGCGAAAATTAGTTAGCTCAAAGTGGGGAGCTCATCCCGAAACAGTTAGAATCTCTGCACTACCTCTATGTTTCTCGGTGGCTGAATATGTATGCCCGGTGTGGGAAAGATCAACACACACTAAACAATTGATACTGCTTTAAATGAAACGGTACGCATTATAACAGGATGCTTAAAGCCAACACCAGTAGACAAACTATACCTTCTAGCAGGAATAGTTCCTCCACATATACGCAGACAAATTGATTTCATTCGATTATTCCCATCACTACTTATTATACAGTCCAGTAGTCAGTTACTGTAGTATACGAGTAAGAAAAGTAAAAGTGAGATAATAAAGTATTAGATTATTTTTACCATAACATGTTTATTTTGTCGTGGTTTCCTTCATAGAGTATTAAGAATATTATATTCTATATAATTTTATCTTCTTCTTCTTCTTCTTCTTCTACTTCGCCTTCCTCCCAACTATTTGGGGTCGGCCACCCTTGTCCTACACCTCCACTTTACTCGGTCAATCACATCTCCTCTGCACACACCGACAGCCCTCATGTCATTCTCCAAAGTCTCCAACCATCTCTTTTTTTGGTCTTCCTCTTCCTCTTTTCCCTTCAACGTCCATCTTCATAACCACTCTTACTGCATTCGTTTCCTCTCGCCTCATCACATGCCCAAACCATCTCAGCCTATTTTCTCTCATCTTGTCCACAATTGGCGCTACACCAACACTACCTCTCACGTATTCATTCCTTATTCTATCTTCTCTTGTCACTCCACTTAACCATCTAAGCATTCTCATTTCCGCGACACTCATACTTTTTTTCTATTCTCCTGTTAACCGCCCAACACTCTGAACCATACAGCATAGTTGGTCTCACTACACTTTTATAAAATTTACCTTTCAGCCTAATTGGAATTTTCTTATCGCATAACACGCCCGATGCTTCTCTCCATTTCATCCACCCGCACTTAATCCTATGTTTTACATCAATGTCAAAGCCCCCGTCCTTTTGAACAAAAGATCCTAAATATTTAAAGCTCTCAACTTCACCTATCACATCACCATCTATTGTCAGTTGTCTCCTCATTCCTTCAACTTCTTGGTCTCTTTGTCCAAAATCATACTCAATATACTCAGTTTTATTTCTACTAATTCTCATCCCTTTTCTTCGAGGGCTAACCTCCACTCATTTAACCTATTATTGACAACTTCTAGGTTTTCTCCTATCAGAACTATATCATCCGCAAACATCATACACCATGGTATCTCACCCTGTATCTCCTTTGAAACCTCATCCATTACCACTGAGAACAGGTAGGGGCTTAGAGCTGACCCCTGGTGCACACCTACCATTGTTTTATTATCTATGGTAGTCAAATTCTTCTTTGCTCATTCTGAAATACATATGAAAACGTTTCGAACATTGGCGTAATTCTGGAACTAAATGGTGAAATTCGCCTAATTTTTCACGGTTTTTGTTAACTGCATGGACCCATGTTCGACTAGATTTAACATCTTCTTGAAGAACGATTAGAGCAGCAACAGTTTCAATTTCTTCTTCCCAGTCCGACGAACTAGTAGAGCTTGCACATTCCATTTTTGAAGTATTAATTAGGTGTGATTGAAACAAACTTCTCGAAAGACGTTACAGTGGTGACGACTGACGTGACATTGTCATAAGTGTGACTGTAGTGTGTTTCTGAGCTTGATGTCACGGTTTTATTTTGTCAAAGTGACAACACGTGACGTGACAATAATGTGTTCCTACCTTAAAGCGCTTTATACTATTGACTTTTATCTCACATACTTTACAAAAAAGAATTTCCCCGTCAGATGCAAAAATATTTTCTCCAAATTCAGCTATATATTTACGAACAGACGATTGTACTTTTGACATTTTAAAAGAAACACGAACAGTCAAACACACAATATCGCGAAGGACGGTTGTAATAAAACTAAACCAGTATTTAGTGTCATTATTAGTCCATTACTAGTTTTTCGTTATCGAAAATTATCTTATTGTTTTTTTATCTTATCTTATTACAACCCAAAAATCAAATTATATAATTGCACGATTCATGGAATTTACGATGGACATGCCCTAAGTAATAAATAATAATATTAATAACTTCGTAATATTTTTTTCTATCTATGCATTATATTCATAAAAGTGCTAAAATATGTTATTATGCATTTAAAACCCGTATATATGCAATGAAAAATCGTATAATACATAAATATGCAGTACATGTCAAAAAATGACAAAATATGCAAAAATAAGCAAAATAAAACTTTATACTTCGGATCTATTGATTACAAATCAAACTTGTAGCTTACTTAGCTATTTTTCGGACTTTTCAGAAAAAATATGCAAATGCATATAAATCCGGGCCCTAATAATAAAAGTTCTTTTATTATCTATGATTTTATCACTGGAATGATTTTTAAAATAATCGAATAGATCTGATTATTTCATTCGATTTATCCCATCACTAATAATATACCAGAAATGAAATGCCTCGTATTGTATCAAAATAGACAATATCCTATATCTATACGGGTGATGGCAATAACGAATTTAATCTGACTTAATACGTGTATATAAACCCAACCATAGTCAGAATAATTCTGTAATTATTACAGTTAGCATCCGACCATTTGTCATCAATACGCATGCGTGGGAACTAAAATAGTTAATTGGTACACACTACGGTATAGAGAAGATTCTTCCCCGTATCGTGGTATAATATACGAAGATATGGTAATAATTCTAATACAAAAATGGTAATGGACGAATTGAGTTTGATAAAAGTGAAAAGAGTAAACTGAGAATTACGGTTTTAAAAGATGTTCTAAGACCGTGGTTACAACAATCACTCGACGGAGCTTGTTTCACTCTCGTCTCCGATCCATCAAACTTGTCAGACGTTACACTTTTTATTATTCCGCACTAACATATGCCATTGCAACGTCATCATCTAAACTTTCGTTTAATATTTTATACGTTTTGTACATTTTTATTATTCCGCTTCGTCGAGCGCCCTTTTTTTCACAAAAAGCATTTTTATTCAATTCGTTTTATTTTTAGAAGAAAATATACAATCCATATCAATCTATATATTATTATTAATGCTTACTTGTATTAATTTTTTAATTTGAGTTAAATCTCTTTTTAAAAATTAATAGTATAAGTGTATTGATGGATACAAAAATAAGACAGGTAAGTTATAGGCACTACTAAAACAATTTTTTCTGGTCATAAGAAAGGAGGGGGAGTAGGCGGCAACATTTTTTTGGTTCATGGCGGCATTGAACTTTATCTCGGCTCTGTTCACATGGCTAATAAATACACTGACTGTGGAAACACATTATGAAACTGGGTGCCGTTTAAACGGTTGTCGGGTATGAGTGAAATGGGCTTATATCCAAACCACAGTGCAGAGAAGAATCTTACTGTGATCTAAAAAAATGGAATTTTGCAGGAAAAATTCAAAATTATTCCAATATGGCGTCACATTCGAGACTTAGTGTTATAAAAGGCTACTAAAAATAACTTGGACAGAACGCATAACAAATGAAGAAATACACTGAAGAGCAGAAGAAACAAGGAATTTTCTGAAGACATTAAGAACAAGAAGAGCCAATTTAATTGGACACGTACAACGTCATAACAGTCTACTTAGCAGAATAATAGAAGGTGCCATTGAGGGGAACAACAGCAGACGGAGACCACCACTGGACTACATTAATCAAATAATTAGAGATATGAACTGTAGATCTTATTGCACATTGAAAAGAAAAGCTAAGAAGCAGTGGCGTTTTGAACTACTTTTACGTAAGGAGCGTAGATTTTTACAAATCACCCACCCACCTGTTTTTTAAATACCCCTACATACAAAAACCGCTCGCATTGTCACTAGAAAAAACGTATTCAACAACTAATTTGGATAATTATCCTCTTTTTTTATATTAAATTTATATTTAAATACTAAAAAATATAGTATAATACAGAGAAGGTGGGACAGTGAGGGCTAGAGTCCCGGTTTTTTAATCAAAATTATTTAATAATCTCATTCGCCGTAGCATAAGATGCAAATTTTAATATTTTTATTATAATAAAGTATGAACAAGTAGTATTTATATCTTGGTCAAACAAGGGTAAGGAGGCCTGGAACCGATCATCCCCAGGGCCCTTAAAAGCTCTCGATGGCCCTATTCATAAGTTCAAAATATTTAAATTGAGTTGCTTATAGGTATTAGGTATTTTTGATATTTCCAATTGTAGATGTTTTTTTTTCTGAAATTTTAAACATTAAAAGTTTACTATTTAAATTAAAATATTTCAGTAAAATGTATGTTGATAATTTATTGGAGTTTTACATATTTTTAAGACATATTAATTTTTACCTAAATCCAATTAGTCATGAGATTTTTCATTACGTTTTGATAAATGGTAAATGATTCTGATTTTGAATATTAAAGTAATTTTTTTTATTTAAACTGAATATTTTGAAAGTATCAAGAATTCAATTCTATAAAATTCTAAATATTGTATACTATGTTTAATTCTTGTGGGTTCTAAGTTACATAATTTATATTTTTAGGGAACAGTAGCACTTTAAACGATTAGAGTTAGACACCAATATGCAATGACAGAGTCTGTCTTTTTTTTTACGAATATTTGTACAAGGTTAATTTTAAGGAAAATAATGGTTCATTTATTTATAATATTGTTCTATAAGATTAAATTATGTATTTCAATCTATAATATATTATACTGAAATAAATCTAAAAATATCTGTTACAACTTATTAATAATCTTTTTTTCCCTTGCTTTTCTCCTAAACTATTTTTTGGTCTGCCATCTTTGTTCTAAACTTCAACTTGTCTCAATTATCTATATCCCTTACACACACACCAACAGCCTTTATTTCATTCTCAATCATATCCAATGTATTTTATTATTATTTAAAAATAACAATGGATAAATATGAATTGGATATAGTAAAAATTATTTATTATCACTGTCTACTGAATAATCATATTTTTTTTAATGTATTATATATATATATATTAATTAAATTAAATTGACATCAACATGCCAAAGAATTGTTAGAAATTATAAACATTTTCTATTATATTCAAACAATTAAGAGTTTATATTATATATTGAATCATAAACTAATATACAAATATACATTCAAGAATAATATTTGTAGGAATACATAATTTGGATACATTTCAAGAACTAGTATTTATAACATTATTTTAGACTTACTTCACTATTTATGATAAAAAATGTAGGTAAAAGTTGCATTTATTGGTAATGTAGTATATTGAATTACTATTATTTTTTAAATTAAACATTTAAATAACTTAGATTAAAATTATCAGTGTTTATAAACATACATTGGAATAAATATAAAATATTTATTTCAAAATATGATTTAGTAATTTTGAATGATTTGTAAAATATAAAAATAATACATTAAGTAATATGGAAATTCATATTAATATAATTTTTTTTTTTTATAAATAAATATAAAAATTAATTATTTAGTTAATTAGTTTTTTTTTTTTTTTTATAACAGTTGCTAATAATAAATCTTAATTTATAACAATAGTTTTTAAACATAGGATGAAAGAAATATTTACAAAATACTAATCAATTTAAAAACTTATTACTCAAAACAGTTGGGAGTTGGAAATATATATTTTATGGAATTATTTAAAACAATTATATCTGGATTACTGAGGTTTTAATAAAATATCTTAGCCATTTTCAAAAAAACAATACAGATCTTAAATATTTTCATAATCAGCTTATCATTGTTCATCATCTATTTGTTGATTAGTTTAATTTATATTAGTTACTGATTAGTAGATAGTTACACTTCAGATGAATTTATGCCAATAACTGAATATTCTTCAGTAGAATTTTTATCAATTACTGTACATTCTTCAGAAGATTTTTTATCAATAACTATAGATTCTTCAGAAGAATTTTTGTCAATTACTGTACATTCTTCAGAAGAACTTTTGTCAATTACTGTACATTCTTCAGAAGGATTTTTGTCAATTACTGTACATTCTTCAGAAGAATTTTTGTCAGTTATTTTACATTCTTTAGATGGATTTACATCTATAACCGAACATTCTTCAGATTCATTTGTTCCTTTGTTTTCATCACTTAAAATAGGTAATTTTTGTACTATATTGATAACTTCATTTTCATTCAATTTTGGGAGTTATTTGTTGATAGCATGTTATCAATACAGATTTGAATATCTTCTTCTGTAAGAGAAGCAATATCTTTTTCATTATTATCTACTGTAGCCACCTCATTTTTATCATTTACTTCAAATTTTATAACTTCACTTTTACAATCCATTTCATTAGAATTATTAACTATCAATAAATCTTCAGAAGGAAGCTGTTCTGGGCTCATTTTATTTTTATTATCATTTAATTCATCTATAACTGTATCTACAATTTGAATATTATGTACATCAACATAATCACTGTTGTTATCATCATTATTATTACTTATATCCTGCTCCTCATTATTTCTCAAGTCATTGTTTTGTTCATTCATATCATGCTCATTTTCATTATTCAGTTCTTCAGGAATATCTAATAGTGTATTTGTAGTTTCTTCATATTCAATTTTACCATTAAAAATGACTTCATTATTTTCTATATATTTTTCCATATCTTCAGTATTACAATTGGCCAACGATTTTGTATTGGATATTACTGGCAACAACATTACATCATTATCAGAATGAGTAGTTTCAACTGTAATATTTTCAGAATTTTCTAGTCCACCATGCACATGTTCATCATGCATTAATAATGCTATTTTGTACATAAACTTAAAGGGACATTTAGTACATGAAAATCGTTTAAATTTATGGTATGGAAGTCTCTTTCCATGATGTATTTTCCAATGTTCAACAAAACTTAGTCGAGTATAATATTCCTTACATTTAGTACAATAATAATTATGAGGTATATTTTTCATAGAGCTTTTAATTGTCCTTACCGAAGAACAAATATTCCAATGTTTTATTAATCCTTTCTTGGAACTAAACTTTTTAGGGCATTTGGTACAAAGATAATAATTATCAACAAATGGAAACATTTCATAGTCTATTGAATTTATAGTTTCATTACTTTGAGAAGAACCAGAACCAGTTTGATCAATCACTTCATACTTATCTTTACTATCACTTGTATTAGCCATGTCAAAGTTAGATGTGATTGTTTCATTACTTAGAGAAGTACTGGATGATATTTGATTATTGTCTTCACCTATAATTTGACTAGTGTTTGGTAATTTATAAGGTATTTTGCTTTTCATTGATGTATTACTCAATCTTTTTCCTGCATCTTTTTTTGTGATTTAGGACTGTGAATCTTTATATGACTTGATAAAGCTGCGGCTGTAAGACAAACTTTACCGCAATATACACATTTAGAATTAGAATATTTTGTTTTCTTAATTAAATGAGGTTTAGGTAATACTTTTTTTTCAATTTTATATTGACATTTGACCAAATGATTTTTAAAATTATGAATAGAAATTTCAATTCTACAAAATGCACAAATGATAGTCTTTTTATTCTTTTTATTTGCTATTAAATCACCATCGTGTATAGTATATTTGTGTATACTTAAGCTTTGAAGGTCATTGAATACTTCAGTGCATTCAAAACATTTAAACATACCAGGAGTTCGGCAGTTACCCTTTACTTGATGTATTCTTAAACTATTTAAATTGGAAAATGGCGAACAACATTGCCAACACATCAGTTTATTTCCAATTTCAAAATGCTCTCTGTGGTGAAATTTAAAAACAGCAAAATTTTGAAAAATAAGATTACAAGAAGGTTTTAAACATGTAAAAAGTAGATGTTGTGCAGAACGTGGAATTTTTTTATCTTTTCCTCTTTTAAGTTCATTTTTTTTATCATTAATTAACATTATTTCACTACCCTTAGATTCTTCGAGTTTCATACTATTCTCAGATAGATTGTCTTCAACATTTTTCATTTGGTTTTCACGACAATGTTTAATATGTTCATTCATTTTCATCAGATCTGGAGATGATTTTTCACAATAAAAACATAAATAATTCCCTGAAGAGTTAATTAGCAAACTATTATGTGTTTTTAGCTTATGACTGGCAAATTCTGGCATAGTATTAAATACTACATTACATGCAAAACATTTAAATTTATTTAATGTGCAACAACGAGTATGAAAACCATTAACATCACGTTCAGATATTTTGTTTTCTTGGAAACAATGAAGACATAACGTTACTCCAGAAGGCATACCAATATGTTGTCTATAATGTGGTATAAAATCTTTCAGAGATCTAGACAATATGTTACAATTAGGTACCAAACAAGTTGAAAATTCTTTGTTGTAATGAGAACAGTCATGATCAAAAATATTCTTCCTTTTACAAATAGAGCAATAGTTTAAATCTTCGAATGTAGCTGAATCATTTACTGAATTATTTTTAAAATTATTATGAACCAATTCTTCATCATCTGATGATACATAAATTACTTCATTATTAACAGTTACTTCTTGGCAAGAAGATGTATCATCATCAGAATCACTAGAAACAGACACTAATCTTGTTGATTGATTTGTTGTAAATGATGATTGACTGTAATTGCCTCGAGTACTACTACTACTACTACAATTAGTTGGTACATTTTTGTTCGCTACAGATATTTTTGATTTTATTTGAGAATGTGATGCATTTGTTGATTCAGCTGTATTTCTTGAATCCAATGAAGTATCAGATTCATTAGAAGTCAAGTGGCTATTTTCAGATGCATTAACACCAAACTAAAAACAAATACATAGGAATAATTATATCAAAGTTATTAAAGGATAGTCATTATATTAGTAATGTATTAATATTGTATTAATAATTTAAATTATTTTACATAAGATTTAACAATAATACATTTATGAAATACTTTAATTTCATGTTATAAATATTATATTTACATTTTTCTTAAGAAATTTAGAAATAATATTATATTTATTTAAATAAAAATACAAATTAATGCTACACGATGCATTTTTTTAAATTATATACAATAAATTAAGTAGTAAGGTATTATAAGGTAGAAAAATAATTTAGAATTATGAAATATTTTTAACTAATAGTGCAATCAATTCTCAATATAATGTACTTTTATGATTATAATATATTTGATAATTATTATTTTAATTAAAATATATTTATATAATGTCAATTGGATGAGCTGAATAAAAATAGTTATAGATATCCATATACCCTGAGTATGAAAGAAGTAAGTTACAGCAGTATGTAACTCATGTAAATAAATAACATAAACATTAAATAGAATACTGTTTGTACATCAGAATTCAGAAGAATTTTTTATTTTAGTATAAATGTTTGCTAAATTAATGGCGGTGAAACCAAATAATTAAGGTAAGACATGTGCTCATAAAATAATGATATCTGACTACCATCTTATGATTGGATTTAGAGCTTAATAATATTGGCATTAAATAAATAAGATACATGAATTAGTCTACTGAGCAGAGTGTACTAACTTAGTTGATTACCAACCGTGTTTGTTCATAATTCACAATAACTAATGACTCGCTGACCCAATCACTGGAGACTGGACCAATTCAAAAAATGATAATTAAAATGACACTTAAATTGGTACTCATAGAAAGTAGCCTTATCAAAATAAAATATTTTGTTTACATATTATTATTAAGGGCAATGTGACCAAAGAGATAAATCACCTGAAATTTTATTAGGTAAGTCATTTAAAAAAAATCAGTACAATAATCAGGTTTATAAGAAATCCAAATATAATTTTAATGGAAACAAATAAATATTGCATGAAAATAATATTGAAAAATGTTACTTTTTTTTTTGCAATATAATTGATAACAATTTGAGATTCAGCAGCTTTACTCTTCATCTCAGTCCAGTTTGACAATGCTGTA
Organism: Sipha maydis; assembly: GCA_034509805.1. Lineage (NCBI taxonomy): Eukaryota > Metazoa > Arthropoda > Insecta > Hemiptera > Aphididae > Sipha > Sipha maydis. The sequence continues at coordinate 338,104 of JASXSY010002261.1, forward strand.
TGACAATTTTCACAAATGATTTTTGGTTTAATATCATCCTTGTCAACCTGAGTATTCATATAATGCCAATAATTAATAATATTAAAAATGTTATAGTTAATTCACAAACCTTGACCCCTAAGAATTCATGAATTTGTTGATTTAATGGCACACCACCTCCACTAGGTGTGAATATATGTAAAAACTTGACATGTCGGTTAGACTCTGGTTCTAATAAACAGATTCTGCAGAGATCAAAGTTTTCGCTGTGTAGATGCATTTGTGAGTTACTCATTGTCACAATTGTTTTTATACGGCCACGAAAGAAAACCGAAAATCCGACTACTGGAAACACTCGGCTACCACTGACAGTGTAGAACACGTCAATTTAGTGACGAACCAACATGGTGACTTATCGATTTTCTGCGTTCACCGGCAGTGTAAAAACCTTGAGGTAAGGTTTAACAGTTACGTTTTAAAAGTATCTAAATAATATAAATACATAAGTATTATTGAATCACTAAATCACTATACCGATCGAAAAAGCGCGCATAGAAAAGGAGGGGGAGGGGTTAGGTGTGTATAAACGTACATAGTACAATGACAAATGACAACATAAGGTAGCATTTACACTTAATAGCAACAGCAACGTGATATCAACCAACAAATATTTTACCTGACAATGGCTGGACATGGGCAGTGAACGTAATTTGGGCAGTGTAAATGCAAACCTGGTAAACAGTAAACATTAAATATGCTGTAGATTGGATAGTAAGCCATCTGATTTTATCTTACAGTGGAGCCAAGGAAATTATAACATGCATGAGGCGAACATGGTTTCTCCATCCCGAGTGTTAACCAAACTATTGACGTTTTTGAAATTGATTAACATTGTGTATCACTCTAATCCATTACTACTACCATTGATTAGTATTTATTTATTAGTATTTATTGATTTATTAGTATTTATAATCAATGCTACTACCACTGATATTATAAAATCAATGCTATTGCTCTATAAACTGAGTGAAAAGCACTTGTCCGAAAAATGATAAAGACCTAAGAAATGATAAAATCCAAAATTTGGAAAAGTAATACCAACAGACTGAATCAAAAATTAACAAATGAAATTATTTAATTTATATTGATAAAAGTTATATTATAATAAAAGTTAAACAATATCCCCTAATTTTTAAGCCAGAATACTAATAGGTTATACTGTTTCTGTGTAACAAAACTTTTTTCCTACTTTTACCCTTATTTTCTTATTTACTCGTTATGTATTTACTCTCGGCTTTGTTTTTTTTTTTTTTTAAAAAATGGTTCAAATTTTATAAAACAATGGTCACATATCCTTTTCTGTAAAATTTAAGCATGGATATGTTTTTGGATTAAACTTATTATTATTTTAGTAACAAATGAAAGCTAAGCTTTCCTGTAAAAGCAAAACTTTCTTTATATCCATTTAAAAAACATATCTATGTTATTTATGTATCATGTATGTATTATAAATATCTAAGTTAATAAGTATCTGTATATAAACCTTTTGTAAGGTATATTATACATAAATTGTTTAATTTTTTATTTACTAATATGTAAATAGTATAAGGTATTAAATGTTTTAATTTTAAATAATTATTAATATTAAGTATGTACTATGATGAAGTGTGTATTCAAAAATGTATAATTATTTCATATAATTCATACCTTTGATTATTTTATAAGCAACTTATTCACAATTAGCATATAATTTAATAAGTACTAAAACCCATGTAAAAAAGAAAATTGTTGAACAATTTTGAAATTGTTTCAGTGAAACAGTATGTTTTCACAAACAAAAAATTAATTTTATAATATAATTTTTAGAAATTTAATGTTGGCAACACATCTTATGCCGCTGTCTTTCGATCCAGGTCCTTATCATTTTTCGGACAACTGCCCCCAACTCCTATAAACTAATTATTTATTAACCTAACCTGATAAAAAAAAAAAAAAATTAAAAATTATTTTCTTATTGAATCATAATGTTGCGACTGAATATTAATTAACCGACAATTATAGTCAGAAGTTAATTTATTTTAACAGTTGAGGACGTGAAGATTGATTAAGATATTTAAAGTCTCCAGTAAAAAGTTTTAAAGTTAAGTTGTAGAAAATATACATTTCTAACACTTCTTGTATTTTTTTTATTTTTATTTTCAAATAAATAAAATTGTTTCCTTTTACCTAACATAATAAACTACTACGTTAGGTTAAAAAGTGGTAAAATCGGTCATTAAAAACTCGTTTTAGAATTGATAACATTTTATTGAATGTTAAAATTTTTTTTCTCTAAAAGTTTTTTTGTTGTAAATTGTTGTTCTTCTATCTCAATATTTCAACTGTTTTTGTAATGGTTTTAATATTTCTATATGCCTGTGTTCGAACACGGAACAAATTCGCACCGCGTCGAACTTATCGGCTGGGCTATTGTGCCGTCCGCGTCATGCTATCGACGTTCCCCGAACACTCCTCCTCTCCTACATTGGGAACGAGTTGTCGTGTTCCGCGATGAAGTCGCGTTGCGCCGCCGCCGACCTTGTCTGTCTTTTCTCCGCGGTTGAGCTGGACGGAGCTTTCCTCAGCTCCTACCTTGCAGTGTGCAACGGCCAGCGTGCCCCGCTATTTTAGCTATTGTGTTGCCTTGGATATCAAACGTGATGCCTTTGTTCGAGTGGGACCGTGATCAGCATTTCTGGAGCCTCCAGTCCTGCGATTTGTAACTAAAGTACCTGGTCGTACGTTTCTGTTTATTTATATTCATTTATGATATTTATGTATTTATATTTTTTATACTCGACAATATTGGTCGGAGACTTTGTATTATTATAAGTGTTCTTTAAATCTATGTCTTGGGGCGCCCGTTAATATTATCCTTTATTATTATATATACTTTTTGTGAATACACTATACATCCATAGTTCACTATACATCGTTTATGCTGTGTACTCATTTCCGTAACCTGAAGTCCTCACACCGCAAGTCGATATAGCCAACCGCCATAAATCGTAGGAGCTTTATCGGCGATTCAACACCTGTGTAAGAGTTCCGAAATCAAAAGATGTCAAATCACCAAATCAATTACTGTTATGTACATTTTGTTCTAAAAATACTTGAAAAAAATAATAAAAAAATATTGTCAGATAATATCAGAGTATAGGCTTTAAGAGTTTTCAGGATGTTAAGTTTTCTGTTACTGATAATATAAGAAATGTTTTTAGGATTCTTAGTATTTTTAAAATGTTAGCTTATACAAATATTTTATTTATAAAAAAAGTAGTTAGTTTGTACTTCCCTAAATATATTTATCATATATAACAGCGGTTCCCAACCTTTTTAGTTTCGCGGATCATTCATTTTGTAAAAAAATATTTGAGGCCCATCCATAGCATCCCTATATACGTTTTCATAAAATTATAATACATAACATAACATATGTCATATATTATATATATAAATAATTAAATAAAAAATTTAAAAATTTGAAGAAAAAAACAATTGTTAATTAAAAAAAAACTTAATTCAACTTTATCACAAGATAAACAATTTAATGTGATTTTTGACATTGCTTATTCTTTATGAGAAAGTCAATACCTGGATTAAAACTTGTTAGTTTTAGTCTTCAATCACTCTCAACATTCAGTTTATTCCTATATTTATTTTTTAAATAAATTAAAGTAAAAAAAGCACGTTCACATAGATAAGTTGTCGAAATGCACATCAAGTTTCTCATTGCAATTTTAGCGATTGCTGAATAGTCTTTTCGAACATTTAACCAGAATAGCACAAATTGTATACTTATATCGTATACGATTTTAAAGTCTGATCACCTAACATTTCAATCAACAAATCTTCTTCACTTGCTGATATTTTCAATTTTTTCAAGAAATCTTCTTCAAAGGGATTTCTGATCCATTGGATTTTCTCTTCAATTTTAGGGAAGTAGTTTCTAAAAACAGTGTAAAAATGGTTTCAATTATGCCTATTAAAAAATATTAATTTGTAATTAAAAAAAATAAATAATTAAAAATAACCTGTGGTTGGAACCTAAAGATTTGAGGTGATCTTGTATAGTTGTTGCTGTTACTTTATCAATTTTAACTTCGTTAGTTTCAAGAAAATCATGTTATACTGGAAATGCATCGAAAAAATCTTGTTCTACTTTTAGAGCCTATCGTTGAAGCTTGATTATCATTGCATCAACTTTGTCTTGCACAAGAAACTTACGAATATCTTTGCCTTGCAGTGTTAAATTAAGAACGTTGAGGGCACCAAAAATATTCGCCAAATACGCCAACCGTTCAACCAGTTTTCATCGGTCACCAATTCTAAGTATGAACTTGCGAGTTTTCAATCATAGTCCCCTTCCATAAGGAAAACCCTAAGTTCATCACGGAGCTCAAATAATCTTGATAACACTTTACTTCTTGACAGCCAACGAACTTCACTATGAAGTAGAAGCTGTTTGTGTTCACTTCCCATTTCATCACACAAAACACCAAATAGTCTGGAGTTTTTAGGCCTTGCTTTAATAAAATTGACAATTTTAACTACATCATCAAGAGTTTTTTTGAGACACTCCTCCAAACCTTTAACTACAAGAGCCTCTCTATGTATGCTACAATGTGTCCATTGAACTAAGGAAGCAACTGCCTTAACTCTGGCAATTAATCCAGTATAAATTCCAGACATAGCTCGTGCTCCATCAGTTGTCAAACCTACACACTTTGATCAATCTACTTCATTTTCTTTTATAAAGCTGTCAAAAGATTTAAAAATGTTTTCGCCAGTTGTTTTTGTCGACAAAGACTGGCAAAACAGCATTTCTTCTTCAACATTACCATTCAACTTAAAACGAATAAAAGCTAACAAATTAGCTTGACCAGCAACGTCTGTATCCATTTGCAGCGAAAAGTATTCACTTTGTTTTAAACAGTAATAATAGCTATTTTTACATTTTCTGACATTTCATCAATTTTTTTCACAGTCGTATTTGATAACGGAATTCCATTAACTTTTTTGGTACATTTTTCATCAAACAAGACATTATTTATTATTTTTGCTGCGGGAATAATAAATTCTTCTCCCACGGTGTGTGATGACCCCTTCTTTGCGATTAACAATAAAAGCTCAAAAGATACTTGGGTACTTGTTATGTTTTGTTTTGAAGATTTTTCCATGACTGATTTAGTCATAGAAAGATTTTTTTTTCTTAATTTGAAAGAAATCGAGAGATTTTCTTACACATTCAGTATGTTTAGTTGATAGATGCCTTTCAAGTTTTGAAAATTTTATTTTGCATATTTTCCAATTTTTAGTGCTATTTATAGCGCTTATATTAATATTTTTATGTGCATATTTGAGTGCTAAAAATTAATTTTTTTAGTGCTATAACTTCCGAGCCTTGATAATGACAAATAACAGAAACCTATTAATAATCAACGAACTATATAAGATAAAACTATATTCAAACGTTCGATATCGTATCGTTAATTGTACACTTATATTGTGCACTATAGTTAAAATTGATTAAATATTATTATGATCAGAGATATAACAAAAAATATATAATAATATTATTTTAAATATATATTATGTTTAATATTATACCTATGGCTCGTGGTCCAGTACCATGTTGCTTGCGGCCCACAAGTGGACCGCGGCCCATGGGTTGGGAACCGCTGATATATAATATTACTAGCTTCGCCCGGAAGGTATTTGATTATTCTATAAAAAAAAAATGAGGTAAAAAAACTACTATTTTCTTAAATCTCCTTAATTTATAAAATATTTCTGAACATACGATATTTCTATTAAAATTATAATACGAGGCGTCACAGAAAAGTAATGAGACTGACTTTGTATTTATTTTTTTTAAACACCAATGTTATCTCCTTCAAAATAATTCCTTTGGGCAGCTTTACATCGATGGAGACGTTGTTCCTACAATTGGTAGCTGCGCTGGAAGTTTCAACTTTTATGGTCATCAGTTCGTTACATTCTTTTGGATATTTACTTAAGTTCTGAAATGTTGTCTTTTGAGAACATTTTTCAATTTAGGACAAAGGAAAAAGGCACAGGGACTGTGGTTAGGTAAATAAGGAGGCTGGGGAACCACAGAAATGCCTTTTGAGGTAAAAAATTCTATTATGGAAAGAGCAATGTGACAAGGAGCGTTGTCATAATGAAGCATCTATTTGTCTGCAATCTTTGGTCTTTCGCGAATGTCTCTTTTTCTGAACCTTTCAAGGACATATTTTTAAAAAACTTGGTTCACTGTTTGTCCTGGAAGAACAAATTCTTACAAGAATGTTTACACGTACGCTGTTTCCGTCGGTTTTCGAAGTTGAAGGCTTCCTTGAACAGTATTCATCTTCAACATGTTGTCTGCCCTACGAGAAACTTTTTGTGATAGTGAAAAACTTGGGCTCAGGATAAGGAAAGTTCCCCATAGGTCTGTTGTAACTTTTCAAACGTCACACTTGCCAATTCTCCAAGCTTAACAAAACATTTAATGGCACAACGTTGCTCCAAATTTCGCTGATCCAATTTTGCATAACGCATGACTAAAACACAACTTCACAAATAGCAACTAAAAAAATCACGTAGTTAACGGAATGAAATAAAACTTGTTCCGAATTTTAGGAGAGTACTCAATACACGTGCTCTATCAAGGACAACAGTTCAGTGATGCCTGATCGCTTACAGTGTTGCCAGTCTCATTACTTTTCTGCCACACCTCGTACTTTATTGTAAACAATATTTTTTATTCTTTAGTGAGGCATATACACATACGAGGTCTGTTCAAAAAATATGCAGACTAACGTCATGAAACAAAATATATTTTATTTAGATGTTATATATCTGGATATTCTTCAAAGTACTGATTTTCCTGACGAATAGATTTATTCCAAAAGTATTCCCACTTTTGGTAATAGTCCTGGAACACTTCTTTTGTAATGTCCATTAGCTCCTTCGCCACATTTTCCATAACTTTGGGAATCCTCTTAAATCTTCTTATTTTTAAAGGTCTTTTGAATTTTGGGGACAAGAAAAAGTCAGAAGGACGGATCTTGGATGAGTAGGATGGATGGGAAACAACAGTTATCTAGTGTTTGATCAAAAACTTCTCGAGTTCTTGGTGCTGAAACGTTATAATAAAAAAACCAATCACGACTTTTTCACAGTTCTGGCCTTTTCGAGGGATAGTGTCTCGCTGACGTTTGAAAAATTTGATGTAGTTGGTCAGGTTTACTGTAGAGCCTTGGTGAGACACTCGTGATGGACTACGCTCTGAGTATCAAAAAAAAAAAAAACTCTCAACATCACTTCACATGTGAACGCACTAGACAAGCTTTTTTTGGTTTGGTAGATATCACAACTAACCACCGGGATGATTGAACATTTGTTTCAATGTCATAACCATAGACCCATGTTTCGTTACCTGTTATGATCCTCAACAAGAAATTGTCATCTTATTCTGAACGTTCAAGCAATACCTGATAAGCTTGAATGCGATGGAGTTTTTGATCATGCGTCATCTGACGTGAAACAAATTTCGCGGCAACGCGGTGTATCTTCAGATTTTCGGTCAAAATCTCATAACATGATCTAACTGATACCTTATACTTTTCTACTAGCTTTCTAATGATTAGACGTTTATTTGCCAGAACCAGGGTATTGATTTTGTCGACATGTGTTTACTTGAAAAGGTATCCAGGACGCTCATCGTCTTCAGTCGTTTAACGATCATTTTTAAACATTTTACTTAAAACATGTTGCAAATTTCATGGAAGTATCTCTATATGCCAAGATGGCTTCATATCAAAAGTTTCACTCGCAGTTTTTTTGAGTTTAACGCAAAATTTCACAACAACAATTTGCTCGTTCAAGTCACTAACTTTAAAATCCACCAAATGAAAAAAAAAACATATTTAACCATGTGGCTAATAAACCAATAATGATAACAATAATATTTCCAATCAACAAACTGCCTAATAACCAGGTGATCTGTATGAAGCTAGCGATACCAAGTGAATTCATCTGGAACAAAATGGGTCCGCTTAATTTTAACAGTCTACGTATTTTTCGAATCGTCATCGTATAGGTTTTTTGTGAGCCAACACATGAGAAAGAAACATAAAATTGATCGTGAATAAAACAAGGATTCATGATGTCAAGGCCTGCGAATGTTATGACCATTCATATGTCTTATTGATGGACATAGAAAGACAACTTTGTAGGAAATGGGCTCGATTAAATTCAATCGGATATTCATTAGTAATCATCAGTATCCTGGGGACGGAGTGGCTGAGTGGACTAAGGCGTCGGCTATGATAAGTACCGTCGCTGGTTCGAACCCGTCCATGGGCATTCTCTCTACTTGGACAGGTAAACAACTGCCTTTGGAGAAAGATTGCCATCCCCCCTCCACGGGACATAGCAGAAATCTACGGGTATCCCAATAAAAATTCTGCCAACCAGGCGGTCCGAAATTGTTAGTCATAATTTCGGACACACACCCGCCACACGAGTATATCAGTATCCTGGGAATAAAAACAACTTGATCTTGTGCTAAGCCAAAAAGAATTTTAGATGAATTAGTAATTTATGAAAAGTAAATCTTTTCCGAATTTGGTATTTGATAATGTTATATACGAAAAATATTCTTACCACGATAAAATGGCAAAAGATTTAAATATTTTTCTTTTGCTATTAAAACTATGGTAACTTAACTCAAGAAATCAAAAAACTTACGACTATTTTATTAATTTTTCGAAAATCTTATAAATTAAATTTATAATTAAATAATATATTTTAATTTTTTATAATTTCATGTACCTATTGTAATGACTAATTAGTAAGTATAATAATACTTGTAAATTAAATTATACATTATAAATATTATTCTTAGAAGATACACGAAAAATAATACATATTCAAACCATTATATTATGAACATTTTAGTAACAGAAATTTGAAATAATTTATTCAAGATAGTTAATATCAAATTACAGTCGAATTTGCTTCATTGGGATCGGTAAAGCACAATTCCGTACGTTTACCTTTTTAGGAACACGATTCCGTACGATTTTGATCAAACAATGGATTGTCAAAATGACCCCAAAAACAACACGATTCCGTACGATGTATGTGTAATGTTGCCATTTATTATATTTATTTTCAATTTATTTATTTGATTGTCAATAAAGAAAGTTGATGAAAATTTGTCAAATAAACGAATATGTAAAATAATTATAATTCGATAGCTTCGTACTTGTTACAAATATTTGATTATATTTTTGTGAGTTAAATATTCTTTGTATTCGTTAATTGTATGGTATAAACGTTGTTTCTCAACTAAGGCCATTCGATTAAAACGTCCTTTGGATGCTGATTTTATTTTTGTGCATGTTTCTTTTTGTGTTTCCTTCAGAACTGACAAGTCAGTTCGTTAAGTACACCGGGCGTTGGCTCCGGCATACTGCGTTTGGAGGAACACTCTATAAAAGTCAAATATCTAAGTAACCTTAAGGAAATCTGGCAACATTGCACTCAAATCTTGGGTACAAAACGTACGGAATCGTGTTCTACCCCATTGGAACACATCGGTGGCGTGTTATTTTGTTCCAATTAAGCGGTTGTCCCAACAATCCGTAATACAAAAACAAATATAAATTTGTTGAAAAACTGGTTTTTATATATTTTTATCAGGGTTGAAACGTATAATATAGTCATAAGCGGTACTACGGGGGTGGCAGAGTAGGCAACTGCCCCTCCTGCGAACCGTACCTGTATTAATACATAATTCCTTAAATCTCCATTTCCTAACTCTAAAAAAATAGATTTTTTTTTCAATATGAAATTTATTCCAAAATATCTGTGAATGATAACACACACTTATAAAATATTCTATTATTTAATCTATTCTGTGATTTTATTATCAACGAATCCTGATGCCAGAGCGACACATGGAGCTATAAAATAATAAAATTTTTTGTATAAAAATTCATGTTATTTTTTTCAATATAAGGTATTACTAGCCTAAAAATTTGGACTAATATAGTAAAATATATATGGTTTTTTTAATTTAAATGTTTTTATTATTTATATTTATAATTTGTATTTACAAAACTATACAATGAGTAAATTGGAAGAGGATTTATTGGGGCGAAGGGGAAGTCACCCATTAACGACCTCCCCCCCGCTATATATAGTTAGATAGTTAAAATTTCTTCTGGCCCTCCTGCCAAGAGGGTCTAGTACCGCCTATGAATACAGTACAGAATAAACACGTATTATACGTACGTATAAAACGTATAGTTTATATCACATAATTATATACGTTTTATACCGTATAAAAAGGAAATCACTTATTACTAAAAACCCATTTATAGTTTACAGTAACTATAAAAAAAGGAAATATAAATTATAAATAGACAAGTGTTAGAACTTTATTCAAAATTTATTATTAATAATTATCAATATTTTGTCATGAATGTATTTATAGTGTACTTGTGATATTTATAAAATTTTAAATATTTTGGTGAAATTTAAATTTTAATTTATATCTGTGCAATAATATATGTATAAAATTCTGTGTCTAAAACAATTTTTTATTATTTTATATTAGATTGATAAAAAAATAGTTTCCATCACTCCGTTCAGAATCTAAAATGAGAGAAAAAAATGTTGAACAAAAAGAATTTTTATAACTTATTTAACATATATTATTTTTAACTATCTAATATAATTTTACCAAGTATAAAAATAAAAATTTTAATAGGAAGTATTTTAAATTTTCTAAGAGTGAATTTCAAAAACAAAGTTATTATACGTTTTATACATGGGATTTTATACGTGTAATGTATAAAACGTTTTATACACGTATATTACTAACCCTGATTTTTATTATTACAAATTACGTACAATCACAGACATTATTTAATAATACAAAAAGAAAAACATTATAATAAAACCTAATTATTTATAAAAATACATACATACACATATTTTTTAATTTGTTATTATGTATTTTATCTTATTTAATAAAACAATGAATATTACTTTGTTTCTTACGTATTATTGATTGACAAATGGTAGTCCGAACAAGCATCTAAAGCTAATTTTTCGATTTAATTTCTAGTTAATTAGAATTATATTAATCGATCTAATTTATCATTCAAATTTTGTTGAGAATTTCAAATCTTTGTCAAGCGATAAATCTTTACGTACACGATACATCGTTACTATACTAACAAACACGAATCGTGCACCAAATAAAATTTAATATACATCACATGTGAACATACGATAAGATAAAATGTAATCCAATAATTGATTACGCGAGCCGGTTGTGATTGTTGAACTACTGATATTTTAATATACTCAATAAAAATGTCCTAATTATCCGGATTCGGGGCCCAGATAAGCGGTGAACGTTTACCCTTCAGGTATACGTTTGTTTTCGTAATTGAAGAATTGTCCCTGATAAGCAGTGTTTATTAACGGGTGTCCAAATTAGCGGATTCGACTGTATAACTAAATTAAATAAATACTTATAGCATATTAATACTTTGCGTGTATTTGTATCTGTCATTATTACTGACAACTCCTCTAGGAAGAGAGAATGACAAACTAAATCAGTCTCTTCCCCATTCCGGTCGACGACCCTTTGTTATACCAATATAAGCGGGGCCTATCCATGTCTCTCTCACTAGTTGTCGATATTTTGAAATTTACAGCAAGGATTACGAAAAACGCAATCCATATCTTTGTTTAAGTCTATGATCTCAACCAGGCGCGGATCCAGCCTACCTTAACGGGGGGGGGGGGGGGGGATTATAAATAATATCGCAATAATATTGTTGTTATCAACACTTCATATGTTTATGTTACAAAAATAAAAGACAACAATTTGTGACAATAACAATTAACAATACATTAGAATGGTATAACACAAAATAATGTAATTTAATAGTACAACAAATTAGATACAACACATTTTGATACGGCTGATGGGGGGGGCGGTCGCCCCTACCGCCCCCCCTGGATCCGCGCCTGATCTCAACAGTTCAACCAAACTAATAACGAAATTATTAGTTACCTTTTTATTAGTATTAGAAGTATCATAATGAACACTATCATTAGACATTAATTATTAACACTATCATTAGATGTCGGTTCATTAGTCCAATATCACTAGGAATTGTTTTTCGAAGTAAATATTCAAGATGATCAAGACTTGATCATCAATACTTAGTATTGTACCAATCATTATTACTCGGCATCACATTTTCCCGACCCATTTATCACATTTCTACTATTAATATCCCAACGGTATATTTAGGCTGTTTGTACAGAGTCATTTTGAGATAAATTCACTTTAAAGCCGGATTTGCACGCTATGAAAAATGCTGGCAATTTATCGTAACAATCAAATTGTATCGGTTCATTGTTGCGTATAAATAGGACATTGTAGTGTCTTATTAAAATTGGAATCGAATTGGATGATTGATTTCGGCCAGCATCAATTTCTGTGAATCACAACAATAAGTTAGAACGTGTAAACATGTAGCAATCATTTATCGCTACAATTTGATTTGGTTTGCATAGGTTGTTCATGAAGAAGGTTGTGTCGAGCTATTCATTTTTCATTGACAAATGTTTTTATTCTTATTCGGTTGATCATAGCAGTTAAACAAAGTCCTCAAGACTTCTTGAATTTAATGAATTTATTAAATTGTATCGTTAAAAAGTACAAAGAGTTTAATTTGTCGGCAAACAGAAACACTTTTGTGAATAAAAATTAATCCATTGAGTACGATTTATAAGAAAAAACTATCAAATGTTAAGAGTTCGTCAAAATCCGGAGCTCTGGATGATATATATAAACTTAGTTTGTGGTACTTTAACCTTCTGTATTTTTTGAACAACCAGGACTCTGTAAGACCTTTTAGGAATAAAATAGATGACGGGAACGAAGAACCACAACATAATGTGAGTAAAATTAGTTTAATGATTTTGACATATTGTTATATTAGTGGAAAAATGATTGGACAATCCAACGATATAAGAAATAGAAAAGGAATAGAAATGCTAAAAAATGGAAAAACTGGGGTATTTATCAAGTAGTTCCTGAATGTCTATTAAAAGGAGTAAAGAAGCTAAGTCAACAATTACATAAACTGATCACTAATATATGGGAGAAGAAAGACATTGGTCTTAGAATTATGGAGTATATCCGTTATATGCAGGCCCGTAGCCAGGCCAAATCTTCAGGGGGGACAAACAAATTTCTAGGGGGATTTTGAAAAAAAATCATAATTAATGCTATTTTAAATTAATTAATACTACTATAATTGCTATAATAGCTACTTCTATTTTTTTACATGTTGAAGTCCATTAATAATATATCCAAATTTGAATTTTTAGTCCGTTTGGACAAACGCCAATAAAGCTACATTGGATACTTGTTTATATGTCATCGATTGCCTTTGAGGACTTTCAAGTTAGATTGAATAGGTAAATGTTGATTCATAAACTGCTGAGCTATATCCAAATACTTCAACTGCTGCTATCATTTCATATGTAGTTTTAAATGCTTTACGTTGTAAATAAAGCTCAAATAAAATGTCCTTATTAGATTTATAATTTTCTTTTATATAGCTTATTTCATTCTATCAAAAATTCATTACTTTATAAGGATTTGTTGGAGAGGCAACAATGAGGTCTAGGGAAAAAAATCCTCCTCTTGTTCTCCCCCCCCCCCCGTGAACACGGGCTGGGTTCTATGCCCGGTATATAAAAAGTGAGATAAAATGGACCTAAAGAACTATAGAGGAATTTCTCTGTTAAACACCTAGTACAAAATATTATCTAACTTCTTGATGCTGATGATCTAGTGATAACAACAGAAAACTAGGAGAGTCTGAAATAATCCACAAAAGAGCTAATAAGGGCAGGGAAATAATTCAGTTTTAACATAAATGGAGATAAAATAAAATACTTAATACTATCTAGATAACAACACATGACAAGATAATTAGAAATAGAAGGTTTTTCATTTGAAAGAATAGAACATTTAAAATACTTTGGAACTTAGGAGAATGAAAACGCAAATAGTCAGGAAGAAATAAGAGAAAGATTGATAGCAGCAAACAGATGTAAAAAAAGTATGAAGAATGTGAAATTGAAATTAGGCGATATGAAGAGTTCAGAGGATTATTCGGAGAAATCAATATAATAGGAATTATGAAGAGTAGAATAATAAGATGGTCATGTTTGGAGATCTGAATGAGGAACATAACAAAATGGAGAGCAAATAAAAAAACGGCCTCGAAAGAGACCCAAACAAGGATGGGCTGATAGAGTCAAAAAATACCTCAGAACGATTGGGGTGGAACTTGTGGAGGAAATGTCAAGGGATAGGGAAATGTGGAAGGACGTTGTTTTTACGGCGATACATTTTAGTGGTTTTTAAGATGCCAAGTTAGGGAAGTAACAATATACTCTTCAAATTTATTAATAGTTATATAAATATATTACTAGATGTTTAGTAAACGCTAATCAGTATAATATGTATTATTACAATATTCCATGGTTTTATTTACTTGAACTGACATTTTTATAAACAGTACAAAGTTTTACTGCAAGACCCCTTTAATGATAAGGCCTGTGTAAAATCTCGCTTTCAATTATAAATAGTTCTGCCTCTGTTCGATAATAGCTAGGAAAATACAATATATTTTTTTCAAAAAAAAAAAAAAACATAATAACGACTTTAAAAATTATGAATTTATATTTGTCAAGGATTATAAATTACTCTATTGTTCCAAACATTTAAGATTTAACTCACACTTTATATTACTATTATTTAATGAATTTGTTGAAGATCTAATAATGGATAAATATTTAATGTATGCAGGGACAGATCTAAGGGGATTTGAAGGTCAGTTAACTCGCAGTTAATATTTATTGACAAAAATGGTTTCTTGAAGACTTCTCAAAATTTTCAGTATAGTAAAATATCTCTATGATATCTCCGGAACCCACAAAAGACCAAATCGTCCATAAAATAAAATAAATGTTAATGCTTTCAATGACAATTATCAAAAAACTTAAAAACTTATGATCATTAATTATATTGTGTTTTTTTTGTAGCTAGATATACATTTATAATCCAGTTTTAACCCTAATAAATGGACCCATATTTTTTTAATTGTGAATCCGTCACTGAATGTGTGCAAGTGTAGTTGCCTACACGTATTGCCTATTTCATAAAATTATTGGTAATTCAATATAATTTCATTTTAAATGTTTTTCATTTATCATGTAAATTAAAAAAAAAAACCAAGAAATTGATAGATGGCAGTTTATTTTAAATTTATTGAATAATTCACTCAATTTCATTTAGTACAAAAATGGTATAGTTGATATTATAAAAATCAATATGCATGTATTACATTAAATATATTGTTTTTGATAGAAAAAAAATATACATGTATATTATATAACGTTAAAATAAAACAATAACAATTTTTTTATTATAACATAGCGATATTATATACTCATATTATGTATACAAATAAATATTATAAGGTAGGTATAGTATTGTTATTTAAATTAATAACACATTATAATTTACTATTGTATCAACTAGTATGTATTATAATTTAGTCTATAGTTGGTAAATAATGCGTATTTATTATTACAACAATTATTTTACAACATAATATATTAACTACATACTATAATATACATAACAATAATGTTATTTAAAAACGTTTTAACAAAAAAAACTATATTCGTGATTAAATATATTAAGAT
The DNA here is from genome assembly GCA_034509805.1 of Sipha maydis. NCBI lineage: Eukaryota > Metazoa > Arthropoda > Insecta > Hemiptera > Aphididae > Sipha > Sipha maydis. Next base: position 353,950 of record JASXSY010002261.1, read on the forward strand.
AAATAATTATAAACTACTTTTAATGGCATTCATTCATTTCTGCTGATTAAGCTATAAACAGACAGCATATTGTTTTTGTAGTGCATAAAATATAGACACATATTCTTCAATTTGTCATATCTAAATAGTTTCAAAAATATAAAAATTGTATGTAAATAATAGATCAAAGAGCCTCAACTAAATTAAGTTTAAATACAAAAATTTATTTTCATTTTAAATAATTACATATAGAAATATTTTTTATAATTTTTTATACTGAAGACTTGAAAATTAGATACGAGATTTTTTTCATGATTTTTTTTTTTTTTTGTAGAAAAAATAAAATACAGTTACTGTGATTTCGCAAAAATAAATGTTATAAAATGAAACTCTGATGAAGTGGAAAAGTTCAATTTTAAAAATGTATTCATTCATTTATTTTCATTAATCAAAATTATTTATTTCTTTAAAGATATATTATAGCTTTGAAATATTGGTTATTCCCAAATTTTAGATATCTTTTTTTACGAAAGTACAAACATTAAAAGTTTAATCTACCTTATTAAGAAGTTTGGTTATTTTATAATATCAACCATCTTGAGTACTATAGACTGATCTAATCGACCTTTTTCACTTATAATTGTTTTTTCATGAATGATGGTACATTGGTTTTAAGTTCAATAGATTAATACAACATTACCATTCACCCACTTCTGTATCAATCCAATTCGTGGAATCTCACCCGATCAAAATTCATTGCAAATTGAATTATTTTATTTTTTATTGTTAATTATTTTACCTATATTATTCAACTAGACCATACTTTACGAATGTAAAAATTTAAAACAATACAACATAATTTTCATAGATGAATATCAAATGGTTTAATAATGATTTTTAAAATGTATGATATATATATATATTCGACTCTTACAACTATTGTTTAAATAAAGATATTGAATAAATCTAACCTTTCTTTAATCATAAAACTAATTATGTTGTAGAACATGCAGGGCAATTGGATTTTGTTTGTTCCTTCACATATTCTTGTACATTAAAGGATCCTTTTTTTTCTATGCCGGTTTTTTTGAACAATAATTCTCTAAAATGTTTAACGTAATTTTTATTTTATTTATGAATATATTTGATTCATATTAAATATTAATCATTAATAGATGTTTAACACTATCTTAGATACCTTGCTACAGCCATAAAAGCAATTTCGACATTAAGACCCGATTTCGCCGAGGTCTCCATAAAAGTAACCGAATATTCCTTTGCTAGACGTTCGCCGTCTTCTCTTTTGACCATTCTATCATTGGGATTACAGTCCGCTTTATTTCCTAAACATTACAAAAGCTCGTGATTCAATAAAGTAGCTAAATCAATAAATACAGTATTGGAATTATAATTTACCAATCAACATTATAACAACTTGTTCATTAGCATAATCTCGAATTTCACTTAGCCATGCTCTTATGTTGTCAAAACTTATTTTGTTAGTTACGTCATATAAAAGTAAAAGTGCTGCAATACAAATATAAATTAGGTATATATTAAATTATTTACTTTATTTTTAAATATTATGAGTATATCCGTGGCATAACTTCAAAATTTGGGATTGGGAATCAAAGATTCTTCTACAGGTACATTGGTACAGGTATTATTAGGTAGTGACATAGGGGGACATTGAGGGCATAACAAAATCTAATAATTTTACAACATATTATTATATCCATTGAGGCCTTTCATTGTTAAAGATATAGAGGGGTTAAATAACTCGCTTTAGAGTTTATTTCCTGCAACAAATGTTTTAAAAATGTTAAGCTACAATTATTTTTTTGTATCTGCTATTTATTCATACATTTTAAGAAAATTAAAATGTTAGACAATAAAGAACATGGGTTCTTCAGAATTTAGTTATGAGTATCACTAACTCACAACACTATAAGTATTATACGATTTTATATCTCTGTAGTATCACCACTGGAATGCATAGTTTGCTATAAATTATAGTTGAGCTTATATAAAATTGTTGATTTATTGTATATAAAAATACTTAACAGGACAATTTTTAAATACAATTATTGGTTTTAAATACGATGTATGTATGTTGCATACTGTTGGGTAGTTGGGTTGTTACGAGTGTTTGAAAAATTAAATTGATCCGTAGTTTAACTTAAATGTTATTCTTTTTGTTATAAACTTTACTAAGCATTATTAAGTATTATAAAAAACTTACAGGTGAAAGATAATATTAACTGAAATTTAAAATATTTATTCAATTTCTGTAAAAACTAGCTTAAAATAGATTTTTGATATTTTATACTTCAAACTTATTTTAAATACGAAGTAAATATTGTTATGTTGAGTGGACTATATGATAAATTGTAAAAAAAATGTTTATTAGTGAAGTTGTATTATACATCTAATCAATTACAAATTTGAATTCGATTATATCTTTATTTTATCAAATTATATTTTTTTGTCAAAAGCATATGCAAATCATTTACAGTACATGAAATATAAAATAATGTACTTGATATAAATTTATTTTTGAAAAATATATAAGTTTATAAATTATTTTACTATATTACCATGAGCATCTCTATAGTATGCATGTGTTACGCTCCTAAATCGTTCCTGACCTGCAGTATCCCAAATTTGTAGTTTGACTTTGGAATCATCGACAGATATGATTTTATTCTGAAACAAACAATTGATTTTTCTTTTGAGTAAAAGTCGCAAACATAACCCACACGTCCAAAAAAATATTCAAATATAAAATAATGAATAAAAGGAATATAATTATATATTAAAAATGGTGAACATAGCTATTTTATTCAACTGTTATATTATTATTATATTATATTATTTTATTTATTGACCTTATGATTGTAATATATTATCAAGATGCATGTGATTCTTTTTGTTTTTCATAGTTTGGAAAGCAATAGTATCATTATTAAACATTTCGTTTTATATAGGAGACCAATGAGTTACCACATGTTTATAGCAACTGTCTAAATAATAAAATAGTGCCGTATACATTCTCTTATCACACGTGTACGTAGTTTAATAATTTAACGTTTTTATAATACGGGTAAATTAAACTTATTTCAGGTCATATATACAATTGTAATTATAATAATTTAAATTATCATATAGGTACTCATAATAATTCTTGTCGGTAAAACCATATTATTATGCCATATTTTTATCCATTTGCATATGAGACGACGATATATTTAATCCAAAAACTATTGTCCTTCTCACCCTGAAATCTACACCAACGGTAGAAATATAATTGCCACCCAAGAACATATCGTCCCTGAAACGGACTAATAAACAAGTCTTCCCCACTCCGGAATCACCGAGAACCATCACCTGAAAATTAAACAATACTATACTTAATAATGAATCAACCTATCAAAAAAACATATGTATCATAAATATATATACATATACATACATACACATATATATACAATGTAACGAAATAATATAACTTAAATCTTCGAAAATTATTTAAACAGTATTTAAGAGCTTTATTAATTTATTATTCATATTTTGTACAATAATTTATCTTATTTTAAGGATAAATTTAAAGTTTTGCGTTATACAAAAAACAATAAATAGATTCAGAAGACAATAAAATAAATACTTTTAAACACGAGTTTAACATATTATTTTACAACCAAAATTAGGTAAGATACACTAAAAATAATAGAAATAATAGATACTTCATAAAATAGTAAAATAATTAATAACATTTAAGAGTTATAATATTTGATGTTTAAAATAACATTTTTTATAAGTATAGAAAAAATGAAGAATTAACGTTTTATTGTATAGGTCTGTTGATAATTTTTTTGGTTTGATTAAAAATACTATATGCAACTCAAAGGCATACACATATATGTGATTTATTTTGATTCATTAAAAAAAATTAAAAAAGCATCAGAAAATCTATTAAAATATTTATGCATAGAAAACATCTAAAAATGGGCACAGTGTAATTATGAAATAGTGATAATATGAAATGTGAAATAAGACATTTAAAACTGTAAATTCAATTCTTATTATGTATTAATGTATTGACCACATGTTTAACTATATTATCATAAAATATTGACAACCTTTGTTTTTAATTGGTTTTGTATCCAATTTACACATTATTAATTAACTTAATAGTTTTCATACAAACATTTTTAACTAGGATATTATTCAATATTTATACGATTTAATTTAAAAACAAGCCACTACAAAATATAATGTTAAAGATTACACAATATATCTGTAGTAAATTGAAATATAAATTGGTATAACATATTTGGCATTGAATCATATGTCTTCAAAATTAAATTGTGAATTAATTGTTCATGCAATTAAAATTATTTTTCAAAGGATCTTCAAGACACAGACTACACTATAAAGTACTTGAAAATACTACTTTCTCCATCTGTAAACAGGTCCTATTGTTTTATAATGTTCTAAGATAATTCTATACGTTATTACTACAGAGACCTGGTATAACATCGTTGATTAAATGTCAAAGTTATTTACATTTAACTGATTAACAATTCTGAAACAAAGTTCCTTTATATTGAGTGTCTATCTAGAATATGTTTTCTGTCAGTGATAAAGGTATTAAAATCGTAACTATTGATTTTCTGTATTAAACAATTCAACGGAAAGAATGTTCATAGTATTAAATATCTTGAATAACTTTTCGTTGTTATTTAAATAAAAAAATTGATATTTCAATAATGATAACACATTCTTTGTGTACCAAAAACAATTCATCAACAGAATATATATTAAATTTAAAGAACAAATAATGAATAAAGAAGTGTATTTATAGTTTTTTTTTAAAGAAATAAAATAGTTTTATGATAGGTAATATATTTTAACGATAAATTAATAAGATAATATTAATAATTTTAATAATTGTAAAATATTGGGTGATTTATAATAACAATGAATTTTAACATTTTTATTTATATTTACATAAACTTTGATTATTTTTGGAATTGTTTAAATATTCATTAAAAAATTATTGAATTATTAGTATGTTTGTTTATATTTATTTTAATATTTTTTTATTTATAAATTTTAAAAAATGTAAAATGTTTGTCTTTATTTTAATAAATAAAATCTGATTGAAGTAACTTAATGATTGTTTTTTTAAAATAGTCATTAAAAGAAATTTTTTATGGATTCTATCAATGCTTAAATTTTGAGAAAAATCCTGAAAGTTAGTAATAACAACTAAAACTAAAACTATGGATTTTATGTACACAATTATATGTTAAATAGTTAATACAAATGATAAGAAAAATTTAAAAATTATTAAGTTTAAATCGAAAAATATGTATATGATATACAATTGCTAAGAGAAAAGCTTTTTTTACATGTTCATTAAATATACATTATATTATTTTTTTTTAATTCATTCGTTATTATTAATATCGTAAAGTTTATTGTGTCTCATTATTTAAAAGTGCGTATCTTTTCAATTCAAAATTAATTGTAAAAAAAACCGGATGGGCCTCGCTCTGCTGTACAGTTAGGGGTGGAGTGCACCTCGCTTATAGGATAGGTCATTATTATAATGGATTTGTTAAATTTGAATGCAATGATAGATATCATTGTATACGAATAACGATTCTGAACGGAGTTCATATGTTTGTCTAGGATATAATACATTGTTATTTATAAACATTAAAAAAAGTATATTTTATTTTGAAACGATAAATATATTTTTCAATTAGGATGGGTTGGCAGTTGCATACAGCGATATAGTTTGTCAGTCTAGAATATTATACATTATATTATATTTTACATGTAATTTTATGTCAATATTCGCTGTTCAAACGCTTATAAAAAAAAATTGTGCCTATGGATTTTAATAATTTTTGAATGACATTAAGAACTACTTCTGTGGAATCTTCGATTAAATTTTCAATATTTTGTAGTAGCCAAATTTTTTTTATCACCGATTATAAAAAAAAATGTAAAAAAATTGAATATTTAAAATGCCTGTAAATGGCTTAAAAATCAATATAATATTTTGAAAAAAATATGACATAGAGGAAATACCAATCTTAACAGCTGATAGAAATTTCAAAAATCTGCGACTTATACTTTTTGAATTATAACAAATATTTAAAATCGTCTGAGAATAAATCGCTATTTTATGCAATTTCGTAAATATTTAAATTTCAAACAGTCATACAATTTTTTCCTTTTAGTCCGGTAGAAATTTTTTTAAAGATTTTTGAAGAGTAGCTTATAGATAACCTAGTGTTAAAATTTTGAACATTAGGTATGAACAGAAAAAATTTTATGAATTTTTATCTACAAAATAACTTGCAAATTATCGTGATTTTTACACATTTTATACAAATTTAAGCATTAAGTGCTTATAAAAAAAAATTGAGTTAACCGATCACCGATATTTTTTAGTTACGATAAGTTTAACTTATTATAAACCTAGTATAAAATTTTCAAGAGTTTTCGCTCAACCAATTACATTTTATAGATGTTTAAAAACAAAAATTTAACAAAAATCGAAAATTTAAATTGTCTATAAATAAGTCAAAATATGTCAAAATACTTTGAAATCTTAACCATGTATAGAGAACGTCAATATAAAGATTTGATGAAAATTTCAAGTTGTTGCGGTTTTTCCTTTTTGAGTTAGAGCATTTAAAAAAAAAACCGATATCTTTGTCAGTCTAGAATATTATACATTATATTATATTTTACATGTAATTTTTTGTCAATATTCGCTGTTCAAACGCTTATAAAAAAGAATTGTGCCTATGGATTTTAATAATTTTTGAATGACTTTAAGAACTACTTCTGTGGAATCTTCTATTAAATTTTCAAGTATTTTGAACGAGCCAATTTTTTTTTATCACCGATTATAAAAATAAAATGTAAAAAAATCGAATATTTTAAATGCCTATAAGTGGCTTAAAAATCAATATAATATTTTGAAAAAAATATGACAGAAAGGAAATACCAATCTTAACAACTGGTAGAAATTTCAAAAATTTGCGACTTATACTTTTTGAATTATAAAAAATATTTAAAATCGTTTGAGAATAAATCGCTATTTTATGCAATTTCGTAAATATTTAAATTTCAAACAGTCATAAAATTTTTTCCTCTAATTCCGGTAGAAATTTTTTTAAAGATTTTTGAAGAGTAGCTTATAGATAACCTCGTGTTAAAATTTTGAACCTTAAGTAAGAACAGAAAAAATTTTATGAATTTTTATCTACAAAATAACTTGCAAATTATCGTGATTTTTACATATTTCGTATAAATTGGAACTTTGAGCACTTATAAAAAAAAATTGTGACTTACGATTTTAGATTTTTTTTTATCAGTTAAGGAACAACTTATAAGAAGCCTTGTATTAAATTTTCAAGATTTTCTAGGCAGCCAAAAAAATTTTATCGTTATTTAAAAAAAAAATACTTAAAAAAATTGAAAATTTCAATTGTTTATAAATAGCTTAATAAAAGTCAAAATACTTTGAAAATTTAATGGTGTATAGAAAACGCTAATCTAAACATTTGGTGAAAATTTCAAGTATTTACATCGATTAGTTTTTGAGTTATAGCAAAATAAAAAATTTGATTATGTCGAAAACTGGTTTTGCGTAAAAACTCCCGTTTTTCCCAAATTTTTTTATGGTTTTTCCCGTCGCATTTAAAAAATATTGGAAATTTTTAACTTTTGACTCCCCAAAGTACCAAATAGATTCACTTTCCTTTCAGAAAAGTTGCTACATAAGGCAATCGAAGCATTTTTACTGCCCCAAAACGTGTCGACAGACACAAAAAAAAAAAAAAAAAACACACATCATTGTAAAATCAATACATTCTTCACTCCGTTCAGAATCTAAAAAATGAATTTGTTAATAATACTTCAATTACTTAGATAGTTAATCTACATTGCTATGTATTATAAATAATACAAAAGATAATTATTAATACAACACCTGCACTTTTTGGAATGGTATAATTAATATGAAATTTAAGGAAATAATCGTCTGGTAGGTACACAATATTAATTGTTACCACAGGTGTTACAAAATAATAGGTTGCTAAACTCAATTTTTGATTTATTGTTTTTTGTTTGTTGTTTTCTTTTATTGACAAATACAGTGCATCCATTACTTGAGTATAAGGATAATGTTCTATTAATATATTTTTATTGTTATAAAATGTAAAAAATAAAATAAACAAAAGATACATTTTAGTGGAAATATAATAAAAAAATATAATTGTAATTTTTAAAATCGTGACCTAGTATTAATGTGAGAATATTTTATTTTGTATTATAAGATTTTCGAAGAGTTATTATTATTAATAATTATATTGTATTTCATTTTAACATGTATGATATATGGTACTCGATATATCTTAAAATATTTTTTGTTTAAATCGAATAAAAACAAAGAAATAGTAATGAGTATCATAAGTACTTTATTTTTTTATAAATAATGTTAAAAATTATCAGAAAAATTGCTTAAAACCATGTGATGTGTGTATGCATAACTAAAATGTATTTATGACTTATGTTTATGAAATACAGTAGTGATTTTTGAACACGAAAACAAACATATTTTCATAACTTATAGCATATCAATGATAGTAATTCGTAATACCAACAGAAATGTATAATTTAAATTATAATTTGATTTACCAAAATATCTAAGGTATGGTCATCTAGAATGTATATCTTAAAAACTAATTGAAAATAGGTTAGATGTTCAATGGATATCGGGATGAATATTTTTTAAATTCTATATTGTATGCTTTCATCCAATTAGTGTCACGTGCACATGATGGAATACACCCAAAGCAATCCAAAATCCTAAATATTCGAGTCGAATTCCATGTAAAAATAAGCGATTTCTAAGATTTAGTATTACAATATTGTACTGAAATCGCATTTGTATTACACCATGAATATAAACAGTTTAATGTATTACTATCACCTCTGTTATAAACGATTAATGTATGCTATTACTTTTTTTTAAACAGATATGGGATGAATAAGATTATAATTTTTGAATTTGCTGGATTTTATACACTTAAATATCAATATATAACGCACATAGTTCTAATAATTCGAATTATGAATTAATGAAATTATTTTTTATTAAATTAAATATTTAAGATCTTATAATTTATTTTGTTTTTTTAGTGTCTATTGCTTGCGTATTTTTTGTATTTTGCTCTTTCTATAACAGTATACATTTAAATTATTTTTACCTTTTATTTTTATTATTACCTATTATTATTGTTCTTGTTCGACGACACGTATTGATTTCAAAACGTAATGTTTTATTTAACTGACAATTCTGAACTATTTTTTAGATAATTTACTCGTTTTGGAATTAGTCAACGAAGAATAAATATTTAAATAGTAATGTGTAATGTTGGACATTTTTCAAATTTTGCTCGTTAGAACTCTTGTGATTTTTAGAGTAAAAATAATTATTTCCGTATGAATTAATAAAGAATTTCAAAATATATATTTTTTTTTTATGAATTTGTACCTAAACGTTACACGTATAGTTAGTACATTTTACTTTTAACTCAAATATTTTCCCATCTATCCCATACATTAAACTGTTGACATGCTTCGAACGTATGGAACTCACTTTGAAAAACCAATCGCAACTGGTGTCAGGATGTGGTTGGAACGGTGTCCTCTGCGAGTTCTTGTAAGCCGTCTTGGACCGAGACGACGAGGAGGCTGTGGACGCAGCCGCCACAACACTGGCCCAACCGTTCGAGTACTGTCTCACCGGTGCATCTTCCAGGTTGGCAGACGTTCTCCGCTTGGACACCATCCGGCGTTCGAACACCCGATCGGAGGACATGGTGTATTGTTGCACTGTGTACTGCGGCAGGGGGTGGGGGTGGGTAAGGGATCGTCGTCTCACTGCACTAACGCGATCATCGCACTGCACAATACAATTACGCGCGTACAAAAAAAAACGGACGGTATAACCACGACAAAAACAACAACAACAACAACAACAGCAACAACAGCGACAACAACAAAAGTTCACGACATCAACAACAACCTGAACGATTACCGATAGCAATAGCGACTTCGTCCGGCGTCACGAGCAGGACTGTTAGAAAGCAAGAAGTGGCGACAGGCGCTGCTGGCGGCACGCGAACTGTTGCGATGGCTCTATCAGAACACTTGTGGCGCGAGCTGAAGCTTTTCCCCCGACCCGCCGTCCATCGTGACACGCCGCCGCCGTGGCACGCGCGCAAACGCACTGGCGCGCGCGAACGCACACCGACACCGGAACGCGCGTGGTACCCGTGTATGCGCGCGACCGACTCGTATGCCGGCGGCGCGCGGCGAGCTTATCGCCGTCCCCGGCGTATCCATAGCTACCGCCTGGGGGCTGACGATGCACGTTCCGTCGCGCGCGCGGACTCCCTCTCGGGCGCACCGTTGCTGCACCGGGTTAGCAACCGGTACCGTATAGGTTGCGGTCCGTCGCTGTTGCCGTTCGATCGCACCGTCAGTGCGTGGCCGTGCGCACACGTTCACGCGTTACACCCGTCGCGCGGCGGTTCCGAACGCGGCAGTCGGGATCCCGCAGACGCGTCTCAGAAGAATCGAACCATTTTTATCTATCTCTCTCTCTCTCTCTCTCTCTCTCTCTCTTTCCGAACCGTCCGGCCAATAAATATAAACTCTTCTCCCACGTCCCCTAGAAATTCAGATCAATTACGGTGACGGGGTTGAGTGTCGACCGAGAGTTGAGACGCTTCCTGGAATGGGGGGGGGGGAGGTAATGGGGGAAATGGTATCCTGTCGAGCTGATTCAATAAACGCACTTGGACAGCGGGACGCGAGGCCCGTGTGTCGGTCGAGGAGAAGTTTTGAAAGGTCCTTCTGCTCCGGCCACTCTACATACGTATGTATATAAAGACCGAGAGTACGTGTACCGCAAACTTTCAACGCGAACCATTACGCGCAAACGCTACTGTGTACGACAACACTGTATTATGCACACAATAAGCTGTATGCGTGTACACAGCAACACACTGATGACCTCCTGGGTCCGTGTACCTTGATACGGCATAACTCGGGTAAAAACGAGTTGATGCTTTTAAAATTAATTTTGTTTTCGTGATAGTTCGCGCTACGAGTAACAGTAACCGCCCGTCAGGACTTTCAAAAATACACCTCTCATCTTCGAAAACATTTTTAGGTCATACAATACGGGTGTATAATTTGTATACTGCATATTCCTCTCTATACGTATTTATATGTAAATATACACTCTTCATTGTGTTATCTATACCTGCATGATTGAAACACATCATTGTTTCGGTCCAGAAATTCCAGACATTTCCTGAATGAAATCGAATTTCCCGTTCTATTGTTTCCAATAATGTTAATATTAAATAACAGAGAGATAGCTCACTGTTTTCCTGGTATTACAGGCGCGGATCCAGAATAAATTTACGGGGGGGGGGGCATCAAATATTATTAATAAAGAATATCAGGGTTTATTATGTTAATAGTTTTTGACATTAGGATAACGATGATTAGTTTACCTTTAAGTAGACCAAAAAATTAATAAACAAAAAAAACATTTTAAAAATAATTAAGTTTTTTCAAGATTGTATTTTATTGCTTATAAAATATTTAATTACATCACTTTTTCTTTTTTAGCTAGATTGTATTATAATAAATAATTTAAGATAAATTCTAATCAAATGTACAACTTAAAATAAGGTTAATTTCTTATTACTAATGGTTTTCAAATTGCAAATGGAATTTTTCTTTTGCTTTTGGTGTAACGTTCAATTACTTTTTTAACATCTATGTCTATGTTCCTGTGAATGTTCAATAATGCAAATCCAATTAAACGTGTTTCACACATTGTTGATCTTAACCATGTTTTGAGGCGTCGTAATGAAGAGAATGTTCTTTCAGAGCTAGAATTGCTAATAGGCAAAGTAATTAATAATTTTAATATTTTATTTATTAAAGGAAAAACGTCTTCATCACAATTCTTTAATACATCAATGACATGTTTATAAATTACTGATGAATCCTTTTCATCTTCACATATCCACTTTTCTTTCCAAGTATAGTATTCACCAATTAATTGCGAGGATATATCATTTTTACGAAGTAATATTTGAAAATCTTTGGCAACTGATTTTATTTTGTTAGTTTCTTCTTTATTGTCATATGGTAATTTTAAAGAATTAGACGGAAGAAAAATAGATAACTGAAATAATTCCAATGTAGTTTTTGAAAAACGTGTTTTTTAAGTCATCTATAACATTATCCAATAAAGTAATAAATATTGTGACTCTGTAATAGTCTTCTACATTATTAGTAGAATAGTTTGAACGATATTTTTGTTGCTTACATATCCTGGGCATTCTTAATTCTACATATATAATGTTTGCTAAGTCTTTAGATAATTTAAAAATATTTTAAAATTTTGTATTAACATTTTCACGACATTTCGAAAGAGCTTGTAATGTGTCTTTAATAGTATTTGCTGCTGTATTCAAATCTAAATTTTTTTTTTGGAAGAATTTGCTTAGACAATAAGTGAAATTAAGCAAATGCGCAAGACTAAAAATAGCAACAATAAATTCACTGTCACATAGTGTTGTTTCAAGTATTTTTGCTTTTCCAGAAGTTTGGGAATATTTCCATGTTGTTCGAAGACCAATATTATCAATTTTACAAAACATAATCTAATATAGATATATGTAATAAGAAAAATTGAATGTTAAGTATAGTATTATTAACGTACATTATATATATACATACTTAATATTTTTCACCAGCCTTTTTTTTTTTAGATTTGGGAGGGGGCCATTGCTCCCATGCCACCCCCCCCCCCTTGTTTCTGCGTCTGTGGTTTTATAATAAACATAATAGGTAGGTATAGTTAATAAATATAGTTAATTAAGTTATATATAGTTAATATTAGGTACATGGAAAAACAGAAAAAAAAAACTGTCTACTTTTTGGATAAAAATGTAATTATATTGTGACGATATTTTATGATATGTGATTGGACAGGCATCAACTATTATATATTAAATAGGTCGTCGTGTAGTATAACTAGGGAAAGAATGGAAAGACAATCAAAATCGCTAACTTGTAAGTTTTTCCCCTCTAAACATTGTCAATTTAAACATATATGAATTCTATTTTCACTTCAAATGGAAAAATAACACTTAACAGTTCATGGTAAAAACATTATATGTAAGTTGAATATTTAGAATTAGGGTAGATAATGGTATGAATTTGCATTTTTTATCGAGTGGTCAAACAAAATACCTAATTAAGCACTACCAAAATTTGTTTCAGTATTTTTGAACACGGTTTTTTGTTAAATATTTTTTCATTTTATATATTTTTGTTGTTTTCACATTAGCATAAAAAAATTGAATACTAAACAATGTATTAATACAAATTAATTTTTTTGGTCGAGTTCATTAGATGAGTGTATGTGAAGCATCGATAAAGTGATTCCGAGCAAAGCCTACAGACTACAGTTTACCCGAAGTGAAAATAGTTCTAAATATCTAGAAGGAATTAAAACTATCCTTAAAAATTTTCATTTATACTGGTTTAAAATAAAAGTTGAGGATATAAATTGATGAATATTTACAAAAACTGTTTGAAGCACTTTAGATCTAAAATAAATCTATAGAAAACAAGTTTAATTCATTAATCCTTGTAAAAAATAAAAATTAACATATCATTTTAATGCATTTCTCTTTTTAATTATAACCAAAAATCGCTAAGATTCATATTGGCCATACGTACCTATACCTTTATGTACGAGTATGTCTGTATATACACGTAACATTTAAAGTAAATTTCATAAACCAGATTTAAAAATAAACATGTCATTCATACAATAAATCAACTGCGAATTAGCATTAAGTGTTACCAACATGTTTAGCCTGATTTTTTTTTTTAACAAATATTTGCAATTCCAATATTTTTTATGACTGCTTTTTAACAAATGTATAGTTGAGGTTAGTTTTGACAACTACCATTGTTAATGTATTAATACATATACGAGTGTAAAATTATTATAAAAAAATTGCATTAAATAAAATATTCTTTATTTTTCAATAGCTATAGAATTTATAATATGAAATTAATAGTTTAAGCTCAGAATTCAAAACCTTTATAAATAAATAATAATAACAATGTATTGTTACTAATACATGCAATATAATATTGTAAAGGAAATCTTTACAATACAAAAGCATTTATTTTATATTTATTACCTAAATTCATCTAAATCTGAATTTAGTTTCCTAATTCATTAATTTACAAAAATTCAGAGGTACTAATTACAATTATTTTAACGAATAAATAAAAATAAATCGCCAATAAAATAAGTTTCAACATTTGAGTAGATATTTAATTAGTCATTGATTCTTTAATTCTTAAGAATATATATTTATGACAATTAGTCTACTATAATTAAAAATAAAGCAATATGTAGAATCCATGGTTTTATCATCTTTATTTTTCAAATATATGTGAAAATCAAAACATATTATTTATCTTTTGTGTGTATTCAAATAAATAAATAAATGCTTAGCCTGGAGTATTCAATTTGTAATGTATAATCAGTTTCGAATTAGAAATTCATTATCAGGTGAATACAAAATCAAAATCACGACTTTGTATATCAATATATTAATATTATTATACTCTTTATATATTTATTTACGATTTAATTATTTAACTTATAATTACAATTAGACTGAATCTTTTCGTATATGTTTATTTAATATTTATTATTGGAAGAATAATAGATTTTCATAAATTCTTTAGATAAAAAATCATAATATTTTAAAATGTGTCTGATTAATATGTTTATAAATGGGTAGAACATATTTAGGAATTTAAGGGATATTTTTATTTTTTTATTAATTTATTAATTATTTTATTTTATTTTTATCATAATTAATTTATATTTCAGTAATTTCTTTCTAATTTCAATCATTACATGACTAGCTTATAAATGTTATCAAATACATTTTTTTTCCATTTACTGAATAAATTATGTATCCAATAATATCCAAAATATAATTCAATTTATAAATTTGTACATTTTTTAAATAATATTGATTCATATGCTTAAAAAATATATTTGTATGTTTTCAAATAGCTATAAGAAAATAAGATTTTCATCATTTTTAATGAACATTTTCATACATAAAAAATATTTTGATTGAGTTAAGTATATATTTCATAATTATATATACTTGAATAATAATGATCGAAAAATATATTCGAAATAACAATCAAGTACAGAATAGGTAGTTAAGTAAATTTTTAAATACTTTCATTTTAGTAAAAATAAAAACATTAAACATTTGAAAATTAATGTAATAATAGATTATGTACATCTGTGTTCAAAATAAATTCAATGTTCAATTGAAAACTTATTTTAATATTTTGTCTTAAAGCATACAATTTTTGATGAGATGGTGAATATAATCAAGTATTTACATAATTTGTGAGTAGCATTACATATTAATAATTATTGACGAGTGATTTGGTAATTTGCAAGATTTCAAGTGTCTTGAATTTACTTAGTTTATCAATTTTAGAAAAATATGCTTATTTTTTTTTTGGTCATATTTGTATAATAAATTAAAATTATCAAACGTTTTAAGCTAATTTGATAATTATATATGTATTTTAGCATAATATTAAAAGTAAATTTAATTATATTTTTATATGTAGACTTTTGATTATCTATATTAGGGATCAAAAATATTCTTTATATTCTCCTGGGATAAATGCTGATGTACATTGTGAACCAGAAGTAAAAAAGTAGTATTGACTAGTGAATAATTTAATATTTACAGTCTTAAATATAAAGAATATAATAAAGAAGTAGATAGGGTAATAGTATTTATATAATCATATTTTAGACTTAATATAATATATTATATATGGGACGTGCACTAAAATGAAAAAATGTCCGTGTTAATAAATTAATTTAGAAGCCATTATATAATATCTAAAAAAATGTATAACTTAAATTAACATTAATGCGTTGAATATGGCTGTTAAATATAATAAGATTTATAATAGTAAAATTAAATCATATATTTTATTATGTTATTTTTTACTTTGAAAATTCTTAAATCATTTCCTGTTTTTCCAAAATTTTTATTAGATCAATAATTACTGAATATTTGTTCGAGGAAAATTTTTCAATATTGTATATAGGTGCTCCAAGGAAAAATATTTCAAAATTTTTAAAGGCCGAAATATTATTGAGCTTCGGGATATTTGTTATAAGTTATAATTTGTTGGTTACCTAGTAATTATTTTATTTGTCGTCAAATAGTTAATAATTTTAAAACCCATAACTTAAACAATTATAACTTTATTATTTTATTAAAAATTTAGAAAAGTTTATACGAATAACATTTATTTTCAACTGTTATAAAATAATTTAAGTAATTAGACTATTTTAGACATAATATAATTAAAAGTATATATTTCCAATTTTATATAAATTTGTATAGAACGTTGAAAATTTTTAATGAATTTCGTCGGTATTACTATGTTTACGAAATTTATTGAAAAGAAAATGCAATAAAACTAATATGAATATTTTTTCAGTATTTTATGTGAAAAAAATCACGAGATATTATTTGCATTGACAAAAATATGGAACATCATCAGTAAAAATTAAAACAAACAAAATAAAATATTATAACAACATATGTTTGAATAGTAGACATTTATTTATTTTTGTACTAATATTAATTAATTTGAATCACAGCTAGGTGTTACTTAAAAATTTGATAACAACTATAATATCCATTAGTATACCTATAATTTTAAAATTGAGTTTTAAATTTATCTTTTAACGTTGTAAACGTAGTAAAATACCTATTGACTTTTTCAATAAGGTTTTTTTTTTTATATAATCAAATTTTTAATTAACAATTTTGTCTCAAAAAACATACAGAAATTTTGTGTACAGTGTATTGAACACAGATGGTATTTAAAAAAAAAAATCATTTTTTGGTGATTACAGAAGTTTTTCCATAAAGGAATTTATGAAAATATTTTGAAAATAATCAAAAAGATTTTTTTCTTATAAATTAACATTATTAACTTTTTATTGGAAAACTCATTATAAATCTAAATTAATTTTCTCATTATCAAGCAATATTTAGCCAACTTTTTTACATTAGGTCATGGGATTAGTCTATAAATCTGGATAAGATTTACCATTTACAGTGCAATTTAAATTCGCTATATATTCATATTATCATATACTTGTAAGTTATAGTTATTAGTTGTATAGAACCTACACACACTTAAGTAAACACATTTTAGTCTATTATATTTAAGTTATTAAATGAAATAAGTATATACATTTTTATGGACATACAAAGATACCTATTATATGAAAAATTATTTTTTAAGTAATACGAATATATGTAAATATAGAGATACAAAGGTTATAGCAGTTTTAAATTTGTACTCCTTTCCTTTTATTTTTGTACATTTATATTTATATATTTTTCAATAAATGATACTCTGGGTTTTTCAATCTAATTTAATTAAATTTTTTAATCTAATTTTCTTGTTTAAGTTGTTTAAAAAATAACTTTATGTTTATTGCACATTGATTGCAGACTTTTGCAAAATTATGACAAATTGTAAAATAAAAATAATAAAATGTGAATTATTAGAATACATTGATTGCAATCTTATGCAAATTATAATATAAAAATTAAAACAAACTAAATGTATGAATTGCAGTTATGGTATACAAGAAAGAACTTAATACTTGGTATGTTACAATTTTAAAAGTTTATACAATCTCAATATATTTCAATAATTTTAGTTTCAGAACAAGTGGCCGTTAAAAATTTATTTGTGAAAATGTAATTATTTATTTTTTTTATTGTATTAATTAATAATATGATGAAGTTAAGATGGTTCAATCACTGAAATGTTTTCTTTATAAAGTCTACCACAGTCTATT
The DNA here is from genome assembly GCA_034509805.1 of Sipha maydis. Lineage (NCBI taxonomy): Eukaryota > Metazoa > Arthropoda > Insecta > Hemiptera > Aphididae > Sipha > Sipha maydis. Next base: position 372,014 of record JASXSY010002261.1, read on the forward strand.
ATATTTTATGTCAGTTACTTAATGTACCAGATTTGTAAAAATTGTTAAAATATTTTTCTATGTAATAAAAGAACATATGATAAATTTAATTGTCTTTTCAAATAATTATTTTGACTTTAATTTTTTTGATTCTGAGTGAAACAAGGGATGTATTGGTTTTATCATGATTTGTTTTTTTATGTCCATGTATATGGTTTCATGGGCGCCGGGTTTTCCAATTTTCATGGGGTGACCAAAATCCTAAAATGATTTAAGTAGGTAATAAGCAAAAAAAGAAAAAAAACGTAAAGGTTTACTTAAAGGTAGAGGTTGTGCTAATTTGTTTAACGTGTATGGGGGCCTATAACATACTCACGCCTATAGAATATCGTTATCGTCGCAGTCGTCATCGACGGACAGCAACGACACGACCAAAATAGCTAAAAACCCAAAACATAATATGTATATATATAGGTAATTGAAAATGATAATTTATATTTATATTTCTAAACTTGTATAATATTAAGGTATTTAATGTTAATTTCATGGAGTGCCCTGCACCCCATGAAATGAACCATGGGGTGCTTTGGCACCCGAGCACCCCCATACTCGGCGCCCATGTATGATTTTGTTCAGAAAGAATACTCTTCACTAAATAAAATATTAAAAAATAGAAAATGGGTTCTAGTTGGTAATTCCTAGGGTTAATTGTTTCAATTTGTCAACAGTAAAAATAAAAAAAATTGAGAAAAATGTATATCAAACATGTGAAAGAAGAGAACGCTTATGTATGAATTTGAACATTAGTAATTATATGAATACATTATACATACCTATTATACATCAATAACATAATAATAATATGTAATAATAATACTAATAGGTTACCTTTCTTCTTGTCAATTTGTTTATTAATAATTATTTTATCAAAATATATGTGTATTTGCCTAGTTATAAGCAGGTTTTTTTAAAATATAATATTTCTATAAAATAGTCAATCAAATTAATTATTACCCAATTTAATTAATAACAGTATTATTTCTTAACTTATGTTATTTTTTTATGTTATGTATTTTAAAATTTTAATTTTGAAGAGAAGCGGGGGTAAAAATCAAGATCGGATGATTAGCTAACGTGTCTAACAATTGATCAAAAAACCAAGTCGAGAAACTCGAGGGGAAAACTATCAAAAATATGATCAATAGTGTCATCAAATGTGGTAGATCCAATTACAATTGGCATCCTCCTCCCATATGTATTACATTTAATCAATGTATTAATATTTTACCAATGTAATTATCTATAAATGGCGGTATCCAATTGAGCATTGTATATTTTTTATAACGACCCGATTCAGTAAAAAAAAATATTCTCAATGTGTGTTAAACTGTTAATTTGATTTATTATCAGCCATCAAGCCACTAGTTATGTATTAAACATTTTCAGAAAACTTACGACTAATAATCTTACAAGCCACACCCACATATTTGTTTGGTAACAGATCCGTGCGCAAGGGTGAGAAAGTTTGGGGGCTCTAATACCCTCATAGAGGATCTTTTTACTTACATTTTTACTAAGATTATACCTAGTCCTCATTCTATAAAATTTAATCTGATTTGAAAATTCATACATAGTTGTCTATTTTTGTTTTAACCGTGTTCGTTTTATCAATTAAACGCCTTTTTCTATTGAATTTTCATGCATTTTCCATCAACTGTCGATTATCGTTGTAAATGCAGTCATCGATAGAACTCATTTTCATTGACAAGTCAGTTGTTCAAGCTGTTCAGAAATTTGTTGATATTTATTGATTTTCAACCCTAATATTTTTGATCATGGATATTCTATGTATATTTTTATTAACTTCTTATCTAAAATAACATGCAACATTTTGAACCCCCCTTCTTGAACGATTCCTACACATGGGTCTGCTTGGTAATTATATTTTTACAAGGAACTCAGACGGAAACAAGGATGAAATAAATTCGATCAATTGAAATGAACAGTAATAAAAATACGAGTTTAATTGAAAAATTAAATTAAATACAACTATAATGGCTTACAAGAAATATTTAAAAAATAAACATTCTTACAATTTACTAAAACATTTATTACAAATAGAAATTAAGTGTTTAGGGGTACCACTTTCCAGTTATTGGAAAAAAATCCATCACATTTGTTTTCATTAGGATAATAACGACAGTGTATAAAATTAAATGAAAATATGAAATGTGGTTAATTTCAAAAATAATATTTTTAATACATTATAATTTATTGTGATAATTATTTAAGGTAATAAAAGCAGCAACTTTGCTCGTATTTTTGTGCTCAACCGTAAATCGTATTTTGATTTTTTTGGGGGTTCCTATTGTTTAATTGCATCTGTCTGTCAATAGTCGTTAAAAGGTAAACTGTGCACAATTGAATTGTTGCCTTCTATAACATACAAAAGACTGTATACAAATCGAGTCAGTTATTTCAGAAATTATCTTTGATAAACAAGAGGGACATTTATATAAATTTGTATAAATTAATAATAAAATCATGATTATCAACAAATAATAATAATTATTATTTTATTCGTTTTATAATAGACTTTCTAAGCTAATTATTGCGAAATAAAATAATTTAATAATGTAAAATACATTTTTATTAATAATTATACTTAACACTTACTGTAAAACCTATACCGACGGTAGCGGAAAAATTGCCTGTCTGAAATTTCCCGGTGTCAAACTTGACTAATAAGGAAGTTTTTCCCACTCCACTGTCGCCTAATAAAATAGTCTGAAATAAGAATATTAAATGAGTTAAAATGTTTTAAACTTAAAATATGTAAATCAGTTTGTAAGTTTAATAATATCATATTTTTCAATCCCAAAATTCATTATTTTACTTAAATATTAATAATTTTTTCTTATTTATTAATAATTTGATTTTACCTTATGTAAGATTTTTAAGGAGGGATCCGAAGACTTTCTTGTAGTACTTGGGGGCTTATAATCCCTGTACCCAGTCGGTGAAGGCCTTTTATCATAATTCGTATCTGTGGTCGATAGATTTTTGGTGTTTTGGTTAACTTCAGCTTCTTCGATGCTTTCAAATACGTCATCACTTATGTTGTCATCTAATGCCATCGCTAATATTGGCGTTTTTATCTAAAAATGAAAATGATCTATATAATTTTAACAGTAATAAAGTAACTTTGAAGATAAAAATTATCATAATAAAAGTTCTATAAAACAAAAAATTAAATACAGAGGAACCTCGATAACTCGAATCGGCTAATATTAAAAAAAAAATTCGAGTTATCGAAAATATTTTTTTATTTAAAATCACAAAACTTAATTTTATAATTGTATTGATTTGTATGTTTACTAATAAATGTATAATGTATGTACTTGGTAAAAAAAAATTATTTTTTATTGACAGCTATTCATATAGGTGCATGTAGCAGTATTAAATTATTTAATAAATTAATTGCAATACCATAATTAAAGTGTATACGTTTTCCTAAAGTAGAATCAATAAAATAATACAAATACATTTACTTTTATTTTATTATTAGAAAGTTAAAAAAATAAATTTCTCTATACATATGCCATAAATTGTTTAACATTTTTTAATATATTTTCGTAATTCGAATTTGAAATAAATCGTTTTTCTCATTTGTTCAAACTTAATGTTTCTTTTTTATTGATGTTTTACTTAATTTTAAATATTTATTAAATGCCATATTTCATTTTTCAAATCGAATATTTATACTACGATATGTTTAATAACTTAAAGTATAAGCTAATACAATTTTTAAAGTAAAACGAAATGCGTGATAAATAATAATCAAGTATTTGAATAATTTAATGAAACATTTGGTTGTAAAAAAAATTTTATTTTTGAGTTTTCTTTCTTAATATACATAAATAAAATAATATAATTTATGATACAACAACAATAAATTAATGTAAATATGCATTTGTTATTTATCAATCGAAAATTCAAACACAATAAATTATATTTTATGTATAGAAAAAAATATTGCCAATGAATAGTTAATACAATACAATACGTTGATACATGATACTTTGGTACCTATTGTGTTAATTACAAATATATTTTATAGAAACAGATTTTAAATTTAAATTTGAACATCTGTCTTTGAATTATTATCTTTAAGTTTTGGTAAATAAACTGTATATTTGTCGAAACTCACCTTCTTCATCGTTTAGAAGCTTTCGTGAAGAGATAATATCAAACTTTTATGGCCCAATTGCAAAAATAAATACATTTTGGTCGTCGTAATGGAGGGTAAAAAAATAGTTGATTAAACATTTTTTTTTCTAGTTAAGACTGATGTTGTCCGCAAAAACACTTGTTGTGTTATGATGAATTTTCCGGAGAAAATATAAAACTGGGGCAAAACAATCAATTTGGGGAGTTTCCCGTGCACGACGGTTGCGCATGCTCTGTTACCTTTTGACCCTTTTATAAGTAACCATTGATACACTATCATCTTAAATGATACGTAATGATTGTGTATTTATTTTCAATAATTACGTTAATTTACTTAAATTGTATTTATATGTTTTTATACATAAGTTAAAGTGTATTTAAATTATTAACGGTAACTAATAATCGTATAATATTAAGAGAAATTTAAGAAAAACATATGGTACATTTAAATTTTTTGTTGAGTCCGAAATTATAGTATAGATATCTATTTATTTACATTATCCTAACATTTTATTCGATACGTCTAAAATGCTGAGTTAATAATTGTTCATCGATATTTACTTTGCGACTTTATCAGGGATGTTAGAGATTTATACGTAATAAGCGTACATTTTTTGTAATCGTCATCAAAATATAAAAGACGTGAAATCGAGATGTTGTCTCATAAAATTATCTTTTTCTGATATTAAATTTCCTTTTAGAATACCTTCCACATAAATTATATATGAGTTCTAACTGTATTTAGGTAAATATTTAAAATCAAAACTAAACAATTTATTTATAGGGAATAGAGTTTTTTTTTATTACTTAACAAATATTATAACTTGAGAGATCTTATGAATAAAACGTTGAAGTATAAAACAATAAGTTGATATTTTATAGCAATAGTAATTAATTATTAATTACAATTAATTATCTGATTAGGTATTATATTATACCCTTAATAATTTTAAATTATCTTTGATCATTGTGTTTATTGACTGATTTTATTTTTATAAATTGCTGAGTCGAAAATAATTTCTACTCAACAGAATGCTACTAAATTTCATATTTATAAACTATGAATAAATATTCATTAAAAGTTTTTTTAATTATATAAAAATTAAATATCATGAATACTGGTTAATCATTGGTCATTGGAAGTTCAGTTTTTTAAACATGTACCCAGATTAAAATTTGTCATTGATTTATTACACAAATTTTTTTTTAAATATGTTGGAAAAATATTTTACAACACAAAGAATTATCTTTGTGATTAATAAATTATTTTGGTAAATATGAAAACTATAATTTAACATGTTGTGAGGATATTAATCGGCATCTATAATTTATTTTAAAAAGCTTAAGTTTAACTGTTAAAACTTGTTTTATAAGCAACTATTTATTTTATACGTATCGAATGAAAATAGAGTCTTTAGTATAGACTATTCCATATTACTTCTATATTTTAATTATTTGTATTATACAAAAATATGTAGACTGTCTTTCCAAAACATATAATTTTAATTAATAGAAATTATTACCTGTATAAAGTTCTACGAAGTTCAATAGATAATTTTCATAAACAGTAATGAAAAACAAAATCATTTATTATCAATCATATTTTAATAATTTTTTTCAGAATATTGTTGTATAATATATAGTCAATTTCGAGCCAGCCTTGTAATATATTAATTACCCATTTATGAATCTATTGAAATCAGTTTTTTTTAATTTTTATCTCGCAATTTTACGTAATATAATTTCAACGACTCTTTAGACTTTTAATTTTTTAAGTATTTTAGAAGCATACACATAACACTGGCAATTAAGTTAACTAAACTTTTGATTCGTTAGAAACTACTTAATCAACTCCTAAAAAACTTTTTTAAGTATTATTTTCATATAGTTTAATATAAAAATAAATAATTTATATATATAAATAAATAAATGTTTATTTATTAAAAATATATAATTATATTGAAGACATAATTTGTATTTAATTATAAAAATAATACGGCATACAAGTATGGGGAACAGCCAAGCCATCAAATATTAAAAAAATTCAAGCATTCCAGTCTACCTCGCTCCGCCTAATAACGGGCGCACCCTATTATGTTTCCAACCACACTTTACACTCCGATCTTTACATTAACACCGTATCCAAAACTGCATCTTTCTTTTACAAACGACTCCGATCCCGCTTAATCAACAATCCAAATTCCCTTATAAGAGAACTCAACTCAAACATTATTCCTGGAAATCCTCCTAGACGACTAGCTCGCCGTTGGTGCAGAGATCTCGCCAGTCAAATTAACCATTAAATAATAAATAGTGTCACTGCTGGGTGACTTCTTTTATCAGTCAACTCACGCTCATTAATATTAATATCGCCCATACGCTTATTGTAAAAAAAATATAATTTACAGATTGTGTATTTACTTATAACAAATAAAAAAAAAAAATTATAAAAATTATAAAACACGAATAAATAATATGTGTTATAAAAAGTACACTACTTTTTATTAATTAAATGATTAAGATTCTGCTTTAAATATAAAATGTAAATTAAATTATTTGTGAAAATATATTGATAATTTATGACTATCAAATACATTTATCAATTGCAAAAGCGTTTTTATTTTGGAGAGGTGTTTTGAACAAAAACTCTGTTCGATCTAAGTATTCACTCAAATCTTAAACTATGAACTTATGTGCGTAAGATAAATTGATTATTTTACGGATATTATACAGTAGGTACCTAATTTACGAAAAAATAAAAACATTTAAATTATGAATAAAATATATCTCCCGGCAATCTCAGATATTATTAATAAATGATGGTAAATATAATACAATCCGTTTCTAAAAAAAAAAAAGTTAGAAACTAAAAAATAATATTCTTTCAAATTCACCTTTTTTATTCCTGATTGAAATTTTAAAAATAATTTAGCACATAAAAGTCTCAAGTTTTAAGTTTTATTATAAAACCGCTCTTATTCTATAATAAGACACTCATTTTTTTTTTTTTTTTAGTACCATCCTAGTTCAATTAATGCTTCAATATCTGTTTAATCAATCAAATTTCCAGTCACGAGGTTATAAAAATTATTGTGATTTTAATAAAAATCATACAATAATATAATTTTTTATTAGTTTATCATTTAATTAGACATTATAGGTATTATAATATATATTTATAAAATTAAAACTAGTCAAATAGTGCCCTTTGAACCTTGGTTTAAAATTAATTTTCTGATGACATCGCACCCTCTAATCAGTTAAATCTGTCATATATTTATATACATATATGTATATAGCTATATATAACTATAGTTATGAAACTGTTATTATTGCAGCAATGACATAACAGTATTTGAAACTGAAATAAAAACAAGAAGCTATCGTGTAATAGTATTATTTTAATATGTATCGATTATTACAGTCATAACATTGGAACTGCAGTATTATGAGTACTGCAGTTCTCGTATATTCGTATATGTTACACAATTGAATTTACATAAAAAATGTTACATACATTACGTGAAGTAGCTGCATGAACACGTGTTACGTTTTCACCGAGTAGCGGTAGATCAGTGGATCAGTGTTGAAGACGTATTTAATTGCACGCTGGAAAAAAAAGGGCGTACATAAAATACCAATTAGGTACGCGTCGAATAAACGTACAAATGTACATAATATATGTTTTATGTATACACTCAGCGGTGTCGGTTCGAAAATATACCCTTAAATTATATTAACGCTACTCCACTGCCGTCCTCGGATCGTTTTGTTCTTGTACAACAATGATTATTATTATTATAATATGGACGTCCTGTTGACCGTCGCCGGCGCGTTGGTTGGCGGTGAAATTTCGTCGGTCGCTCGCGCGGGCATCCGCCCGCCAGTCCGTCGCGACAACAGTTGATTAGACACCGGGCGGCAGAGCAGCAGATGTTCCGGCACGTGAACAGCTTGCATTCTGTCCGCCATCGTCGGTACTGCTGCCTTTGGTCCGCCACGATGTTCACACCGGCGCTGCGTCTGCATCAGCAGCGACCAAGAAACCGCGGCTCCATTATATTATAATGCGCGTGCGGCTGTTTTTGTATAATCCGTTTTCTACGGCGTCGGGACGCGGACGTAGTCAGATTGCGAATACGAACTTTAAACTTCAGTCGTATCTATAGCCGCAAAATCTTCCCAGGAATTTCGGAAAGAAACTTTATTCTTTTTTTTCTTTGATAGATTATTCAGTGAATAGGAATTCTATAGCATGTCTGAATTGATTTTCGTTTGCATTCCATGGCGAGAATAATATTCAACTGATGATACTTGCTCTATAAACGTGCAAATAGAAGCGTATTTAATGGCCAGATTGTGCTGCCATAGGGTAAATATTTTTGAATCGCGAATAATTTATGCATTTAGAAGCGGGACCACGGTGAGGATGGGTAGGTACATGAAATGTGTTTATCTGTACTGAAAAAATTGTCTTTTCAGATCAGGGCATCAAATAATATAATTGGAAAAAGGTGACTGGTGTGTTAAGGAGACCCAAGTCCTCCCTCTCGGTCCGTTTCTTTTTACAGTTTTTTTTTTTTTTTACTAGCTGTCGGAAAAACATTTGAAAAGTTCTGCGATGCATTATCATGATGGTAGATGATGGTAAATCTTAGTGTTGCTCGTACAGTTGTATTACGGCGGTGGCGATCGCTGTAGCGCGAAAAATAGTCGTTAAAATTAAATCCGGTTTTGTTCGCGTATATTACGCGACACTTGGAACACGATGGTGCGGGGGTTAAAGGAGGGGCGCCAGAACACAATGGCAAACGTCTTACGGTCGTATGCGTGTGTATGCATGCGCGCGCGTATAGAACGTGCCCTTATTTGAAACGGATTGCGAACGACTGTATTACGGTATAATAATAGGTGTACGAGAAAGACGTGATAACAACACACGCGTCGGTCTCGGAGAGTTTCATCTGCCCTTTTCAGCCCTAACAAACCCTCCTCCGCCCGTCTTAATCTGAAGGGAAGAAGGTTTGTAATATTATTAATACATGTTTGTGTGAGTGTACGTGTGTGAGTATAAATGTGTGCACGCGTGTGTATTGTAAGCATCGCAGTCTACACATCTGCTGCTGCTCTCGTTACCGACTTGTTATACACGTTACACAGTACCGGTGCAGCCTATACAGCTATTATAACTACATATTACGTTTATGTACTCAAATGGCGTACTCGTTATAGTGCTGAATGGAAGGGGGATATATACGGTAACAATTATTGATTATGATCACAGTCACATATTGCATGTCGTCGTTCATTTTTTTGTTGGTATTTTTATCTTAGAATCGAATATTATATTTATTAAGGTATAAAATTATTAAAATGTGGCCCCTCTCAGCTGGTTGCACCACAGTAATGCGTAAACCGTAATGCGCTACACGTACATCCAACAATTGCAGCATTTCATATGCATATGCAGTGAAAAAATATTTAAAATAATAATGTGATGAAAGTCCGTTTGCAGGTCAACAGTGGCACGACGAGCGTACCGAGTAACCAGTTTCAGTAGGATTTGCGTGAACGTACTTCACAGTCGCGATCTCCTTGATACACCCGTTCACATCACCACGATAATTCTCGTTTGAAATCCTTACTTGACTGGTTGTATTGCCGAGGTATTATTACGTTATTATATCACAATAATACTTTTATCGCCAAGTCGGAGAGAGTGGCGACGGCGACTTGTGTGTACCAATGCCTTAACCAGTGTGGAAGGGGATACGGAATACAGAGTATTTAGCTACAGAACTTATGTTGTTCTGTGATTTAACTACTCCTGCCAAAATGCCGGATCACAATTTTTTATTAAAATATAAGATTATATCAACCAGACGACATGTTACTAGGGTTGGGTTTTTTTATTTGCGAGATACACAATTTTTTGAAATTTATTATTGCAAAAGAATCGGCATATCAGACGTCCCGCTTTATTTGTAAAGCCGGATTCGGGAAACGTAACATAAACGTTTCGCTAAGAATTTTAGCGGGACAAGTATATTTAAAATAGGGAATGTCCCGTCTTATCTGGACATATCCTGACCCCACGTGTCACTGCTGCGGATGCACACGAATCCTATGGTTGCGTAGGAAAAAACAGTTAATAATGGAACATTATTTAATGCCTTGAAATCTAATTATTTCGTGTTTAAAAATAGCCAAAAACTATCAAGCGTTCGTCTCGAAAAAGTAAGTCCTACGCACACCTACGCGCCAATCGGTTCGACATGGTGTCGAGGGAGTAACCGAGTATACCGAAATTGCCAATGGCACCGAACGGTGATAATAACTGAAGAAAATAAACAGATCGGCTGCAGCGTTTACGCGCGCTTCCATTCGCGCTCTCGAATTTTCTCAGCCGGCGTTTAACCGCGCATGCGCGCCAGTTGGCTGATTAATATTATTTTTCGGTTTCGAAACGTGGTGGCCGCGGCGCACATACACTCGTACATCGGATACGGTTGGTCACACTATACAGTACGTTGTGATTCGCGTGCGTGTGCGTGCGACGTAAATATTTGTTGTGTTTACATGTTATTATTTTCGTGTCGAAATGAAATAATTGCTATGGACCTACCGCCGTGCACGGGTTACCGCCGACCGTAATCGTAACGTTTCGTTTTTCGCTCATCACCGTTGATTGATTTCTGTAATTTTTTTATGATTGTTTCCACTGAACTTGCCGTCTGTGGCTCCGCTGTCGTAGTCATCGCTGCTGCCGTCGTCACCGCCGCCGCCGCCGCCGTCGACCGTTGTGCTCACCGTTACCAAGAGTAGGACGTCTGTTGTCGTCGTTGTCCTCGTTTTCCGTTTAACGCTGCAGCCGACTGTCACGCGAGTGTCCCTCGCGTATTTTTCGCCCATACCGGTCTGGACGTTGGACACGGAATAATCGTCACCAATGGGCGACCGGGTGTACGCGGCCGAGAAGCTTATGAAGAAGCGGGTCAGGAAAGTGAGTGTCCAGTGGCCGCCGCCTAAGTACTTTTGATAACGGCTTGCGCGCCTTTTTTTTTTCTTCTCCTTTTCCTTAATTTAATTTTCTCACCAGTTTATTCGTAGGTTCTCAGTTCATTCATTTCAAAGCTTAAGGTTCTTGTGTTTGGTATCTGGTGGTTGATGGCCAGATGAACTTTCATTAATAGTTTTTGGTTCGGCGTTTGACAATGATTTTTCTTGGCACAACTATTCTTGTCATTATATTAACTCATTATTGCCTTTAGCTTTTTCATACCGATACATGTGTTTGAGCTAATATATTTCGTTAAAATTTAAAAATTGTATTATACAATATTTGTTTTTCAATGCGTGTAGAATTTCCCTTGATTATTTGACTACTTATACCTAGTCTAATACATTTTTAGTTTATGTTTTTGTCAGCATTCTTGTAATATTATTTTTAACAGCTTGTTCGTATTAATCAAGTTAGTGTACATAACACAATACATTTTATTTGTTAACTTGTTGATTGATAGAGTGAGATTAACATTGTAAATCAAATTAGTAAAACATTGTACCTGTACTCTATCATATTCTAATAACATTTAATAATTTTGCATTAGATTTTATGATTTATGTAATTATGGCATACTACCTAAATAATGTTTGGAATTGTTGGTAAGTTAAATTTATTATTTATATACTTGTATGGGGTTATAAGTATTCTCACATAGTGGTTATACTTTAAAAATGGAATCTTTGTTAAAATGAAGGTCTATGCTCATTTTAGAGGCATATTGTTGATGATAATAACATATTTTATTGTTAGATTATATCTCTAATAGTTATTTATAGATTATAATTTGTCTCTGGTAGAAGGCATACTTGGGCATTCTAATTTTTTCCTCTGTTAGAGCATTAGAATTTTTTTTTTTACTAAAACAGTGAATTGTATATTTAATGCTAACTATAAAAATTTCAATGACATTCATATCTTAATTTATATTATTGAATTTACATTTTTGTAATGTTAGTTATATGTTAATTCTATTCATATTTTTATTATAAAACACATTTTAAAATTAAAGCTTATTATATTCTGCTATTTTATCTTAAAATATAATTTGAAGTTTTTGTATAATAAAAGCCGTCATGTATTATAGTAGTTATAATTTTACTTTTATTTATACCTTCATTATATTTTCATATTTTTTAGGGCCGGGTTGAATATCATGTTAAATGGAAAGGATGGGGACCTAAGTAAGTTTGATACTTTTTGTTTATGAATTGTTTTTAAAATTGTTTTATTTATTATTTATATTGGTATTAAAAATGTTTAGGCATAATACTTGGGAACCTGAAGAAAACATTATTGACACGAGGCTTATTGATATTTTTGAACAAAGGTATGTAATATTACTAATATATTTATTTACAATTAATTACATAATATAATATTCAGTTATTAACTATTCTATAACATGTTTATTTTTCATTTAGTCAAACACGTACAGATAACAATTCTCACAAACGTGGTCCTAAAAGAAAAACTCAAAGTGTATGTAAAAATATTGGAATTAATTGTACTTATTTTTTAAAACTTTTTTTTTTTTTAAATTGTAGACTCACATAGAAATACCAACTACAGAACCAACTCGAAGTGATTATGAAGATGAAATTGCTGATGGTGATGTACCTGATTATAATAGCCAAGATGAATCTGAAGTTTTGCCAGAGTCTACTAATGGTGCGCCTTTATTACCTAGGCATGATGACGATATTGAAGAAGATAAACCAAGTAATTATAAAATTATCATAGTTGATATATTTTTATTTTTTCATATATTTGTTGCTTATTATATCCTAATAATTAAGATAACTTTATTTAACTAGTAACGGTTAAAATAAATTAAAATATTAGTAAAACTACTTTAAATATTTATCATTTAATCTTGATCAGTATTTATTATAAATGTTTACTCTTATTATAAGTACTACCAATAGCAGTCATCTATTTTCTACCTAAATTTTTAATTCAAATGTACTTAAAGTATTAATTAAAGAATGGTATATCTATTTATTTTTTAAAAAAAATTGCATCCTCAAAACTTATTAAGCGTTATAATTATAATGTAATATTAGTAAGGGGGTGCTGAAATGTATGAAAATTAGTTAGGGTACTTCATCCTCCTGCATTCGCTCTCAAGTCAAGCATTGCTTGTAAGTTATTACCTTCTTTAAAAATAGAGGAGGAAACATAATCAGTATAAAAAAAAAAAGAATTTCCTTAAAACTTGAATTCTTCAATTATGTATATAAAAATTTGAAATATTTATTTAATTCATGATTTTATTAATTTAATAACCATAAGTACAATTTAAAATATACATAAATCTTTAGTTTTACTTAAATGGTAAAACAAAATATTTCTGTTTAGTGACCTTGAATTGAAGTATAATAGGAGGAAATTGGGAGTATTGAAATACACATTTTTATATGATTTTGATATTTCTAACTCTTTTAGTATGGGTATGCACAACACAACTTGTATTTTTTTTTAATAACAACAGATATTTTTAACATTCAATTCAAATAGACCAAGCTTTTAAAGAATTTGTTATTGTTTATTATTTGCCCAAATATTGTCTGATTTACATAGAGTAAAAATTAAAATAATTACAAATTTTGGTCAATTTTTATAAAATTTAAAAATATTTGTTCTTTATTTTTATAAAATATTTATGATTGAAAAAATGGTACATAAAATAAGGAATTGTAAAGGTTACTTAAAATAAGTTACATTTTTATGTTTTTTTAAATAATTAACGACACAAAATATTTATTGTCATTTAATGCAGCAGTGCACAACCTTTTTTGATCCACAACCCTCAAATTAGTTTATTTATATGAGATATGACCCCTTCTTACCAACATTATGTAAGTATATAATATATACTTAACATATTTAAACATTTTATTCATATAAATTAAATTGTTGATTTAAGGTAATTTTAATATTTCTTTAATTTTATTAATCTGAAATACAAAATTAGAGTTGTATAAAATTTAAAATATAAATATTAAGTTTTATAAAATAATTTACATAATATATAACTTTTTCATTTGATGTTAAATTATTTACGACCCTCAGATTGCGCACCATTGATTTAATAAAATGGTTGAAGTTTTGTCTATTATGTTGTTAACATGCTTTTAAACATATAATTTAATCTTGAATAGCTGCCGTTATGTTCATTTCTCAGTTGTGTTCATGTCTTAGTTTTTATTTTTTAAACACTGAAGATAATTCGGTGGGTTAGCAAAAATTATAGATTTTAAATATTTACTACATAATAGCTAAACTTCAAACAATTCATTAGATGATAATGATTATTTTCTGTCATAAAATAAAAATTCTAATTAATTTAAGTAGCCTTTACAATTCCTTCTTTTGTTTACCTTTTTTTCAATTTTCAATAATTTTATAACAACAAAGTATAGAAATTTTTACATTTTATAAAAATTGAGCAAGAATTGTTTTTGTTCCAACTCTCTATTGTAAACCAGCTAATTTTCGAGATAGGAAAAAAGTAAACTATAAAAAATGCTTAAAAAAATTTAATCTATCTAAATCTGGTGATAAAGATACCTGTTGCAATTTATAAAAATGCCTACACTAAAAAGATAAAAAATTGAAAATCATGAAAAAAATAATTTTATTTTAGTATTCTCAATATCCCCCTTTTAAGTTCATTTCAATATAAATATTTTGTTACCATTTGAGTAAAACTGTATAATAAAAAAGATAACTTTACAGTTATAAATACTAAATAAAATATTTAGAGGGCTGCAGTAAAAAATTATGATGGCAGTTACCAGCTATGTACAATTCATGTTAAGTAATTGTTAATTTTTATTTTTAACCTCATACTTTTTAATGTACTAAATATATTTTGTTAGTCTTAATTATTGTAGCAGAATATTTATCTGGAAATTTATTTTATTTTTAATTACAGTTGATGAAGATTCATTAGCAGAAATGCCTAAATTAAATGCAGCTGTTAAAGTAGATCCAATTGCAGAAAAAACTATTGAAGAAAAAAAGACTCCTGTATTAGAAGTCAATGATACTCGAGAAGAAGAAAAATTGTCAACTGTGGGAAAATCTACAACTACGCTTTTAGTTCCAGCTACACCCAAGCAGTCTTCCAAATCACCTTCACCTTTACCCAAACCTCAAAAAGTTAAACGTAAAGCTGAGGTTTTATCTAAAGAATCAGGTAAAGTTGGTGTTACTATAACAACGAGTCCTCCTGTGATGGAATCAAAAGTGCCCAAGTTACAGTCGCCTACAAATGTTCCAAACAACTGTTTGCCACTAGTAGTACTTACTCCAGAAAGTGGAAGAACTCCTAAAAGAAAAGTTTCTGAACATATGCTTCCTTCAGTTTTGACAAATCAAAATTCCTCCACAACATCAGAAAATCAACACCTTACCTTGACAGCAATACTTCAAAGTACTTCAACTAGTGTGAAATCAAGAGATACACTAGGTGCAGCAGCACCTATCAGTTCAAGAACATCTGGTGAGCCAGCTAGGCCTCAAGAAGATGCTGCAACAGCTGTAACTCAAGGTGCTGGAGGTCAACATCAGGTACTAGATACAGCATCTGTTGCTGAAACACCTACTCAGCGTTTACAGTATAAAACCATACTGGCAAATCCTGGACCTGAATATTGGCTTGCACGCAATCCAGTTGTAGATAATGTTTTTATCACTGATGTGACTGTCAATTTAAATACAGTTACAATTAGAGAGTGTAAAACAGAAAAAGGATTTTTTAAGTCTAGTGTTGAAACTAGACTTTAATTTACTTTTGTTAATATTTTATTTAAATTATCCTATGGTGTTAGATATATTGTAGGAGCAATATTTTCTTTATGGCTAATAGATAGGTATAACAGTTATTAGTTAAATTTAAATATATTTTTAAAACTATGTGTATATACAGGGTGATTGCCAAAGCTGTGTTTTAATTATAAATAAGTATATAAATATATTATATTTATGTTGAAATAATGAGTGAAACGTGTGATTCAATATTTAATTTGATCACTATTATAATATAATAGATATTATCTTTCATCTGATATTTAAGCCACTTTTTAATCATTTTGATTTTTACTTGCTCAATATTTCAACATACCATTTATTAATAATATTTTGTCATGTGAAAATTTTTTATATTTCTGAATATTTAATATTTTTCTGTCAAAAAATTGTTCTTAACACAATTTTTAGGTCTTCCATTTGGCCTATCACTATTTATTTCAGTGATTTATTCAAGCATATAAATCACCCTGTATAGTTTATATAGAAAATACTTAAAATGTGCTTTGTTAGCTACATAGCTATACAAATTTATATTTCAAGTTTTTTTTCGCTAATAGTTTTGATTTTATCAAAATCGTAAAATTTTTATCAAATAATTCAATAAAAGTTGATTTGTAATTAATTGACTATGTGCTTAAATTAAGTACAATTAATGCCCCATATTCTTCCCTAATATGTCATAAGAGTCAATTTGAAATAAAACAGTATTCATAGATTAATAATTTTATGACTAACCACTTAATTTTTATTATTTATTATTTATTATTGTAAGTATAAAGGAAAATGGATCAATTAACAATTTAATATAATACATCATATTTTAAGTTATAATTTTATTAATGTGTATTTGTTTCATGATAATTCAATTGTCATTTGTTATTGATTTCCTCTATTGTTTAAAACCATTTCATCAACATCAAATGATCTCTAGTTTTTCTTTAACTTTTATATATTTATACGCTGACACAAAATTGTATGAATATTACACACACACACAAATACATATATATATATAAAGTTTAAGATTCCAGGCTAAACATACTAAATATTAGAGTTCAAGTTCAAAAGTTATTAAAAATTTAAGTTGTTTGTTTTGTATCATTATTATTGTCTAGATTGTTATTTTTAAAGGTATAGAGGGAATCAAATTAATTTATAAAAATCTAAAATCTAGTGAAAAATAAGATAAAATAAGTTTTATCTTAAAGTAAATTGAAAAAAAAAAGTTCTTGTATATTTTTTCTTCTATTTTAATGCTGTTTATGATTATTTATAAGTGTTATTTGTTGTTTAAACTATGTTTCTCTTCATTGCTTTTTTCTTTACACTTATTAATTTATTATTTACCCTAACATTTTTTTTAACATTATTATTTGTATTATTATTATTATTATTATTATTTTTATCATTATCATCATTCTATTTTCTTATAATTATGATTATGCACTTTATTTTCACATTAATTTTTTAGCACCCAACATTTAAAAATACAAAGTAGTTTTTATTTGTAATTGGGAACTGTGCCACAGTATTTAAAGGTGTGTCAAATATTTTGTATAATGAGTTTAAGTAATGTTAAATCTGTGGCATATTTTCTCAGCAGATTATTAGCAAATTAAGTTTTAATTTACAGTCTAATTATTTTGTAACTATTGTGTTAATCAATTATTTAGTTAAGTTTTAAATAATAATTTACGTAAATACATCCCTGTTTGATTTACGTAGATTTTATTAACAATAAAATATTTGCTTTGTTTCGTTTAAGTTTACATATACAAAAAAAAAAAAATATTGTGTCCAACAATCTACACCTTTTTTATGACACATGGTTTGTTTTTAAACCCTATTTTTATTTATATGAGTTTTGAATATCTGTATACGAAAATCCCAAAACACCAAAACGTCAAAATGCTGTACTCTATTTTTACTTACATCTCTAGTCATGGCCCGTCTTTTCTTATCTAAATGAATGTATTGTTTTTTTTTTTTTTTCTATGAAAATGTAATGTTTTATTGTTATTTATTGTGAATTTTGATGCAAAAGTATTAATTACAGGACACGATATTATAAGTTGCATAATTTTATGTTGCAATATTTACATTGTAGGAGTTTTACTATAGTTATACGTGCCTTTGTAATAAATGTCAAGGATGTTTAAAAACTTTTTTTTTACTTTACTCAATCCTCAAATTTATTAATATTGGAAAAAAACCGCTAGCGTTCAATTTTTTCCATTATTATTAAAAACATTTATTGTTTATACTTTGTATCCTTAATAATTGATATCTTTGAATATTAAGTTTAATACTAAACAATTGAATTGTCAACCAAATTATACAGGTTATATTATCAAATAGCATATTAAATTATTTCGTGCATCTAACTTAAACTAACTTTTATGAAATTCATCACAATGTTTCTTCGTACAATTAATAATTTTGATTATTAATTAGTTTCATGCTTCCAACTTGATTGTCTCACTCTAGAATCTAGAACTCAGCATGAGCTTACATAATATGTACGTATTATGTAGTCCACTATTTTTCTATTTAGACATCTTAGGTGTTCATAATAACTATCGCTCTTTTGTTCCTTTAAATTATCTATTATTACAGTCATTCCTCTCTGTGCTGCATTATATCCCTTTCATGTGTAGCATTAACCTTAATCTTATTATTTTTCTTTTATATCTTCCCTTTCTTATCTCCAATTTGCTTATTGTTTTTTTTCTCCTCTTAATTATCTCAACACTCCCCTTAATATTCAATTGTCAATACTAACATCTCAATCGAGTACTGTCATACTTGCCACTATATCGTCCATTCTTAATCCAGGCTGCTTGTATAGTCTTTCTCAGTGTTTTTAAATGATTGGACTGATTGTGTTACTCTTGCAAAGTGTCATAAAAGATAATGACTAACATTTTAGATTAGTCTACAACTATTTAGATGTAATAAGATGTGATTCTTATGTGGTTATAGGTTACATTTAATATATTTGAATTCAGAAATTTTAACTGTTGCTTACATTTTTCAGTTATGAAAAATACTAGAATTGTTCAAACCACATTATAGGGATACCAAATTTAAAAATACAGGACAACACTGTAGCTCGTAGAGAAATTGTTGAGCCTTTCTTAATTTTTTTTATCATGAAAGATGTCAAAGGTAAAGTTAAATCACAAAAAAAAGAGCATTTTACTAGAGAGTAGAATATAGAATTATATAATTAGACATATTTATTTAGACTATTGTGAGTTACATGTTTACAAAAAGGTGGATCTAGGGTAGGAGCAAGTGTCACCCTGTTGGAAAAATAACATTATAAATTAAGTATACTTAGAAAAACTAAATAGTTGATAAGAAAAATGAGTTATAGTACAATATTGTCACATTATTATTGGGGGGGCCCCCTTTAAGCATTAATTATATAATAGACTATTATATAGTATATTATATTTATTATATTATATAGTCTATTATATAATCAATGCTCTAAGTCATCCCTACATAAGCCTATGATCAGCTATATTGTATAATTTTTCCTATAAAATGCCCCAACCGTTGATAGGTACTGATACCGCATTTAATCGAATATAAATATATTTATTAAATATTGTATGTTTTATAAAAGTATAAAGGTTACGTAAATATTTTGTACTGTGCTTGTTAGATAGACATTAGAATATGGGGTCGTCATTGAATTCAACAGGAAAAAAAGACATTAGAATATCATTAGCTCATAAACATAAATAGTCGTTGCTTACTACTGCTTAAAAGTTATTTTCTTATTTGAGTAAATTAAAAATAAAATTAGCAGCTATCTATAACGATAAGCATAGTTTATTAATTTTTAAGAGAATATTTTTAAATATTTTCCGTCTTTCAAATAATAATGATGAATTATAGAAAATAAATCGATGAATTTTATTCCACGCTTCATGTAGTGTTGCATTGTAGTAGTATCATTTAAAACTTCCACAAAAAAAGCATTTGCACTAGTCGGGAATAAAAATTTTTCTCGTACAATTTGTCTTCTAACATTTAATAAATAATAATCTTATTCAATGTTTTTTTCTATTTAGAATCTAATGAAATTTATCTTTTTTCTCTCAAAGGCTTTTATTTTAATTACTAGCCAAACAAATGTTACTTGAGTTCTTATCTATTTTTTTTTTTATATAAGATTATGTTATTTAAAAAAAAACCAATGAAAATCTAGATAAAATTCTCTTTGAACTAAAATTTTGAAAATTAAATAGTAAACATGTTTTAATCGGTAATTTTGGCTAGTTAATTTCCTATTAATGATTCATGGATTAATGAATACAATGTTGTTCTTAGAATGTGAAATTGTTCATTGTTTTAACTTAAAATTTTAAGGTGATTTTGTATTGTCACACAAATAAAATATTTTATTTATCAAACAAAATTAAATGTCAAGTATAGACATTTTTAGTTGTGTTTTTGTGGACTTTACAAGTATTTTGCGATGAATTTTTAAATGAAAATCAGTCATACTTTACAAATATAATAATATCTCAGGCTAAGCTTTTATTTATTTATTTCTATATATATAAACTATTTGTTTATTTGTATATATATTAATAATATTAAAAATTAAAGACAATAAGGAAGTTTTGATTATTTTCTATATGATTTTAATGTATAACTAAATGAAATAAGAAATATTAATACAATTATCAATAAAATTGTTATGATGCATAAAAAGTATATTTAGAGAAACTTAAATAGAACAATACTCAGAGCAAGGTAAGATGATACAATATTGAAGTTTATGAAATATTAAGAATATTATTTGTTTTTAAAACTAATTAGTATAAAATTAATTTAAGAATTAAGTTAATTTTATTAAAAAAAAGTGTAGTAATTTTTTTGTTCTTTTTTTTCTATTTATTATTTAACTTTCTTCAATTTGAATATGTCAAATATATTTACACCACATACATAAATCACTGAAAAATAAAAAAAATTTAATAAGTGTAAATTTGAATATGTAAACAAACATTTTAATGAAAGGTAATAATTTATTTGAATACATAATGCAAAATAGTTGTACTTACTCTTTATTCTCTTTAATCACTGTTAAACATTTTTTATGCCACCTACGACCATCATATTCTATATACTGAGGCTCTAATGTTTTTTTCGTATCACTATAGTCAACTGAAAGAGTAACTACTTGACAGCATTTAATTTCATTTAATTCATGTAGAAGTATTTGTAAACTTTCTATACTATCAATGACTTCAATATTTAATCCAATATTCATTAGCGGTATTTTATTAAAATTTAAAAGTAAAATTACCCGGGAAACTAGAAGTAGATGTATATTTACAAGTAATTAAAATCATAATACTCAATAGTGATTGAAAACCAGAAAATAATTACAAACCATTATTCAAGCCATTTGTTATAATTATTTGTTTTTCTATGTATCTTTTGAAATTTTGCGCAAAAGGGCTTAATTTATGAAAAGAAATAACAATATTATCTTGCACATCTTCTGAACTATAGAACCAATTCTTTGGTAAAATAATTATCGATAAATGTTTTAATATTAGTTGGATTAAAGTATCTTCTTCTATGTAGGATTCAGCATTGATCTAAAATGATAAAAGTTGAACAATTAATAGTTATTATGGTTGTATTAATATATTAATATAAATGAAATTAACTAATTAACTGTCAAAATGTAAATAATATTTACATCTTCTGTTTTAATTTCTTTGAGTAAAGTTGATGTGCATGGTTTGATAGAAGGCACTAAAGTCTTATTTGTTTTATTTGCTTGTGTTTCTATAGGAATATAAATCAAAGGTTTTGTAGTTACATTTTTTAAGTTTTGGGTTGAATTAGGAGTCTGGAAAAAAAATGAATAAAAAAATAATATAAATAATATAAAAATATTTAACTATTACAATATGAATCGATTCAGATTTTAATTCGCTAATATTAAAATATGGAACTGCATTGTTTTTAAGTTTCCATCTCTTGAAATCTACCTGTAAAAAAAAAAAAATCTTTAATTTAGATACAGAAAATAATATTAATATATATATATATATAATAATTATATATTAAAATTGATTTTAAAACATTTTATATTGTTTTAATAATTATCTTAAAAGTTGTACAATTTTCATAATTTTTCATAAATAAAATTAATAAAATATAGCTTTATTCAAAAATTCAATCATATAATTACATGTAAATTGATGGTTCTATAAAATTAATAAATCATATTTAACTATATGAATTACAAATCTTACAATATTCTTTTGATAAAATGTATATTCAAAAATAAAAATAAAAAAAATTATCTTACATAAGTGAATTTTACCATACATTTTTGTAAAAATTGTACGAAACTTTTTTAAATTTTATGTATACTATAAAAAAAAATCAAAGTATTTTATTTTTAATATTTAAGTTTATTATATGACAATAATATAAATTTAAATATATCCCTGAAAACTTGCAATGAAATTGAATATGCAGCTTCGCTCTTGGTAAAAAACATTCAACAATCAGAAAATATTAGTTCTTACCTGAATAAAAATCAAACTACCAATAAAAATAATAGATTACCTCACAACATTTAACAATTAATAGCACTAAAGCGCAGAATCAGAGCACGCTGGCAACAATACAGATATCCCAGCCTCAAATAACAACTTAATCAAATGACAAATTTACTAAAAAATAAAATAAAACAATTCAAGTCAGAGGAATATCAATCATACCTAAACAATCTAAATCCTCAAAACGGCTCTCTATGGAAAGCAATAAAAAATTTAACAAAAACTAAAGAATATATCCTACCACTTCGACTTACTGACGGTATATATAGTGTAACCGATAAAGAGAAGGCTGACACTTTATGGCCAAGGTAATGATAATTCTGACTCTTTTGATATCAATGCAGGGGTTCCTCAAGGCAGCGATCTATCCCCGGATTTATACAATATATTTACTTCTGATATACCCACCGACCCAAATAGGATACTAGCAATATGCCGATGACACTGCTATTCTGTCCATTAACAAAAATCTCATCACTGCTTCTGAAAACTTACAGAATCATACTTCTAAAATCGAAACTTGGTCAAAAAAATGGAAAACATAAATAAATGAAAACAAATCTGCTCATATTACATTTACCTTAAAAAAAAACCACTGCTTCTGAAAACTTACAGAATCATACTTCTAAAATCGAAACTTGGTCAAAAAAATGGAAAACATAAATAAATGAAAACAAATCTGCTCATATTACATTTACCTTAAAAAAAAAACCACTGCCCCAATATTACTGTCAACAATAAAGTCATACCATCATCTGATCAAATAAAATACTTAGGTTCCTTTAACATTTTTTGACAAGCGCCTCACATGGGGACCCCATTTAAAACTTAAAAGACAAGCAGCAAACATAAGACTACATAAACTTAGTCCACTGATAAAATCCAAACTAAGTCTAAAAACAAAATTATTAATTTTGAGACAATAATAAGACCCATTTGGTCTTACGGAATCCAAATTTAGGGACCGGCTAAACCTTCCAACATTCGTCCAATACAAGCCCATCAGAACATCACTCTTTGTATAATTACAGGCGCACCATGGTACATAAGCAATGCTGAGCATAACAAAGACCTCAACATCGCAACAGTTAAAGATCTAGCTACTACCACTCACTATAAAAGATTCCATTCCAAACTCGACTCCCACATAAATCCTCTTATAAGAAATATGTCCTCACACACCCTACTTGAAAACCAGAAAAGACGATTAAAAAGGAACTGATCTCGTGACCTATTATAATAAATTGTTAAATTTCAAATTATGAGGGTGTTGCCAATGGGCCTCTTCCCCAATATGTCATTCATGCCATTGTTATACATAATTTTTATCACATTTACTTATTGTTTTTGTTTTTGTTTGTACAGATTGTAAATTCTCTTTTAATAAAAAAAAAAAAGTTTATTATAAAAGTTTAATATTTAAAAAATTTTTTTATGTAAAATATCCATGACTTGTCATATATAATATATTGTAAATTTTGCTGTATTTACATTTTTAGCGGAATTAAAATAAAAATTATTCATTATATTATCAAATATGATAAAGTATGAAACTTATTTAAAAAATAATTAACTTGTTATAATGCATATTTCAACTATGTATGAAGGGTTTTCTTTTGGTACAATGGTTTTTATGTTAACAATTATTCATTATACTTCATTTGAGTGCATGCTCAACAATTTTTTTAGAAAAAAATTTAAAATATAAGGAACTATCAATATAGTTATTTTGTAGAAAACATTTTTTGGGTCTTTTTAAAAATTTTTATTGATAAAAATATTTTAAAAAGAAATCAAAATTATACTAAATGTGAACCTTTAAATATAAGATACTATGAATCAAATTAATACATCTCAAAGTCTCAATAGAATTATATATATATATAATTAATATTTTAAAAATTAATCAAAATTAATTATATATTTTTTCTAATTAATTCCATTTTTCAATAGTATAACAAATTAGATACATACAGAAACTTTATAAAGTCCACTTCCTGATGTCCAGGTACGAATAATGTCTGAGTCTTTGAAGTGATTCGAACACACACGATTGGATTGTTTTAGTGTTACTTTTAAGGACTTTTCCCATTTCAATTTTTGCTCTTCATTTTTGGGCACTTTAAATGAATGTATTGATCGTATGTTACAGTATTTTAAGCTACAGGTCATTTTGAAGTTTTGGAAAACAATCCATGTCCAATACTTTCCACAGTGCCATGCAAACTTCTATCGTAGATTATGTAAACGATAAAATTTAATTTCCTGCTTTTAAACTTGAAACACAAGCTTAAGTGTATAGTGGCGTACAAATAATATAGAATATATATATATATATATTTTAAGATGAATAATTGGTATATAGTTAAATAATTTTGAAAACGGAAACTGATAAAATTGAATATTTAAATAACATTGATAAAGACGTATAACATGTTCAATGATAACGGTTATTAATATAATGCAATACAATAAAAAAATGTGTTTCTAGTATGTTAAATTTATTTTATAAATTAAATACAGTAAATCTTAATTTCACCGTGTTTAGATGCTTCAGTTATATGAAAACGATTTAACACAATGATATCGCTGCTGAAGAAGCGGCTAAGAGATCAAACATTATCAGCCGTTGATCTCTATACGAACACACTGAAAGGCCTAGAAAATAAATCCAATCTCAATGCATTTGTGCATATTAATCAAGACGGAACTCGACAAGCAGTAGAGTGTCAGAAACAACTAAATAATGGTAATTTATAAATTAAAATAATAAATTACACAATAATAATTGTGATTGATTCA